>NQII01001468.1:0-40947 GCA_002778355.1 Clitarchus hookeri
AACTTTCCTGAAGCCCTGCTCAAGTTCTACTTCCAGGATATTCCTCCGCTTCATGCAAACACAGCCTAACTAAGTCTCGAAAATCACACCAAAGGGACAACGCACCGCATTCACTCGCACTTACTGTAATAATACACATTTTGCACAAGAACTATTCCTTGCTAGGTATTACCAACACACCTATTTTCTCCGTGTTTTTATTGGCATTAATTATAAATTAAATATTGCAGTTTAGTGATATAATATAAGTAAAAGATTAATTTAATAGAAAATAGGGGATTTTATGTTAACAGCACATAATGACGCCTCTAGGAGACAATTGGGCTCCTCATACATGGGGTTTGATTCAAAAAATGTGAAGATGCTGAAAAGGGAAGACTACTATAGACAACGTATATTCGAAACGTTCTCAAGCGGAGAGATACTAGCGCTGTGCCAGACATTGTCGCGTATCACAAGCGTTTTATACTCCTTTTAACGCAAAATTACCTTATTTTTTGGTTAAATTAATCTTTTAAATGTCCTTTGTGGTTAAAATTTTCACTAAATAAATTTAAAGATATTGTAATTTTTGATTTCGACATACAACGCATCGCGGTGCTACCTATCGGTTTATTTCCAAACTACATTTATTTATTTCATACAAATGTTTCATAAAATTAACGATTATGTTTGCGTATTTCATTATAAATGCGTACATTGAATTATTCTGTACTGTATCAATTCGCGTTGATTATTCAACAAATTAGTGGTGTAAAATGCAGTATATGAACCAACCAACCGACTTGTGTGGAATATCGTGGAAGCCTACCCTCGCTGCGACAGGAGATATCGGAGCGAGTGCAACTGTTTGACGTGACTCGCTAGGAAGCGAGGGCGGCTTCTGATTGGCTGTCTCGGTCTTCNGGTTACTTCCAACTTTCCTGAAGCCCTGCTCAAGTTCTACTTCCAGGATATTCCTCCGCCTCGTGCAAACACAGCCTAACTAAGTATATAGTCCATTCAAGGTTACTTCCAACTTTCCTGAAGCCCTGCTCAAGTTCTACTTCCAGGATATTCCTCCGCCTCGTGCAAACACAGCTTAACTAAGTCTCGAAAATCACACCAAAGGGACAACGCACCGCATTCACTCGCACTTACTGTAATAATACACATTTTGCACAACAACTATTCCTTGCTAGGCATTACCAACACACCTATTTTCTCCGTGTTTTTATTCGCATTAATTATAAATTAAATATTGCAGTTTAGTGATATAATATAAGTAAAAGATTAATTTAATAGAAAATAGGGGATTTTATGTTAACAGCACATAATGACGCCTCTAGGAGACAATTGGGCTCCTCATACATGGGGTTTGATTCAAAAAATGTGAAGATGCTGAAAAGGGAAGACTACTATAGACAACGTATATTCGAAACGTTCTCAAGCGGAGAGATACTAGCGCTGTGCCAGACATTGTCGCGTATCACAAGCGTTTTATACTCCTTTTAACGCAAAATTACCTTATTTTTTGGTTAAATTAATCTTTTAAATGTCCTTTGTGGTAAAAATTTTCACTAAATAAATTTAAAGATATTGTAATTTTTGATTTCGACATACAACGCATCGCGGTGCTACCTATCGGTTTATTTCCAAACTACATTGATTTATTTCATACAAATGTTTCATACAATTAACGATTATGTTTGCGTATTTCATTATAAATACATACATTGAATTATTCTATACTGTATCAATTCGCGTTGATTATTCAACAAATTAGTGGTGTAAAATGCAGTATATGAACCAACCAACTAGTGTGGAATATCGTGGAAGCCTACCCTCGCTGCGACAGTAGGTATCGGAGCGAGTGCAACTGTTTGACGTGACTCGCTAGGAAGCGAGGGCGGCTTCTGATTGGCTGTCTCGGTCTTCNTATCGGAGCGAGTGCAACTGTTTGACGTGACTCGCTAGGAAGCGAGGGCGGCTTCTGATTGGCTGTCTCGGTCTTCCGCTCTGCCTGCTCGGCTTGTCGGCGTTCATGTGAACCGGCTTCACGTCTTTTCCAGAAATTCTTCTTCGTTTTCGCGTCATAGTAATTTCTGACAATGTACGATTTTAGAAAATTTATGTTTTACGAGTTCTTTAATATTTTTGTGCTTAATTTTCAATATGTGTTATTTGCTACTAGTAAAAAGCCAGGAACATATTTGTATTTTATCAATACGTTTCTGCCTTTTTGCAACTAACAAATAACACGCAGAGAAAATTAGATACAAAACTATTGAAACAACTTTTAAAATGTAAATTGTATATAATCAAACATTTTCAGTAATTATTGTGAAATTGAAATTATCACACAAAAACGAATAATTTCTGCATAATAGGCGAGGTGAAGCCGAGCTTGAAAGCCCCCGCCTACAGGCGCTTGAACTACGTCGCGGTGTGTTTGAAATACACTTTTTGCTGCGAAACTATTAAACGTGCGTCCAACGTACGAAAAAAAAAAACNACGTCGCGGTGTGTTTGAAATACACTTTTTGCTGCGAAACTATTAAACGTGCGTCCAACGTACGAAAAAAAAAAACACACCACAGACGAGGCGTGTTGAGTGCTTTCAGGACGCCACGGACATTAGAAACATCATTTCAGNAAAAAAAAAAACACACCACAGACGAGGCGTGTTGAGTGCTTTCAGGACGCCACGGACATTAGAAACATCATTTCAGAGTATGTACTTTAAAATAGATGAAAACTGCTTTTTCAAAGCGCTGTTGCTCAAAATATACGCGTCAGATACGTACAAAACTACTCAAAGGCCCTGCACTTTCGCCTTCCTGCAGACTTTCCACCAATAACACAATACTGTCACCGCTGGAAGTCCCATAGGCAGGTGTAGTGCGACGAGAGCACTTCACGCCAGTTCATAGCTTTGCGCTTAGCGGCGATGGCGCACTTGATGCGCGTGGCAGTGTCGCCCTTATCGCTCCCGCGCTTCTCGGGCCTCAAACGCTTAAGGTAGGCGGGGGCCTTAAGAGAGGTATATAGTCCCATCTCGAGTGAGAAACATACAGTGGTTTTGTTATAAGGATTATTTTGGAACTATTTCCGTATAAGTAAAAACTTGAATTGCTCGAGCTATAGTTATACTTTTCCATTCTATCGGTGTTAAATATATATTTTTTAAATAATGAAATTGCGTAACTTTGCGCATGATTTTCAGTTAATTGGAAAATAAATACTTAAACAAAAATAATAATGGAATGAGCTATAGTTTTCTGAGTAAAATCATGCCAAAAAAAAAGTATTGTCACAGAATTGAACTATAAGAAATATAATTAATACTGTAGTTATGTTTTGCGCATTGAGAGTCCCCTCTCGGGCTCCTGCCTACTCGCAACGTGATCTTCCTCTCCTCTTCGCGAGTAAGGGGTGGGGTGGGAGGGGGTGGCTGGCAGTAGGGGAGGTATTGTCTGCTCNCTGTTGCCTACTCGCAACGTGATCTTCCTCTCCTCTTCGCGAGTAAGGGGAAGGGGTGGGAGGGGGTGGCTGGCAGTAGGGGAGGTATTGTCTGCTCTCAAGGACCGGCGTGTCCCTTAGGAGGTCGTCTTGGGCTGAAGGGCGGCGAATATTTAGGGACATATTTTCGAGCCGTAATTCATCAAACTACTGAACATAGAAATCTTTTCCACTAGTTGCGATGAATTTATTGAAGCGTAGTTTGCTGTATGGATAATTAAATAATTAAGAATATTTGACACACAAGTAGACGAATGTCTTGTTTTGAGTCGAACGTGGGTCCGTGGTTGGCGTAGTGGCCAGGGTTCTCGTCTCTCGCTCAGGCGATCTCGGTTCAACTACCGGCGGGGTTACGCTCGGATTTTGGCTCGTTCGAAGATGGTCCTGTTGGGCGGGTTTTCTCGGGATTGTCTCGTTTTCCTTGGCGTTGCATTTCAGCGTTGCTCCGCATCCTTCTCAATTTAATTCTCCCTGGCTCTCACGCAAGACTATTGATGCCGCCTAAAATCCCTAAACTCACAAATTAAACACGTAACTAGTTCAGCCGGTTAACTTGTTAAGTACCTATATAAACTTCTGAGTTACAATATAAGAGCTAAAACGATATACAGCCTAACAACAATATAAGAACTACAAANAGAGCTAAAACGATATACAGCCTAACAACAATATAAGAACTACAAAGTGTATGCAAGTACACGGAAGTTTGTCAAACTTTCCTTTCAAGTGTGCCTAATTTATATTTCTTTATTTTTATTTAAAAAAATNAAGTGTATGCAAGTACACGGAAGTTTGTCAAACTTTCCTTTCAAGTGTGCCTAATTTATATTTCTTTATTTTTATTAAAAAAAATTTTTTTTTCCGATAGCTGTATTGAGATGCGGATACAGACAGAACCTATGCTCGATTGCCATTCCTATATGTGGAAATACGTGGGATAGTGAGTGCTACCCTGTGAAACACATGGCTACAGGAAGGGAGTTTTTGTCTATTTTGTTACTTACTTTTCAGTTCGAGGCAGATTGTATATATTTTTAAAATATATTGTATAACATTTCCGTCTATTTGTTACAGCAAACGTGTGTCTCGGCTGCTGATTGATCCTCATATTATGCTTGCTGCTCACCTCAGAAAATAGCTCGCATCATTTACATTACTTTTTGCACAACCAATGATAACTTTTACAAAGAATCAACTCTTGCGCAAGTGCTCTTTGCGAAAGCCAAATGATTGAACTGTCGGAATGTTTATTCTCGTTCTACATACATTTTTTCTCCGATGTTTGTGAGGACAAGCATGCATTAGCATTGCTGGAATGTTGACAATACAAAATCGTTTGGCAGATCGTGTTTATCATGTGTGAAATTACAGCACGTGTTTTACGCCCTAGATAACATTTATTTTGCCAATGGTTAGTGTAAGAGTGAATGCTGCAATAAATTAATTTTAAATTCATTTTTACTGTTCTAATACATTATGCATGAAAACATATCAATCGTTAACCAATAAAACAAGTTCATCGTTTCAAAGCATGAAAACATAAAAACAATAAGATGAAATTAGTTTACAGTTCGTATAAATGTGTTGGTGTACCCACAACTAATATGGCGGGGAGAAGCGCCAAACTCTTAAAAATACTACGCCTTTGATTTTAAAACGACGCTTGTCATGTTATTGAAACTTTACGAATTGCATAAAATTTCATCTTCTTTTAATTGACAAACTTTGCTTTAAAAAATTATTTAAGGAGGTTAGTGGAAATCTTATCAACTATATAAGTTACCGTTATTCTGTAATTTAAGTATGGATAAAACTAGGCTTAATGAATATCCACAATACCATTTATATTATTTACAATTTTGTAGTACCAAACGCAAAAAACTTGAAAATTGTCATATTTTATGCGGAAAAAACTTTTAATATATTTTCTCACTTATTTTGATAACAAATACACCCAATTATATTACGAGCGAAATGTTTGACTGGGATGTTTAATCGACGGAAGGTTTCATAACTGAGTCGCCATGATGACAGAGCATGGCTTGACAGCTGGTTTGAGGAAGTTCAACGTAACACTCGCCTAAATAAATGTTTCCATTGTGATTTCGAAAGTATTTATGCGTATTAGTGTCTGAGAATCATGAGAAGCGAACTGCCGTGTATGTGTTAGGTTTACTCATAAATTATGGCTATTTCCTTTTACAACGCACACAACCAATAAATACCCAGCAATTATCTTGCCTGGATTGCGTTTATTTCACTAAGAACTAAAAAAAAAAAATGGTTTTTTTATATATAAGTAGTCCTTAATATACAAAGAATATTTAATTATTTGCTTTATGTACACTTATCATTATACAAGTCACTATGCAAAAATAATTTTTATTGAAACTAATTCTTTGATGTTTCAGCTCTACACCTATAAAAACTGTTGTGAACAGAAGTTGTTATCGATTTGATAAGTTTATTGTGTGTGTAATGTGTGTTCCTGACTTCTTTTAACGAAACCTATTACTGAAAAGGAGTGCAGGGAAACAAGGCATGCTGACAGCAAACCTGATTTTGTTAAATTCGGTAGGAGGTCTATTATTTTATCATAATAAACATTTTTGTTTTAGATATCCTTAAGTGTTTGTCACAATAAAATAACTCCAATGGTATCTGTTTCGCCGTTATTGTATGCAGTTAGACATTACTTCTTTCTCCAAATTTGCAAGGCTCGTAGTAAAAAAAAAAACACAAAGTTACTGATAACTAATGAGCCTAGTTTCCTCTACATGGGTGCAAACAAAATTTTGTGAAATTACTAAAAGCTTAGATGGCAGGTAGGCGTTGACGTCTCATTGACAGCAATGTTATTAGTGGTGAAACCAGAAACATGTGAAACAGTTCCAATGCAATTAAAGTACACGAGTGACTTACCCGGGATTCGAATTCAGAAAAACTCGTAATATTAAGCTAGCTTGCAATCAACTGCATCACGGAGGTAGGACTCGGAGCATCAACTTCGGATGTAATCAGTGTAGTGTTTTGAATGATAGGGTTCACTAACCTGAAATATTTACAATGGTATCATTTTGGAAATAAGTGTCTGAGCAACTAAAAACACATTAGTTTACATGCCTTACCATAATGCTACTTCTGTGAAACTTCTGCTGGAAATCGGTTGATCGGTCTCCCAGATAAGGCATAAAAACATAGTTTTCTTAAACGGGGCTATCTTACTAAATTGCTTAAAAATAGACTCTACACGATGTTTCTAATAGATACTATCAGTTAAAAAAGTTTGATTGAAATTGTGTTTTGTTAATTAGATATGTCAAACATATAAAAATGTGTATATGGCCGCCATTATGAAAATGATTGTCTGACCCCATTTAAATCATGTAACTTTACATGGACTTAGTAGGTGTGCAACATTTGGTGAAAATTAGTTGAATTATTTCGAAAATATGGCAAAAAGTGGAATTTACTTACTTGACACTACTTTGCCAATAATCCACTGTTTGTGTACAAAATTTGGTTGAATATTGTTGAAACTATTGATATATATATAATAAATCATTCTAAATTATTGATATAAGCCTCCATTAAAGCATGCCTGCCACACATAACAGCTGTTAATTTACATACCCTACTGTAGCAATATTTGGGTGAAAAGTGGTATGAATCGGTTGATTGGTCCTCGAGATATGGCATTAAACCTCCATTGTTCATGTGACGATCTTCATAAATGGAGGACAAAAAGTTTATGTATTAGCACATTCGATGGTTGTCATAGATACAATATACAAAGTTAAATTTAAATGTGTTCCATAGTTTCGTAGATAAAGTACACAAAGCTAAAGTGTTTGTATAGGCGTCATTCAGAAAATAAGAGACTTACGCAATCAAAATATAAATTAACATGGCCTACCACAGTACAATTTCTTCGCCAAATTTGAAAGAAATCATTGTTTCCCGAGATACGGCATAAAACTGTATTATTTCTTGTGGTACTATTTTACAAAATGGAGGTGAAATGAGGCTTTGCATAGACAATTTTGATGGATATAAATCATACTGTCAGTATACCGAGTTGTTGAAATCGTTGTTTGCAGTTTCGTATATAAAAAAATTCATAGCAATAATGTTAATATTGCAGCCATTTTGGAAATGTGTGTCTGATCCTCTCAATGTTGATCAGTTTACATGACCTGGCGTAGTGCTACTTGTATGCTAATGTTGGTAAGAATCTGTCAATTGTTTCCCGAGATATTACACAAAAACTTTATTTATTCATGTAGTGCTATCTTACAAAATGGCATGTAAAACTAGTTGTTGTTTGGCTTATATGATGCTTGTAATATATACAGTCAGTATACAAAATTTGGTTGAAATTGGTCAAACAGTATTGTAGTTACACCAAATGAACAAAACATTTATATAACCGCCATTTTGAAAATACGTGCATAATAAAGTTGAATTACCTATATTTATTGGGCCTATCATAGTATTACTTACGTGCCAAATTTGGTGAAAATTGGTTGAGTAGTTTTCGAGATATAACAAAAGCTTTATTCTTTCATGTGGCGCTATCTTCCAAAATGGTGGACGAACAACAATATTCACCTCGCAATTCAATGCGTACACCTTGCCTTGTCAGCATACTTCATTTGGTTTAAATAGGTTGAATGGTTTTCGAGATATGACATATCACTCTAATTTTTGAATGACAGCCATTTTGAAAGTAAGTGCCCTTCGTAACTCCAACACACACACACACACAAAATTCATTAGAAAACATTATTTTCGCTATTTATTTTATACTATTGACGAAGAGAAAATATGACTCCCTATTATCTGTTAATTTATAGCTGAAGTCACAATTATTTATGTTCGAAGACTGCTATTTTTGTAGGAAAATTGTTTTTATTCAAAGGGTAAAAAGATCCAAAATGTGATGTTATTAACAACTAGTGTTATATACATCGGACACATAAGTGTGACTTAAATTGTTACCTCATACAAAATACTAACGTAATTACTTTGGTGTAGTAGATAGTATTTTTATTTACTTCTATTTAACTCTCACAATTATTACTGTATATTGTTGTAACAAGTTGCAACATTTACATTTGATATAAATGCATGTTTTTTCTTTGAAAGTGTCACATTTCATTGTGTCTTAATTTTTACACGACATGTCTAAACAAAATGGCTGTCTTTATACGATATTAGATTACCATTAAAAATAAGACATTTGAGAAAATACTTTCTTTTTGTAAGAATACAGGTCCTTTAAATTTTTCAACCAAAACAACTATAAATTTAGAATTGTCTTTACTACCTTATTTGTCGGGCGTCTAACTAAAAATTTGTTGATGGACTGACTTTTGAGAATTCTGTGGGACTCATTTGAGGACATTCTGTAATTCAAGGATGCATGTAATTGAGTTACATTCGCAAATGGGTAGCAATTTTTTTCAGACACACCGTGAAGAACTTTAAACCAACACCAAATCTCCAAGAAAACAAGTTCCTAGTACCACACAATCGGAGGTGAAATGAGCTACACTTCAAAATAATCTTTTCTTACTTACACATTAAATTTGTGCGTGAATGTACTATTTGGGATGAATAATTTTCAAAGACAGCTGCAAAGTTGAATTGATACGATAATGTTACTAGGAATTCAAATGTAGGTACACCAACATACATAGATTTATTAATAACGATGTATGCGTTTCAACATTTGTGTAAAAGTACACCAACACCAATTAAATAGCCTATTTGTGCATTTTTATCTCTACTATATCTCTGCATTAAAATCATCGTTCCACTTGAACAACGGAAGTTCAAGGTCAAATTTACCATGAAAACACACACAAGTGCCATTTTTCAATGACCATACTTGAGTAAATGTATACTAAAGTGTTAAAGTAATTGAGTTACTTGCATTGACAGTATGAGTAATTTTAGAATGAAAGTATCATTTTACACTAACAACGTGAATAAAGTTACGTTGACAAATGTGGTTTTGCAATTATCGTCCACGACAAATTTTAGGTTGAAAAAATTAAATGGAAACGTTATTTTAGTATAGGCTTGCATAAACCTGTATGTTCAGATCTTCACAGATATACTTTAATGTTATATACAAATATCTGCATTTAATTTGAGTGTGCACAATGCCTATTAGGCAAATGGTTAAAAATCCTTTTTTTTAAATTTACATAATGTTGGATTGCGTAAGTAAATACAAAATATGTACTAACAATAGTGACGAAAGTTATGCACAGAAAAATTCCGAATCGCTAAGTCTTGGCACGATGCATCAATGCCAATTTTCGTTAGGTTACATGAAAAAAATTAATAGCCTAACCTAACTTATTTATTCATATCAAACTAATTATTATAATTTTTTTTTTTCAATCGTTGATAGTTAAATATTTATTCGACTGTTAGTTTTCTGCACGTCTGATGTTGACGCTGAGGAATATAGTAAATAAGGAAACATTAATTTGTATGTGAAATTACACATTTTATGCTGTAAAATTACTTTAAATGAAAGATAAAAGATAAATATATATTTGGTTTGCTGTACATTTTCAGTATAGGCCTAAATGTGTGTGATTTGCAATGTTAAAATTTTTAATTTTTTTATTCAATAAAAAAAACGTATAAAATTAATATAGCCTACATTTATAGGGCAACTTCGATGTAATGCGTTTGGTCAATTTTCCAATTTAAGCCTTAGCATTTGAATTCACAGCAAAAAAAAAAACCAGTTTTTTCTTACTTATGTGAGAAAGAAATTTCTTTCAAAGATAAATAATCCATTGACTAGAAGTGTTTTCTTGTTAGACCTACTTGCAAATCTGGGAAAACCGAACACGAAATTAAAAATGAATATGTTTCTCACAGTAGATGAAGTTCTAAAACTGCCCGACAAAGAAAACGATGTTCACCTGTGTGTACGGGAGGTGAGCCCGTTGGTATAACTGTTAGGACTCTGCCTGGTGAGTAAAGTACGGTGTTCGAGTACGACTCGCCCGGGACGGGAAATTCTAGCCAGCAATTTGGAAAATTCCTTCCTGATGCAAATGCTTATTTTGCAAAGTTAAATTTGTGCGAAGAAAAACGCCAGTAAACCCTACTGAATTTGTTTTACATAATACAAGCCATTTTTTTTTCGGACTGCTTGCAGAATTAGGCACACATGCATTGTTTTTCGTTTAATTATTGCAAAGAAAGTATCTGTGTATTTTTACCACAGTAACTCGTGAAATTCGACTGTTGTGTAGCAGGGTAGAGAAGTGGAAATTTTACTTTTTCTGATTGTCTTTTGCCGTTTTTTTTTTGGTGTAAAATCGCTCCTAAATTGTCGGTGTTAAAATATACCTACTTCTGTGGGGACACCCTGATGCGTACGTCTGCGTTAGACCTCGCCAAGGCAGAAGCTAGTGAACCACCCGACAGCGAAGGCTGGGATGTCTACGGTACATCGGAATCTCACTACTTGTCATCAAACCAGCATAGTTGTTTCAATGTAGTCAACGATACTACCAACAAATCGAACGCCAGCACGTAATAATTCAAGCTTGTAAATGGCTTCTATTAGTGAATGGAAAACTCTGCAGCAGGATTGAAGCAGTTCATAAATCAGGCTTCCATTTTCATTACTAATTTCTAGAGACCTGCAAAATTCGCGTAATTATTTGGTGGCAGACTAAACGCCAACATATTTGATGATCTTTTGACTGTTACCATTGGCAGACAACTTGTAGTAAATAGTAAAGACTCTGAGGTTGGTTAATCAATCTGCAGTAAAGCTGTCACACAGGTAAATGATGCAGTGTAGTTGCAGTAGTCAATCAAATCCCGAATTGCACTGAAGCAGGTACAGGACAGTTCAGTCTAGCATGTTATCAAAAATAACGCGAATTTTGCAAGGTCCCTAATTTATAATGACCTGAAAATTTCACAGATTCATTTGGGGACAAGCTGGACTTATTATTTATCTGCGTTGCTGTCGCGATTCGGCCAGTTAACTATTTGACACACCATAGAAGGCTCGTGTGCCTATAGCAGATGCGAAACAAAAGAAGTGACTAATCACAGACAACCAATAAAAGTGTCCTTGACAACCAGCCAATGAGGTAACGACAGTGGCTTGAAAAAACGTAGATTCTACTATGAAGTCTAGCCCAGAAATCTTTGAACCAGGGAGTTGTTCAGGTTTGTAATAATTTTATTTCCTTCTAAAAAAAAACAAACCCCACTTGCTACAAAGCTATGTGTAATCGTTTTGCTTTAAAATGGAAGTTTCCTTGGCAGGTAAACCATTAACTAGGCCCTATATACACAGATTAAGATAGGATAACGACGTTGTGGTTACTTGTCCTGATTTTATGGGTCCCTCAAAGTAACGGTACGTTCATATTAAGCACAACTGCATTAAAATATACACAGTTTTAAGACAGTTTTTCCTTCACCACTTGTGTTCATTACATCCAGAAATGAGTAGATTACATCGCCCCAACTGCAGAAGCCTGAACTATCTAAAACAAATATGATTGACATGTGTGCCGTGGATGAGGCGGATTTTAACTCACTTGGAATATTACATGTTGTAATATACGACTAATATCGATGATCAGCAGTAGGTAACGATTAGCTTGAACTGCAGAACAGCAATGCCGGAATTCGATACGCGCTGGTGCCACAAGAGTATTAAATCGGTTTTAATATAGTAAAAAAACATCTGTTTAAACCATATTAATATACAACCGTGTGTGATTGGCTGAATGCAAGACGGGCACATTTGAACAACCTCTAATGTCGTTCGCGTTCTCATGCACTCGTTTTTCGTTCACGAAATGTAATCCATTCACAGTTAATTCAAACTTTTCTGAAGCCCTACTAAAGTTCTACTTCCAGGATATTCCTCCGCCTCATGCGAACACAGCTTTACCCAACCTAGAACACGACACCAAAGGGACAGCGCATCAAGTTCGTGTGCACTCAGTTTAATATAACAATTTGCATACGAACGATTTCTTACTGCAAATTATCAACGCACTTACATTCCTCCTATATTTATGCATATTAATTATAAACTAAATATAGTGTATATATACAATATAACTAAAAGTTAGATTGAACATAAAATAAGGCATTTTTATGTTAACAAAAGTTAATTAAAACGTTTGTGAAACATGTCATTATTTCGGAAACAAGCAATCACGTCATACATTGGGTGATTTTTCAAAGACTTATTTCAAAAAGTGCGAAGAAACCGCAAACAGGCTATAATCTTAAACATATTACCCGGACCGCAAGCGCGGGACTTGAACAGGTAGTCTGGAGTTGTCCACGATGTTACCCCGCCCCGTCGCGGAGAGCGAATGACGCACGGCTTGAGGGAGGGTAGGACGAGTCCGTCCCCTCCACGCGCCTAACTCTGGCATCACGTGCCCTGAGTTGACCACGCCCCGGCCCAGAAGCTCCGCCCAGCCGCGCTGTATTTCCAGCCCCTGTCAGCTCAGCGATGAGCTTGGCGGTCTCTATTAAGAGTTTGTAGCGAGGATATACTTTCTGCACATTCGTTGTTTGCACGCTTATGGCAAAGAAATGTCCCGCGAACACGACTTTTTGCCGGAGAAGATAAAAATAAAAAGAAAATATTCTAACAGAAAAAATCGCGAAAATGGTCAAAAATCGAATTTTCAGAGCTTGCCTGCGCAGTTTTATCAATAGGTAGGAGAAAAATAAAACTGTACTGCCGTAGTTAAATCTACGGGCTTTCATCGCGTGCAATGTCATACATTATTTGCACAGTGAAGCCTAACAGCGGGAGCACGGCACGCAGGTTGAGCGCCTTGCTCGTAGGGGCGACGGGGCGCTGGTCGCGCGTGCTGTTCTCGCCCTTATCTCCGCGCCTCGGACGCGAATCGCCTACCGTGCGGCGAGGACAGGTTTCGTGGCGCTGGCGAGGGCGAGTGCCTTGGCGTCGACGCGGGCGCGCGACCAGAGGAGCGCGATGGCGGGTCCATTGTCACGCCGGAGGACACGCTCACTTCCGGCGCCGTGTGCCTGACGTGAATGTCGCGTCTGTCTCGACAGCACGTGGTCAGCTGGGTGCTTGCCGCCAGCTGTGCCACCACATCCACCAGTCTGATAACTAGCGTACAGATGCACGACCACACACCCGACAACAAAGTGTGTTAGGGGCGCGTACGAGTTCCTGCGCAATGGACCTCTTACAAGTAAAACAACTAAATTGATTTATACACAGCTATCATTTACAGCAATAAAGTATATATATATACCTACACTATTACTGTTGTTATTCTCAGCGAACGCAATATTTAATGCCTATATCACTTATAATTAAATCCTTATCAACGTCTTTACATTTGTTGTAGTCACTTACCCAATTCAGTCTGGCTATTGCTATCGTTCCAAATGTCTGTCACTCACGCACCCAGTGCAGTAGTCCCGCCCGTCAGTCGCACTCTTCACTGTACCGATGCTCGCAGTCCGCAGACTTCACTCTCGCCGCCACTCGTCGCTCTGCTGGCTCGTCGCTTCGCTGTCTTCGTACACAATCCTTCAAACTGTCAAACTCAAAACCTGTCTGCTCGGAGGCCCGTCGCGGCTTAAGTAGTCTCGCTGACCCTATTTAGAAGCTTCGGACCCGCACCCCAAGTCTCACTGAGAGAGGCTAGGCCAATGACCGGAACATTCTTTCAAAGATAACCCCGTAAATTCAATCCGTTGAAGGTCAGGGGGCGCACTGTTCGCGAAACACCTCAGTTCATACTACAATGACTGAAATTGTACCACAAACAGTATAATTATGCTACGGTTGGCAACACTGACATTCAGGGCTATTCAGTTAGTTTTCCCATCGCGCCACTTACAAATAGTTGCAATGCTTAAGGCTCGGCTTTACCAACTGTGCAGAAATTCTTCGTTTTCATCATTTTAGTTTCAGAGGTATTATTGAAAATGTCTGATTGTATAAAATTTGCTATTTACTAGTTGTTTAATACTTTTGTATCTAATTTTCACTGTGTATTATTTCCTGCTTGCAAAAAGGCAGGAACTTGTTGATAAAATATAAACGTGTTCCGGACTTTTTACAAGTAGCAGATAGCACGCAATTATAATTACGCACAAACATATCAGACAACTCATAAAATGTAAATTTCGTATAATCGTACATCGTCGGTAATTACTATGAATCCGAGATGACGACGCGAAGACGAGGGCTGTCTGCAGGAGGAGCGAGGTCGGGCCTTAACTGGCCACACTCGCGTATTACAAAGTCATGCGAGGCTCTGGGAACAGGCTACTGTATGCTGCGAGGCTCGCTATTGGCCGATGGACTGCCGGCTAGTGACGGCGCGTGCGGCTGGACTTGGCGCCACCTCCGTGAGTCGACGGCATTGTGCGAGGTCAGTACTTGGACGAGGACCACCACGTTGGGTGGGTCCACTGAGGGTCAACACATGGCACGGGCGGGAGGTGGAGGGCGTGTCGACCAGGTACCCCGTCATCTGCCGCAGGCTAGGGCACGAGGCAACACCTGCCCTAGAGCGGCTCTTTCACCTCGGCATCCCTATAATTGTGTGGCAGTGGCTCACTCATACATAGACACCTGAAGAAAAATTCGCGAGTTCAACGACCTGTAGGCTATACTCCATTGTCGTATGTAAAATAATGCAAATGTCACTGTTCATTGGTTGCTTGTTGTATTAGCGGAAGACGGTGATTCGGTCTGCATTTTACTGTGTATTTAATATAGGCTCAGAGTTGTCCAGGAGGTGTAAACTAACGGGTGGGCCAATAGAATAAGCAATACAAACGTACGAGGTTTTGAATTCTAAGCTTGTCCCGAAATGAAACAGCGAATTTTTCAGGTCTCTACTCATACATAGTTTTATTTAGGTGAAGATGTCACAAATGAATTCATACATAAATTACTTACACTTTTTACTCTGGTGATAGTTACATTTGATGTTCAAAAGTGTAAATATAAGAATGTTCATGATTTATAAAGTATATTGTCCTTGGTGCAGCAAGTTGAGTCTAACGGCACTGTCCCTGGGCCGTGCCCCAGTCCAGCACCCTCGTGCTACCTGTCACGTGTAGTGACCGTAGACGGGGACTAGGGCTCGCTGTCCGCGTCCCGACACTACACTGTTCTTCGCCCAGTGCCACTATCAAACACAGCGTAGGTAGGATTTAAGTTCAGGACACCGTTTACGCGAACAAGTGCTGTGCTTCTTCTACCCTTAGTTTCAGTGCAATTTTGTTCGTGTTAAAGGGTGGATCTATCGAAAATTAAAATGTTAAAAACTCGTTCATCGCTGTTGACCACGTGGCGTAGACAGTTGCGTTGGCGATCTGCGAGTCAATACGGGGTATATGCGTATCATACTAAAATAGGTCTACCTCGTCGTTAGTCTTTAGTAATGATCCCACATTCACTTCCTGACAAAGGCTGTATTCGATTTCACCATCTAACGGCCATTACTTTGGCTTCGTGAGTGAAGAGATTCGAGTTGCTCTTAACATCGAGGTCTTGAGAGCCGATGAGGGTGAAGCGAGGTGAGTGTGGAGCAGCGCCGGAATGCAAGGGCGGGGGGAAACGGGAGATTCCCGAGAAAACCCGCCGACCAGCGGCATCGTCCGGCACGATTCCCACATGCGAAAATCCGAGAAAGGGGGGGGGGACACCGCCGGGAATGGAACCCGGTTCGCCTTGGTGGAAGGCGAGGTGTCAATCACTTCACCACTGCGGTACCCCTGACTTCGTGGCGCAGAGAAGTGCAGCTACGTCGCGAGTCAAGTCCCGCGGTAAGCGCGCGTATGCACCCAGCCAAGGGCACGAGATACTCTCTCTTCTCGAGCCCGAGATAGTTTTGCGATGCGCGACTGTTTGAAATACCTCATTCGTTAGTGTCTTCAGCTTTGCACGGCCGCAGAATACACTTGCTAACGTCAAAAAGACAAACTAAACGAAGAAAGGCGTCGGAATCCACAAACGAATATTTCTCACGAAGGGAACAAGGACCGAAGACACGGGAAGGGACCAAGCGAACACTGCACTGAAAAGGAACACAGCCGAAGTATTCATTTGTAAAATTGTACACTCTTGTTCTTGTCACCTTGACTTTACGCGAGCCTCTGTAACAACAGCAAGTGTTGTAACTTCCTACAAATACAATAGTTCAGACAGAGCATCGAGAACTAACCAAGGGTTCGAGAAGGGTATGTAGCTTCAAGGAGCCATCTACGTGCGGGGCTCTTCTGCCATCCTGAGGCCGAGGAACGCAGGAGCAATAAGGACGACACTGCCGTACGCATCAAGTGCACTAACGCCGCTACGCGCAAGGCTCTGAACTGACGTGCAGATTTCTCGTCGTGTCGCCTCTACTCATGGGCAAGGACTGGAAAATTTCGGGAACTCAATTTCGGACAAGCTAGATCTCAAACACATGTGCATTTGTGTTATGGTTGCAATTGGATCACAGATCGTTAGACACGCCCAGGCGAGCTCTGGGCCAATAACAGACCTGCAAGGAAACCAGCAGCGATTACCGCGTCACCTGGTCTCAGGTAGAACTGGGACAGCAGCCAATAAACAGAAACCTGAGGCTCCAATACATACGAGACAGTGGAGTTCGTCTTACACGTCGTTCGAAACGCGAGTGTCTCCTGTCCGTGCCTACGGGGCATTAAGCGGGACTGTGTACTTTGTACTTCACAAATGTCTTCTACATACGCAAGTATATATTTCTGCTTACAAATTAAGTTTACTTTACTGCTGTGCTTAAACTATCACAGGAATGGCGCGTGCTGCAATTCCTCTGCGTAGCCATGTTCGTGTTGTCTCTCGCAATTAAAAATAATCTTTTGAATATCGTCCCTTTTTAGCCACATNCCCCCATGTTAGTTTCTCTCTTTGTTTACCAATATATAGGGGCACCTGTTTTCCGCGAAAATATTTCAGGATAAGTTGTGTTCCAGAACAGTTAAGTTCAAGAACCGCTTTCGCGATGGTATCGTTTGAATTGTTACTCGTCTTATCTTTCTGCCCGCCGATCAGGGGCGGTTCACCATATAAGAAACTGAATCCAGATTGGCTCATCCATGTAACGGGAAGTCTTCAAGCAGGCGGTGCTACGAGCAGGGTGTTTGTGGAGCTGGCCAATCCTCACTCCTAATACTGCAGTGCCCTCGTCTATGTAGCAAAATCAATTTATGTATTGGTATTTTTTTTTATTTGTTAGAAACATGTTTCTTGTAACTCGCCTCTGCATGACTGCCAAGCCTGAAATAAATAGGACTCGCCTCAAAATTTAAGTTATTATTTTTAAAATTGGTATGCATAACCTGGTAATGCATCGACTTGAATTACGTTGATAAATGACTTGTACATTTCTGCGAGGGAGAAGGAGCCGTTGGTTAGGAAACTGTGTGATATAATGGATTCACGTCTCAGCCCCTTCCGCGACTCTTTTGGCCGTTTGGTTTAGTTTTATGCTGATTCGCGGTTACTTCCAACTTTTATGAAGCCCTGCTGAAGTTCTACTTTCAGGCTATTCCTCCGCCTCGTGCAGACTAAGCTTAACTAAGTCTAGAGAGTTACACCGAAACGACAACGCACCACATTCGTGCGCACTCCGTTAATAACATTTTGCATGAGAACTATTTCTTACTAGCATAACCTATTTCCCCCTTCCATTTTTTTTCACATTAATTATAAATGATATGTTACACTTTTTAAAGCAAATATGGAAAATAATTCAATTTAACCAAAAATAAGATACTTTGACGTTAACAGAAGGAATTTAGGAAATTACCAAACACGCCATATCTGGTGTGATTATTCAAAGGTTTGTTTCAAAAAGTGTGAAGAAACTGCGAGTATACCATGTAAAGGATGTTCACGGTAAGCTGGGTACTTTTGAAAGCTCTGCTTAAGACATACCTGTATGCACACGGTGTATTCTTCCGCCATATGTATAATTAACATTACTATGGATCCGATCACTTCTTCGTGCGTCGGTCGGTCAAGTGTAACTGCAGATTGGTTAGAAAGTAAATATCTTACAAATGTGCTTATTCGTACACTTGTACGCTTCAAAAAAGAAACATGACGCAAAGAAATAATTTCAGTATTCACACACGTGTAGGTACTTAACTCTTAAAAAACGCAACGATAAGACGTATGACTACTGTCCCTCCGTCGTTACCAACTTGACTGGGCGCTTGTCCGTCAGCGTGCCCGTTAACATGTATGGACAGTGACATTTTTCAAAGGTTTAATTAAAAAACTGCTTGAATAACTGCAAACAGCCTATAGTTAAAGGTTTCCTCGTCTCGAGAGAATGTACCACCTGGCAGGCAGGAGAGATCCAAATTGGTTCAATATTCTGTCGGCTGTCAATCCTAGAAATCAACATTTCATACATTTCTTTTCGCCATCATTCTTTGACCAGACACTCTTTTCCAGTTTTTTTTTTCACTGTACTAAAATTCTTTGGCAGCAGAAATAAAAACTCGCTAGACTTAGCGTACATTTACTAAAAACAATGTAAGGAGGAATTTTGTACAGTATTTATAATAAACCTATTTGACTATCAAACACGTTGAGCATTGAGGTAATACCATCACTTGAACAATTTTCCTTCACACGATGTAAGATTTTGTAACACTGTATATTTTCCTACTCAAAATACAAATCAACTTACCTTTTTGTGTATTAAGTAGTATTGTTCTCCTGCGATCATCTGCTGCTATGAACTCGACCGGCAAATCACAGAGCTTCAAGTTGTCCAGTAGATCCTGGTGCGCGTGGCAAATCGCCGCGTTGCTGTTGTGTCATATTGTTCAAGTGCGTTTTCAGGCGGCTCGGCGCTGAGAACTGAAACTCCGGTCTGCTTCGCAAGATGAGCTGGGCACTTCGATCAAAAGTCCTACCATATTTTCTATATTCTTGAACAAGGACTGCATCTCTGACACCATTTGCTTGAGTACATTTTGAGCATCATAGAGACGTACCACATTATACAGAATGTCCCAATAAAATGTACCTCCAGCATTTTTTTTAGTTCCGAAACAGCTACCAACTAAATAAATTCCCAAAGCTACTGGCGGACACCGTTTGAACTCACCTCTCCTATGATAGCGTGCTTCTGCAGGCGACGAGTGAACAATCACACACACACACACACACACAAAATTGTTGCATCGATACCAGTGCTCCTAGCTGCGAAGAGTCGAACCTCCCACACTCTGGTGGCGGGCGTGGTAATTAAAGATGTCCGCCTACAGCAGACGACGATGACGGTGATGGAGGACGCGAAAAACAAGAGGGGGATGGGAGACGAGAGAGGAAAAAGGAATCTGGAAGGAATATGAGAAAATCCCAAGGGATAGAACGGACGAGAGAGGACTGGCGTGGGAGAGATAGCAGCAGGAAGGAATACCAGAACGTGAGTAAATAGAAGAGTAACACAAGGGCATGAAGAGATTGGAAGGAATGATAGAGCAGGAGGTTTCGGCGTAACGCCATCCAATATGGCGCCAGTCCGTCCGCACGCCCGCAGCCCCTGTGCAATCTCTCTCTATTTCATTCTACCCTCAACATACTGTGAAGTCTTAGAATTAATTTTTCATCATTTCCTGCCATGTTAAACGGGAGCCTTGCATGTTTTTTTTTCTTCTGAAAGGTTGGTTTCAATACTGCTTACTTTACCGTGAACAACTTTTATCAGTCTCTGCTCCTGCAAAGAAATTTACAAAACATGCTACAGGCCAGTTTGTGTGTTTCGCCCGCACATCTCTATATTCGTAATGGAAGTGAACAGAATCCATGCGACGCAGGTTCGACCTTCAGCCTCTCGTACCTCGTGCACACGGGGCCTTCCTTCGCACGTGAACGGAACACGGAGTCGACCATCACCGAGCTACAGAACACACAACAGTACAGAGGGAAAACAGCCGCCGGCACCGCCAACTATAGTCGTACACGCCGGCAGAATGCCGTCACCGGCCAACAAGTCGCGTGCAAATGTTTCACACCACTTATTGCTAAAATAGTTTTCTAATAATAATAATAATAATGGCGTGTGGGGAGTGCACCCAGGGCAAGGCAACACCCTCCGAGTGACGGTCTTGCCAGCTGGGACCCTAGAATGGAGCGGCGCTGGAATGCAAGGGCGGGGGAAGCGGGAGTACCCCGAGAAAACCCGCCGGCAAGCGGCATCGTCCAGCACGATTCTTACATGCGAAAATCCGGGAGTGAACCCGCCGGGGATCGAACCCGGATCGCCGTGGTGAGAGGCGAGCGCCCTGGACACTACGCCACCGCTGCCCCATAGAGTTTTCTAACGTGAAATGCTACCCACGTTTCTTTGGCTGTTGGCTGTTGGCGCAGAGAATGCTGGAACGCGGAGATTGGTTACCGCTAACTGGCATGCGCACTCTACCACGCATTCCCTCTACGCAGTGAACCGACACTAAGAGGAGCAAATACTTGAGACAATAAGGTATAGGCTGTTCACAGTAAAGTGAGCTCTTTTTGAAGGCCTCTCATTTGGAATAATAGTCAATAAATTGATTTTATTGTTGCCTTAGACGTTAACTTTTGAGTCCGGCGTAATATATACACTGTTTATTAACTACATTGCAATATTTATTTTAAAAAGTGACGGAAAGATAAAAAAATTGCTGATAGGAAAGAAAGTAACTAGGACCTCAAAAGTGCTCACTTTACCGTGAACAGCCTATATGATGTGTGCTAGGGAAAATATGAACGATGGCTGTCGTCAGTTACTTTGGATCGCTGCACGAGGGCGCCACGGGGAACGTATTGGGGTGTTGATATTTGGGCTGCTCTGGAACATCGAGGTTTTGAGAGCCGATGATGGTGAAGCGAGGTGAGTATGGAGCAGCACCAGAATGCAAGAGCGGAGGAAACGGGAGATCCCGGGCAGCAGCATCGTCCGCCACGGTTCCCACGTGTGAAAATCCTGAGAGCGACCCCGCCGCGACGGTGGGAGGCGAGTAGTCTGACCACTACACCACCGCGGCCCCTGCGGAGTACGGAAGCGATGACAAATCTACCCTGTGTAATGCCGAGGTGGTAGTTTGCAAAAAAGTGGAGGAATTATTTACTTACCGCTTTTTGTATATTTTCTGGTAAGATGAAAACCACTTGTCACAGCTGTTCCATCCTCGTATGCATGCAAATAAAATTTCATTGGCCGGGTCTCCCGAGTGTTTCTCGCAGTGTTTTCAGATGTGAATTGCGTAGTTTCTAGAAAGTCGTCAATTGCAATTTTTTTTCCTGTGACTTTAAGCATATATGCTCTAGAGTTGCTTTTGTGATTGGACCACAGTAAACGCCCCGGACGACGTTTTAGCCAATAGCAGTCGGTAAGAAAGATCGTGACCGTATCGCGTGCAGGCGAGTTAAAAAAAAAAATGTAAAACATGTTCCCTGCCATAGCAGCAGATAATGTAATGAACAAGCAACTGCGGCTCTTAGTGTGTGATGCAAAAAAAGATACCACAACTACTTGATACCCCACTTAGCCAAATGGCCATCCGAGGTGTTGTCATTATACAGATTTTAAATAAATTTCACACACAGAAATAGTGAGGCTTGAGAATAGAATTTAGAAGAAGTGATTATGTACTTGTTACGTTATAGGTTAAAAAACGGCGCCTCTGGCTCCACCCTTACCACCGCAACCCTGCCGCCCATAGGAGACAGAGGAGTGTGTGATGCAGTAAGAAGTGTGGTCATATCTGTGTGCAGCGACCTCCACATACGTTGTGACATTGCCGTCGCTACTCACTCAGTACACAGTGACGCGATAGGGAGACCTCTGTCGACACGGCTCCGCTGACCGATGACGTCGCACCCAGCTGACAGCGCGTGTGTGTGGCCACGGGGGTATATGCTTGACTGACGTCGCTGTAGCCTCTCCTGAACCGAACGACGACGGACGTTAGAGCTGAAGCAGAGTGGTTTCCAAGGTAACTGCACCCGACTGTACCCCACGCACTCACAGATAGGTCTGTTCCAGCCAACAAAATACTTGTTTGCTTTGTTCGTCTAATAAAAATACGCGCTTTGATGTACAAAAAACTCGGTGTTGGGCCAAAAGAAATTAGACTGCCAACAAAATATTTTGAATTAACTGTGTATGTTTGGCAGCTCATTTGATTGTCTTCGTTCGGAAATACGGGTCGAGGGTTTGTTCGCATTTTTTGTGACAGTTAGGATAACACTGCTTGGTAGTGCATTTATCGATGCTTAGTAATGGTATAAACATCCTAATCAAACAAGTTTAAAAAGAAAATTCAAAAGTAAACCTGAGAAACTCTAAATATACATTAACGCACGTTGTCATTCTCGGTTTATTCTTACTTATTGAATCAAACCTTTGAAAAATCACTCCATGTACGACGCGTTTGGTTGTTTCCACAATATGCCAAGCGTTTTATACGTACTTTTGTTGTCATAAAAGTATCTATTTATATTTTATCTATAAATTATAGCAATTAATTGTAATTAACATGATTAAAACAACAGGAGAACGGATTTGTTTGTGTTGCCTAATAAGAAATAGTTCTTATGCAAAATAATATTACACTGAGTGCGCACGAATGTGGTGTGTTGCCTATCTGGTGTGATTTTCTAGACTTGGTTGAGCTTTGTCTGCACGAGACGGAGGAATATCCTGGAAGTAGAACTTTCGCAGGGTTTTAGAAAAGTGTGAAGTAACCGTGTATGGACTGTATTTGAAATGTATGTATTTAAAAGTGTCTCAATGTTGTCGGTAGTCACTTCAGCTGAGGTTGACATAATGTAGCGCTCAGGTGCAATTTATCTAGTTTCGAACCTCGGTCAGGGGCCGCGGGGGCTGAGCGGTTAGCCTGCTCGCCTCCCACCAAGGCGAACCTGGGTCAATCCCTGGCCGGGCCACTCCCGGACTTTTGTAAGTGGGAATCGTGCCGGACGATGTCACTGGTCGGTGGGTCTTCTCGGGAATCTTCAGTTTCCCCCGCCCTTTCATTCTGGCGCTGCTCCTTATTCACCTCGCTTCACCCTCATCGGCTCTCAAAACCTCGATGTTAAGAGCCGTCCAAATTTCTCCACTCACTCACAATGACGTTCACTTTTCTTGTAAATTCTTTAATAAGATAGTATGGAAGGTATACACGATAAATTAAAATCTATGATTTTTAATTCGTGAAAATTAGCAGCCGAGACTTTTTTGTTGCTCTTCAATGCCCCAACCGATGTCATATGGATAATTGGGGAGTGGTTTACACATCAAATTTCCTAATTTTTGTATTTCCCAAATACCACCTACATCCAAGACCTGTCTGTTATTCGAATACAGAATCTCCTGTAGTAGCGCTGTAGCCAACTCCGCCATGGAGACTGACAGTTGATAAAAGTAACACAAACAAAGGAGCATCGTACTTACTAATTTGATTGCATTACATGCTATTAAGTAGTTGGTCACAATGTAGATGAGATATATAGCTGTAGTAGTCAAAACATACTAAACTAAGGAGCGTTTTTTTTTTAAAGAATCTGAGCTGTCTATTTAAAACAGTGCATAAAAGGTATACCACTGGCTAGTATTTGAGTTGATAACGTCATAGGAATACGCATTCCCCTCCCTCTGTGTTTATTTGCAAGTGGTTGGATCCGCCCCTGAGCACTGTAGTGAGGTGGCTTTTACCTCGTGATTTTACATCTCCAGCAGAAAATTCTGTCGAGGCTGTACCTTGACATGCCTTATTGTCCTAGTGGCTATTGAGGTAACAAGGAAATGAAGCGAAATAACCAATTTAAGGCAGCGAATACATGTAAATGAATTAATCGCAATTTTGAGTAATTATTAGGGTCACGAACAGCCATTTTGGAAATACCTTTAAGAACTGGAAAGGGGAGAAAGAGATAGCGATAGAGAGGGAACACTTTGAAAAACAGCCATCTCGTATAAAACACATTAACTTTTGTCTCGAGTGCCTCGTAATCAGAAAAACAGTTACGCAATCCAGTAGTCATTTTATCTGCAGCATTAACTACCGTCGTTATTTTTAACACCCCCTACGTCGTCTTCTCCCGGCATTGACGTTAATTATGACGTTGTTTCGTGTTTAATGCAAGGCGTTCTGGCAACAGGATGTGGGGCGTTACTCTCGCGAGCATCTGGACTGTGAACTTCAGTCGCCCCTCTTAAGATTCCTCTCCCAGAAGGAAATAATGCCTTGCTAATAAGGCAACGCTGAGTTATCTTCGTATGCCGGCGTGGAACTGTCACCATTGCGTGTTTTATTATTTGTTTTGCGTAAACAGTTGAGTTTGTTCCCGAGTGTCAACTTGGTAGAGCGTTTAATGCTTTTTCTGAGACACTTCACTCTTGCTTACTGTTACCATAATATACAGTATGTGGTGGTTTGATTTCGCGCCGGAATAAAACTAAATCACTGCAGTATTCGGAGAGTCTACAGGATGTGTCATACCTGAATCAAGACAAACAATAATTCTGAAATTAATTTCATGTCTAAAAAATTTGACGAGTGCAGTGTTTTAGCTGCTGTGTCATTGAAGCCTGGCCTCGTCGAACGCACGAACGCGGTGGACTACAGAGAAAAGCGTTGGGAATGTCTGTGCGAGTAACGAGGGGTAAAACACGATACAATTATTGGAACACACAGGATAAAGTAGCGTTATATTTAGTTAACGAGGATAACGGATTGAAGACCGACAACTGGCCATCAAATTACAATCACCTTCCGGCAGGAAAGCACTTAATTTGCCTTGCGACGACGTGTCAGCTCATCAATTCTCCTCCTTCCCCTCCACCTCCTTTTTCTGAGCAGGCTCTCGTCGACAAAATTGGTCAAATTAAATTACATCATCAAATTACATCGCTGCACAGCCATTTGTCTCATCCGAAAGAGCCAGTTCGCAAATTTCCTCGGCCTCATCTTTTTATTTTTATTTTATGAATCTTTCAACTGATCAATCTATGCACGCGAAGTCATCTTGCTGACGGGTAACTGCGCAAACATGTTCTTTTTTCGAAGCGATTTAAATTAACTAAATCTCCAGTCCTGCTGCAATCTGACCAGACGTGTTTTGGGCACGTTTCTATCGGAATTATTTGATGAACTGACTCCGTGCTAACTAATAAGAATCCTACTTTCTCCTGCGTTTGATCCAATAATCTTATTGTATTTTGCCCCCTCGCTAGTCGCAGACATTTCCAACACTTTCCTCCCTTGGTATACCGTGCTCGTTTAGTCGCCTCTCCCCCGTGGCGTGTACGGTCTCAGTTCAAACAACCCTGCTGCAGCCGCGATGGAATGCATCCTTTCAACATAAGCAAGCCCGACCAGAGGCGGATACGGTATGCTTGGACACATTTCATATTCTCGTCGTGTTGGCTACTAACATACACGCACAGAGGCCGCAGGACTACGAAAGGGGCTAACCATATTACAAAAATGTCATTCTTTACGTGTTGCTCAGATTTCGAATAGTGTTCTTGGATCGTACACAAGGGAAGACGTCTGTGATCGTTATGGGCTAGGGACATGTTGTGTGCCAACGTACTGTTGGGTTTTAGTAAGTTATAGGGAACCCTACAACGAGGTGTCAGGGTTGGATAACGAAGCGTGACCAAGGACGGACTAATTTGTAAATACGTATTTATCTTTGTTTAATGTAAAGTCTGCGGCTCGGAGCCTGTCCGTTTCCGACCTTGTGCCCCTTGGTTCGGAGTCCTGTCTGCTCTTCTCGCCCCTCTTGCAAGCTGTTGTCGCAGTTCGATACTCGTTGGCCCCCCTTTGAGCACTGCAGGTGGCAGGATGGGAATAAAACTTTTTTGCTGGGGAAGGGGGAGGGGCTGGGGGCTTTCTTTTAATAAACTCGAGACTTTTGGAAATTCGCGTTCTGCAACAAACTGCAATGGTTGACCTCTGGTTACGGAAATATGTACTAGCTTATAGGTTATAAACAAACTGCAGTCTTATATGTTTCAATCTGTGCCTTGTGAGAAATAAAGTACACCCAGGGTGACAAGAAATTTTGTGCTTTATCGGAAACTAGGCTTCTGACAGTCCTGTATATCTTAATCGTCTGTGGCTTCGTGTGTTCTCCATCTGAAGCAGGCACAGACTTCCTTGTTCATAACTTGTTCGTGTGGACGATCCGTCTCACCAGTCATATGCATTATTGCTATTTAAGGAGGGAAATCATTGTCGCTGGCAGGGAAATAATCTTTCTTACACGAGCCAGGGGAAAAACACTTATTAGAGGGGGAATTCCCTGTCATCTCCCTCATTGATTCTCACACTGTAGATAGGGCACTGAGGTTTTTCCAAAACGTAGTATGGGCTGGACCCATTGAATAAATTACTGAACGTGGTATTGGTTTCCTCACTTGCTAAATGTCTTGTCTGGCCTTCACAGGTATGCGGAGTTGAGTTACAGAGCACGCGAGAATACAGAGGTGAAACGGTCGCTTGTACTGCGAACTCCAGCGGCACACGCCAGAAAAATGGCGGCACATGCCAGCAACACGTTGGAACACCGTCCACAAATCAGCACGCGATAACCTGCTCACCAGCCGGCAGCCCAACCAACGAGGGAACCTCTCGCAGCACGCGGTAGCCAATCGGACTCGAGGCACGCCATCCAAACCGTAACACCGGACACACTGACAAGAGAGTGGAACGAGTTTGATTATCGCGTAGATGTCGTTCGGTCCGCTCATGGTGGTCACACTAGGCATTTATGAATACATGGTAAACAAACTTCACGGTTCCACGGTTCATTTGATTGGTCAGTTATGGTTTTAGGTTGTTTGGTTTTGATATTTTAGACCTTCGAAGTTGGGGTATTCTTTTATACTCAACATGTATAAGGTGCCAATTTGTAGAACGCACCGATCACGTGAACTACTCATACACTGAAGAGCCAAAGAAAAACTGGTACACCTGCCTAATATCGTGTAGGGCCCCCGCGAGCACGCAGAAGTGCCGCAAGACGACGTGGCATGGACTCGACTAATGTCTGANCGAGCACGCAGAAGTGCCGCAAGACGACGTGGCATGGACTCGACTAATGTCTGAAGGTATGCAGGAGGCATTGAAATCTGCGCCAATTTGAGAAAGGGTTGCACGTCTGTCACGTTTAATGATTCTCGTCGGTCGTCGTTTGTCCCGTTCGTTCGCGATCTTTTTTCCGGCCGCAGCGATGTCGAAGTTTTGATGTTTTACCGGATTCCCGATATTCACGGTACACTCGTGAAATGGTCGTACGCGAAAATCCAAATATTATCGCTACCTCGGAGATGCAATATCCCATCTCTCGTACGCAGACTATAACACCACGTTCGAACTCACTTAAATCTTGATAACCTGCCATTGTAGCAGCAGTAACCGANCACAGTCGACAATGGCGGAGTGAGATGCCGGCTGGCGGCTATTCTTAGCGCGGCTGCAGCGACAACCACGTGTGTGTCTCGTAAGTGTTCAGACTCCACACCCATCTGCCCGCCTGCTGTGCGAGCCTGTATAGGCCATTCACGGTAAAGTTATAGCACAGCACACACTGTGTTTATTACTTACATGGCAATCTTTTTTTTTAAGGCTGTTACAGGTTAAAGAATGACTGGAAGGAAAAAACTACTAGGTCTTCAAAAGCGATCACTTTACCGTGAACTGTGGTACCCTCTCCTGCCCGTCACTAACTGCTGCGTTTCGTTGTCACGTGCACATATCTTCCAAGTTATTCTAAAGAGAGTTTTGGGAAGTACTTCATTGATTCTCTCATTAAAAGCGCATTATTATCTTATTTGACGGCCCTGCCCACCAAGCCGACAGCCGAGAACTTCAAATGGGGAAACAATACTAAACGAAATTCCTTCTCATTGCGTCGATTTCAAAGATAACTATTTCAAACGAAAAATGTAATTTAAATTTCTTAGGGGATGTTGCAATGTTAAGAGATCTTGCCGATTGTTTTAATAATTTTTTTCTAAAATGTAATATTAAAGTTTATGTATAACAAAAAAGAAATAAATATATATGTTTCAAAAATATTTATTATATAAATATTTTTTGAGAAAGTTGCGTCAAAATATTTTTTGTTGAAAATAGCTTTTTAAAATTGACACAATGATAAGGAATTTCGTGTAACATTGATTCCCCATTTGAAGTTGGCGGGTGCTGGCCTGGTAAGCAGGGCCGTTAATGGCGATGGCATTGTAACATTTCTGTGAGTATTTAAATGTAGTTATTTCATTGCTGAAAATGACCTAAAAACAAAACAGAGAAAACAAAAAAAAAATCCCAGAAAATGAACGACAAGAAGCTAGGAACGAAAGCAGAAGCTAGCTGTCAACAAAACATTAATTAACAAGGGGACGACTTTTTGTCTTTCATTTTCTGATATAATAGTTTTTTCATTTCGTAGTTTCGTTCTTCGCTTATTTTCGGCAGTGGACACAGACACTTGAAATACTGCGTGTGTGTTCAACTTGCGAGCAGATGAAAGTGTGTTCTTTGATTTTGACACACATGAATTTAAGAATTGTTATATGGCTGTTGAAGGGTACAGGATGGCCAGAAAAGAGGAACTAAATGGATAGAACTGCTTTGCAGTTAAACGCTATTGGAATCAACCTTTATAATCTATTCGCGGTTTCTTTACACGTTTTGAATCAAACATTTGAAAAACCACCCCATGTATGACATGCTTGGTTTTATACTTGCGTTAACGTAAAATCACCTTATTCTAAGTGAAATTAAAATTTTTTTGGTATTTTATTTATAAATTATAATATTTAGTTGAATAAAAATTGTGGGGAAATAGGTGTGTTGTTAACATCTAGTAAGGAATAGTTCTATGCGAAGTATGATTACACTTAGTGCGTTGTCCCTTTGGTATAATTTTCTAGACGTAGTTAAGCTTTGTTTGCACGAGGCGGCGGATTGTACTGGAAGTAGAACTTCAGCAGGGCTTCAGAAAAGTTGGAAGTGACCTTGAGTGGACTACAGGGAGCTCTAGTAGAGTTGCTTCAGTAAGGAGTTAGAGATAACAGCTACCATGCGACGCGGTGTGGTAGTCAATGACGCGGCGTGGCGAGGGGCTGACGACCGCTGGAAGAGTCCTCGGGGTCGCAGTCGTGACGAAATGTCTTCCGCGCGTGGAGGGACGTAGTGGCCAGCCCGGCCACACGCCGCTCCGAACAGGTTTGCCCTCACGTCGGCTTATAAGGGCGTATGACACCGCCGGCGACGGTCAATGACACCGCCCGGCCGCGGTGCCGCAGCGGGTAGAGCGCCCGCACCACACCAGCTACGACTCCCGAAGGGGTAGCCCCGGACGATGCTGCTGGCCGGCGTGTTTTCTCGGGGATCTCCCGCTTCCCCCCGCCCTTGTATTCCTGCGCTGCTCCATACTCACCTCGATGGTAACGATCCCACCTACCTGGAGCGATACGGGCGACGCTAACACGCAGCCCTTGCGCCTCATCGCCCATATGTACAACGCGTGCAGTGTTTCCGTCGTGATGCTGTACTGTGCTAACTACATCTGTAACAGCGGGACTTTATTACACGCGATGGAAGCCCACGCATTTAACTACGCCCGTATAGTCGTACTTACCGCTTAAGTAAACTGCATAGGCAAGGTTTACAAAATGCGATATTTAACCACTTCCACGAATTTTTATCTGCATGAATACAGTAAATATGATAAACGTAATAATAATAGGGACATAGATAATAAAGTTTTTTTTCCGCCAAAACTTTGTAATTGAGAACATTTATTTACCGAGATACACGTATTTGCGCCAACAATGATTTCACAGAAAATGTTTTAGTACAAACTCCTCTTAATGAGAGCCCATCTCTGGCTGTACATGTGAGTTAGTATGCTCACCTAAGTTATTTACAAGTTTACTCGTGAGGATATCGTTTTCAGCTTTAACTTCACTCAGTTTGCAGTCAACAACTTGCGCCTGGATCGATATCACACAATGTCAAATGACTGTGTAGAATGTGATATTCTCATCTGACATGTTTGGGGCTAACAAAGCTAAATATTTTGAAATTCAGTACCACTATCAGTATTAATATTTTTAATAAGCCCTGACTTGTGATAAAATATGTAACTAATGTAATTTATTATGCATATTATTATATTGTGAAGTAATTTTTATTCTAGTAGTAGTTCTAATTATCTTGTGTGCCAGAAATGGTAATGCTCGTGTAAATTCCGCCCCGTTACTTCAGTCAGTGTAACCCCATTGATAAATTTGTGAGTCTTGGTTGTTTCCTTCCATCTCGTTTTTTTTAAATATTTCAGCTAGATATCGAACTAACTTGTCAATTTCCCTGAACCGTGATATTAAGGGTGTCTGACCCCAAAAAATTAATAACTTTATAATTGTACCAATCATTGTTCAACTCTTACGCATTAGTAGTTATAAATAGTTCCTTCTGCTGCACCTGGCGGCTGGCTGCGGACCAGGGACTCACGACCGCCATCTTGGATGACGTCACGCAGTAACCTCCTGCTCTGCCATTCCCCGTCAGCAGTGACCATCTATGAATTCCCCTCCCGCTCTGTCATTCATAGCTAATGTTGGCCTTCTTGGATGTCTTCACTTCATGCTCTTACATTACATGTGGAGTTTTTTCTCATAGTCCTTCTGGTCTCTCCCGTCTCCCACATTCTATCCCTCGGGGTTTTTCTTATATTATTCCAGGTCTCCCTTCTGTTTATCGGCCATTCTATCTATTGGGGTTTTTCTCAGACTTATCCCGGTCCGCTTCCTGCCTCTCATCCGTTCTCTCTCTCTCTCACACGTATCCTACACCCTAGCCCTCCCACACCCCTTTCTCTCGTCTTCCACGCTCTATCCCTCCCTCCCCCCTCTCTCTCGTCTTTCACACCATACCCCTCTATCCCTCTCTCTCGCCCCGATACCCTACCCCTCCCACCCCTCGATTTCTCTATTGCATATCGCGCCCTCCTCCGCCACCCACGCGACATCGTCTTTAATTCCTGCCACTAGTCGGATTCCCGCACCTGCCACCAGTGTGTGTGTGAAGTGCTACAGGTCGCGGCCAGGAGCGCTGGTATCGGCGCCGCCATTTGTGTGTGTGTTGGTTCACTAGTTAGCTGCAGAGGGCGTTAGCATCGAGTAGTATAGTTCAAGTGGCAGCCGCCAGGAGCGCTGGGAATTTTTTCTTTAGTCGTTTGGGAACAAAAAATGCAGGAGGCATGCGGGATCGTTTCGGCCACACTTGGGTCGCCAGTCAGATGCCGTGACCACACGACCACCATTGCATGGAGAAGAAATAGCGTACATACGCGCATCGGCCTACGCACTCGACAGCCAATAATCTTGTAATAACGAAAAAATTAACATTGTACGGTTCTGAGAAGAAATATGGTACATACTCGCATTGGCCAACGCACTCACCACACACACACTTGTCATCGCGAGCTGGCGAGGTTTTATCATATTTCTTCTGGATTCGCCTATGCTAATCACGCCAATTGCGAATATACTAATATCTCACATCAATCACCACCACCACCACCTGGCTGCTGGCTGCAGATGTGCGGATGGGCTGGCATACTCGAGGGTTTTCTCATATTCCTTCTGGTCTTCCTTCACCAGGCATCCTAGCGAGGACGAGTCTGTCATTCCACCTGCGCGACATGGAGCGAAGCCCATGCATGTTAGTCTAGAGTCGCACCATGCGCACACATCAAGTGTGCCTTAAGCCCACGTTTAAGCATAGTTGGCTGTAATGTCCGAACTGTTTAAGATACAGCCACCAAATTCCTAACATAGGTATCACCCCCGAAAACGAAAAGGGTTGCAGAATTAAGTATGCCCTAAGCCCACTTATAAGCACAGTTGGCTGTAATTTCCGAACCGTTTAATATATTCACCAAATTCATAGCATACTCATCGCCCCGACGATGAACTGGGCCGCATGGTCAAGCACACCCTAAGCCCTCTTATAAGCATAGTTGCCCACCATTTCCCTACCACGGAAGCTATAGGCAACAAATATATATCATAAACAGTATCTCTGATGAAGAACAGGGTGGTATGGTCAAGTAAACTTTAAGACATCTTATAAGCATCGTCGACCACCATTTGCTGTCCACCGAAGTTATAATCGCCAAATCCATAACATATCCATCGCCGCCGACAACGAACATAATGGTAGTGTCAAGTACGCCCTAAGCCCTCGTATAAGCATAGTTGTCTACCATTTCCCACCCACCAAGGCTATAGTCACCAAATTCATAACGTAGGCATGACTTCCGGCGACGAAAAGTACTGCAGTCAAATACACTTTAGCACTTTGTATAATCATAGTTGGCTGCCATTTCGCACCCACAGAAGCTATAGTCACCAAATTCATATCATAGGCCTCACCACCAATGACAAACAGGGTGGAAGGGCAAGTATACTTTAAGCCCTCTTATAAGTATAGTTGCCTGTCATTTCTCACCTACCAAAGCTACGGCCACGAAATTCATATCACAGTTTTTATTTCCGACTGCAAGCAAGGAGATAAAGACAAGTAGGCCTTAACCCCTGTTATATGCATAGTTTGGCAGCATTCCCAAACCTTTGAAGCTCGGGAACATGTGACGACCATCCACGCATGTAAAGAGAAAATAAAGGTTTGTATACATACAAGTGCGTGGCAAAATTACCATTGCACAGGTGTGTAGGATCTGAAATAGCACACACATACGTATCGACCTGCACACACTAGACAATCGCTCACTGCCGCTCTTGTCTGCTACCGTAGGTATCTACCAACTCGGATCCCCCTCAGCGACAGCTAGCCTCCCTTCGTCCACCATCATCCAGGTTGTAAATTATATATATTATATAAATGTAACAATTTATGCATAAATAAATGTTAGCACTAGCAACATATTATTAACATCTATTTGCGAAAAAATCAAGATATACTTCAAATGCACTGCCTGCATGATGTACATAGTCGTGGGTAACGGTAAACTACATACATAGTAATATAAACAAACACCATCAGTCCAACACAAAGACCGGTGGCATGAGTCATCGTTAGCCTGGGTAACCCTTAACAACCAGTCATATATTGAAAAATAAAACGGTATACAATTGTACCGATAACAAGACATACATAGTCGCAAGTTGCACTAAAACATGTACGTGTTAATATAAGTAACACTGTCAGCCTAGCACAAGGTTCGGGGGAAACCGAGTGTAAAAAATATCATGCCAAGAAGTTTAGTAAAAGCTAGAATACAGGCCGACATGAGAAAGAACGAATGATAACAATGGCCAACTGCAAAAATGACTACAATGCATCAAGTGCAGTACACATTTTGTGACCTGTAAATACTATTCCTTTGCTTGTCACAAAACAACATACATTTAAACGATTAGTCACGCAAGAGAAACATCAGTGCAATAAGCTGAGGCAAATATTAAAAAAAATAATTATAAAAGCAAATAGTTATAAGCATTTACCAACTGTTGTATATAGCGGGTGCATCGAGCTCCGTACATTATGTTAGGCGAAACAATTTCCGTTGTGAAGTGCGGGAACGTTAAGAACAACACTGCTACACACTGGTGCAAACTGATAAAAATAGTTCTAAGCACTTACCAAACATTGCAATCTCATATTGCACATATGTAGGGTGCTGCACGTTGTGTGATGCTAGACAAAATCAGGCCTTCCTAGTTAGTACAACAGAATAGCAAACGACTTCCGTGCGAACCGACTGAAATGAAGCCATCATATTCAGAGTACAGCCAACACTCGCAACACTAGCAGCAAAACGCGTCCGACCCGACTGATGTGTGCGATCAACTAACATATTGGGAATCTGCAAGGCAGCCCAGGTGGTCGGCCGGTGGCGCGAGCACCATGCCGGTCTCGGCAAGTCGAAGGATGGTACATAACATTAGCCGAGAGAGATGCGTCAGGTTCCAGAGTGGCAGACGAGCCGAGTCACACATGCGTGTTCCTTTACGAGAGGAATTCAGTTATACCGTACAAGGTAACAATTTAATTCGTTTTAATACATTAAGCTGTAAATATTAGCATGTCTCTTTAAAATATCACATCGAATAAACTGGTGTTGGAAGAGGATATCGCTTCTATCCACCCTACTCACTTTTAGGTCTATAAAAGCAGTTCGTACCACCACCACACATCTCTCAGAACTTCTTTCTCTCGTCGAGAGGACATAGTGCAGATGATGGGTTGCTGATCTATTGATCAGAAAATTTTACCATCTATCGTGACATATGGAAATATTAAACCACTTGCAGCACTCGACAAATATACCGAGCTTGCATAACTGCCTAAAGAATTCCTTCTCGCATACGCACGGCACGAAATAAAATCCGTCTTCAAACAGCTACCGTCTATCTGCAACAGGTCGAAGAGATTCTTGGCTGTCTCCTTTGCCTAGAATGTTTTCAAGGTAGTGCTATCGTTACAGAAACTCCACATCCCAGGAGCTGGTGTAAGACATCGGGAGAGAGCAGCAGTAGCAGCAAACAAACAAAAACAAGGCACCTCCAACACTGAGAGATGAACGAGTGTAAAGAAGTTGAGAGGTCGAATGGTCAACGTCGCAAGCTAGACAGCGATCGACCTAATAAGGTAACATTTCAGTCCGGCAACCATGCTGACGGCTGCACCACACAGACAGCAGTCATCCACTGAGTCAACCCGAGACGGGCAATGCAAACTAGCATGCAGTGTGAACAGTATACAAGCGAGCATAATGTAAGAACGGATGTCATTTCGATGTGCGATCTTGTACTCTGCTACAATGTGAAGCTGGGGTCGATGATCCCTGAAGAGTCGCTGCAAGCATTATGGTACCAATGTTACTATTGTGGAAATACTTTAATTAAAAGCTATAATGCACGCCGACATGAATGTGGCCATTTCATGTTTAACCTAGCATACAAGTTGTTTCACTGTGATAACTGCGATGCTGTGTTTACCCGCAGTGATAACCTGTATAGGCATAACAAGAAGTGCAAAGGCAATGCTTGTCGTTCATCAGGAAGCGAGTGCAAGTATTGCGGCAAGACATTCGCTAATTGCACCAGTGCAAAATGTTATGAAGATAGTAACTGTCCATTCTGCATCGCTTGTAAAATCTACCCATGCTTTAACTGCTGTGCGGTATATGCGAATAAGTGTGTCTTGAACGCTCACAGTAGGAATTGTTCTGCAAAAACACTCACCATAAATGTTTTGCTCGAATGAAGAATAAGTTTAGCGAGTATAAAATATTATTATGTATTCTTATTGTGTCAAGTCTGTAAAATAAAGGTAAAGTGTATAAATTACTTCTATGTNGAATGCGAATAAGTGTGTCTTGAACGCTCACAGTAGGAATTGTTCTGCAAAAACAGTCACCATAAATGTTTTGCTCGAATGAAGAATAGTATAAAATATTATTATGTATTCTTATTGTGTCAAGTCTGTAAAATAAAGGTAAAGTGTATAAATTACTTCTATGTTATTCATTTCTCTTAACCCACGCTAATATTAGGTTCTCGTCNGTTATTCATTTCTCTTAACCCACGCTAATATTAGGTTCTCGTCCACCACTAGGAAAAAATTATTAGATCTTGTCCAATTCTGAAAGAGAATTAATATTTTTGTATAGTGTCAAGTCTCGATCTCAGGTCCCTACCGACGGATGTTTGAGCAACACGCAGATGCTCTCGCCATCTTCGTTTCTCCAGTCACCTGTCAGGGGACGCTATCGTCGTTTGCTCTACCGATGGCGGCCGCTAGGAGAATTGATGTTGACACACATGGTCGAATTCCGACGTGCAGAATGCAGGACTTGGTGCAAGAAGATCAACAAATGCCAGACGCACGAGGTGTCGATCCAACCGCCAATGAGAGTTGCAGCTCGGCGGACCAAAATGACGTCACTGGCCTGCAAATGTGTAACGCCGTTCGCTACTCGCCAGCCGGCAGCCCAGCCAATAGGGGACTTCTCGATGCATGCTTTACCCAATCAGATGCAATGCCCGCTCCCACATCCTCACGCAGCCAGTCAACATCATCAAAGAGACCGCTTCGTCTAAGTGTACGTATCTGCTCGGTGCTGGGACCTCGTGATTTGAAATACGACAGTAAACTGGAAGACACTGGACATAAGTTTGCCGACAACGAAGGGAACGAACTCTGCTAAAGGCACGGATAGGTTCCGTCGCAGTCGGACGGAGCACACGACACAGAACGCAAAGTAAATTCAATCGTGGGGAAGTCCTTGATGAATTCCGCTAACCCCGTTCTGGTCGAACAGCCTGCACCATGGCCCAGATTCCCGAGCCATGGTTGAGTTCCCGTATAAGTTCGTTCCGTGGCACGGCCTTACAAATGTGTAACGGTCCCGAGGAAGGCGTGTATGGCTGTCGTGAAGCCTCAAGCGTCCAGACGCAGAGTTTCTCTCACTAACGGACGCTCTTTTTGACAGTCACGTACAGTCATTTCCATGGCAGAATATTTCCTCTTGACATACTGGCACAGGCGTGCCCAGCTGTCGTCATTCGGGTGCACGCAAAGTTAAATAATCGCCGATGGCCACATGAAAGTGGGTGGCCGGGGGTTATCCCCCCCCCCTGAATGTGGTTTTATTTTAAGGTTGGAAAAAGTGACAATTACGCAAAAGTTGTGCCAAAGGAAGATATTACAAAAAGGCCACATTGCGGATTATTTCCTAAAATATTAATGTAAAACTCGACTGTGAAAAATTAAATTTGTATTAATTTGAATAGTGAAATGAATCAATTAATTCATACAATATCTCAAATTAGTATTGACTTCTATTCGTCAGAATGTCTTGTAGAGGCCATTGGATCTTAGGCATGCTGAAATCCCAGAATAATAAATAGATCTCAAAGAGCACTGTTTTAATTTAAAACACATGTTGGTCATGAATGTATGCCCAGTGAGTTGAGTGTGATTATGTGAACATGATCTCGGGCGGAGGGAGGGGGGGACACCGCTGTATCCACGGAGACAGCTATGAACAGGGCTGCCATAAGTGATGTCAAAAGAAAGTGCTGTCGTTCGTGAGACAGATATATATCTGCATCTACTATATAAGGAAGAAAAGACAAGAACGCAGCCGCTGGAGCTGGAGCTGGAGCTGGAGCTGGAGCTGGAGCTGGAGCTGGAGCCGGAGCCGGAGCCGGAGCCGGAGCCGGAGCCGGAGCCGGAGCCGGAGCCGGAGCCGGAGCCGGAGCCGGAGCCGGAGCCGGAGCCGGAGCTGGAGCGTGTCGCCAGGATGCGGCTGCGGCTGTGAAATTGGCTCTACACCAGGAGGATTTTTTAATTCGTGGGGTTGTTTTTTACTTGCTGGTGTAAGTACGCGTGAAAATATCGAAATTTTATTATTGTACCTGTGAACAGCATATCAACACAAATACTGCTTATTTTACTATACAAGTTAAATTTAAACTTGCAAATTAATTTGGTTTACAGTCAAATCACACTACGAAAGTAAATATATAAGTATAAATATCTATATTTATACATTAATTAATGTGTATTTATATATATATATATATATTTATACATATATATGTATATTTGTGTGTATATATATGCATATATATTTGTATACATGTGTATGTTTATATATGTATAATGAAGGGGGTATAGGCCTTCCCATCCCCCCTTCTCCGCTTGGCCAGGTGTTTAAAGCCTTGCTCTTGGAGGCGATGACTAGAGGCACGTACATTTTGTCCATTCATGCTGAATTGATCAAAGTGCACTTCTATTACACTAATGTGCAACCACCTTTAGGGAATAAAGTATATTAATATAACTTGTCGTTCGCTAGTATTTAATTAACTTTTCAAACCATATCACTCAATCATCCTTCATTTCACTTGCACTTCTCGCCTCTTTCCTCGAACCATCCATGCATTTTCTGTGGACGTTCATTCTTCGTTTCCACCGGACATCGCAGAGTTTGTGACAGACGCCGCCGCGTCCTGGCTGTGGACGGACGTCATCAGGAAGTCAGTGGCGGCAGCCCGTGTTCGAACAGTGGACCTCGACTGCAGAAAGCAGTGCCAGTGACCAGACGCAACACACGCTCCAAGCCAACGGCTCGGGGTGTGGTTCAAAGAATCTTTGCGACATCTTGTTTCCACCCGCCATTTTGTTTCTACGCCCTCCTTTACCTTAAGAAACATAACAAACAAATGGAAAAATTAAAAACCACCCAAAATTTCAAAAGATTTCAGGTTCCTCAAATGCAAGATACTGCGGCACTCTGAGAAAATCCCACATATCCTGTTCATGCGATAAGTGGTCCTAGATACTATAACGTTATCCGAGGCGAAGGGAGGTTGCCCGGTGGGTAAAGAACTACCCCATAGAAAAAACCACGAGACCTCAGGGTTGGTGATAGTGGCAATGCCTTTATCTTTAACGACCCTAACTTCTTTTGAATTAAATCCAAAGCAAAACACATATGCAATACGTATATATTGTCAGAACTTTAACTTGTGTACCCGCTGTTGAAATAAAACTTCAACATATCACATCTAGATAGAATCCCCCACACCCCACTCAATTATAGGGGACGCGGTGGTGTAGTGGTTAGACTACTCGCCTCCCACCCGGTTCGGGTTCGATTCCCGGTGGGGTCGCCCCCGAATTTTTGCATGCAGGAATCGTGCCGGTCGATGCCGCTGGTTTGGCGGGTTTTTTCGGAGATCTCCCGATTCCCCCCGCCCTTGTATTCCAACGCTGCTCCGTACTCACCTCGCTTCACCCTCATCAGCTCTCAAGACGTCGATGTTAAGAGCCGCCCAAATCTCTTCACTCACTCACCCACCCACCNACCAAAGGTAAATATTCACCAAATGTTCCCGACAAGGCTGGGAATCGAACCATGGACCTCAACAACAGCATAAGTAGTAGCTAACTAGCCAATGAGTGATCCATGGTCACGTGCGAGTAGGAGTCAAAAATAGTTCCTTCGAACATGCAGTTTATTTATACTTTTATATTCATGTCTGCCAGCCTCGCATCCTTTGTACAGATACAGATGACTAAAAATATACATGTTTAATGTAAAAATAGGAGAGCACTCCGAGATAACCCAGACACACTGCTCGTGCGTGTACTGGTCGTGACGATTGGAAAACACGCAAGTACTGAGAGAAAAACGCACATTTATTATAAAGTTTTAAGATAAATGAATATGAGGCAAAGAGAAAAGTCGTATTTTGTAAACAGAAAACACGAGAACACACTGAGAAAACACACTTTACTCCGCTCGCAATAGCAGGAATCGTGACACTATAATATACATATTGGATGACGTCATGCGACTCTGACCTTATCCTTTGTCCACCATCTTGAATGGCATCTACCGTTTGAAACATGAAAAAAATTCACAATAATTTTTTAGAACTATTTTAGTCACAGGAAAAAAATCATAAGACGTTGACTTGGCGTACGACGGTGCTGATGACGGGGACCACGCTTCAGGACTTCTTCAGTCGCCTAAGGTCTTTGATAATGGTCCTTCATATTGTAACTTGCCTAAGGTTTATTCTACTCAGGTTGGGAAGTTCAACGCTTTTAGCTCGGCAACTAACGTGTTTCGCCACTAGGTAATCGCTAGTGTCGCATGTGTACCGGATTGTCTGTACTTTCTACGCCAAAAAAATAACTGCAGTAATCATAAATCAAATATAAAATAACTACGTTGCTAAGCAAAATTTGTTTCTTATTATTCACGTAGCCTAAAAATTTAATTAAAAGGGACCTCTTTGGAACACTGCGCACTTAGCGGCGAAAATGTTCCCTATCCCAAACTCTCCCATAAGAAATGTCGTTTTGTTCCTAACCTGAATATAATTAACTTTAAACACGGCCTTTGCTGAACGGTTACAAAATAACAGGCAGAGTATGAAAAGTGCAGAGTGAATAGCGAACAGCGTGTACGGCAGATGCGGAGCAGTGGCCGAGTAGCGGCGGTGTTCACCGGAAGTGTTGTGTTCGAGCAGACTGCAGACGAGAGGAGCTGTGCATACTCGGGAGCCCCGCCCTCGCACAGGACCGGAAATGCCTGGGCGGGCCCGTGATACGGCTTAGCCACGCCCACCTCAGCGCACAGTACATTACACTATAGACTGATCACGGAGAAGTGAAGCCATCTCATTACCGTGAGCACAGCTTATACTTGGGCGAACACGTCAGCCATAGTTGAGGACCAGAAGGCAGATGTGAGTTGTAGGCCGGGCGAGGAGACACGACAGCGGCGTGCGTGTGTCCATACATGGAAGAGACAGCAATTGGCGCTTG
>NQII01001468.1:44392-68223 GCA_002778355.1 Clitarchus hookeri
ACCAAATATGTAAATAAATCTTAATACAATAAGTAAACTTTAATTAAATTATATAATTAACAGTTCCGATATATACTTAAATCTACCTTTTTGTATGTATTACAATATTTTGCTAAATTGATTAGTATTTTTTTTTAGACATTTAGAGAATTTTATTAAAGTATATGACAGTTAAGATTTGCATGGCATTGTTTCTCTTCAAAAATAAATTTTGGTAGTTCCCACATGGACACTGTTAACAAAATATTTGACAGTTCCCACATGGCACTGTTTGTTTACAAAACATTTGACAGGTGTCACATGGCAATGTTTTGTATACATTCTGCGGAATGATACATAATCGGCTCTCTGAAAGTAGATCTTTAGCAGGGCTTCAGAAAATCTTGAAGTTACCGTGANACATAATCGGCTCTCTGAAAGTAGATCTTTAGCAGGGCTTCAGAAAATCTTGAAGTTACCGTGAATACATTATATGTAGAATATTACAGTCTAACAAGCTGGTCGATATTTTTTCGCTATAAATCACCATCTCGGCGTGCACACATCACTGCATGATTTCCTGTCGTTTCGATATTGTTTTTAGTCTTAGTTTTTTTCCGCAGAGAGATTTGGCAGATCACATTGTTCACCTCCTCCCCCTTCCAATAATTTTTGAACCTGTTCACTTGGATGCTTAAAAAAAAAGTTCAGCGCCACTGCAATTGGCCGTACGTGAAGTACAGTGACTCACAGTGAAAGTGGCACACTTAGTACGAACTGACATTAGATTGAAAATGAATATTCTCTCTAAATTAAAATTACTGGTGACCCAGTTTATGTAATGCAATATATATATATATATATATATATATATATATATATACAGCTTTTTAGAGTCTATAAAGATAGGCACCATTTCTATGATTATATCTGCATAAAATGGAAAACACGAAAACAACTGAAAATTGAACTCCACAGTGAAAGTGGTACAATGCTCAGTACATGCCGCCCCCCCCCCCCAAAAGATTGGTCTACCAGGCTTGTCATATCGGGCATTCTGAACCATGTGTACCTTCGTTCTGTGCATGAAGGCCAGCATTACATTTAAGTAAGCTTTGTAGATCAACATGAGTAGATAGATGTGGTAGGTTCGACGCTGGGAGCCGGAGTCGGAGGCACCCCACCGCCATCTTGTATTACATCACCATCCTGGATGACGACCTTTTACTGCCATATTGTATTATGTCACCACCCTGGATGTTCTTGACATTTTACCGCTATTTTGTATTACGTCATCGCTGCCATCTTGTTTCCTCCGCCATTTTGAATTAAATTATTGCCGCCATATTGTTTCTGGCCACCATCATGTTTCCTGATTACTTCCCTTTCTTTCACACTTTATCATGCCACCTTGATGTCTGCCATCTTGGATTTCATTTTCAATAATCTTCATCTCACCTCATGCTCTTTCATTCCTTTTCACATTAGTCACCTTTCTTTCATGCTATATCATTCCACCTTGATGTCTGCCATTTTTTATTTCATTTTCTCAGGGTCTTTCATTCCATTCATACTTCCTCATGCTCTGCCATTCTATACCGCCATCTTGTATTTCATCTTCTTCTGCTGTCATTCCATACCCGCCATATTTGGTTTTATTTTCTCATGCTCTATCATTCCATTCCTACACTGAAGAGCCAAAAAAACTGGTATAGGCGTGCATATGCAAATAAAGAGGTATGGAACCAATCAGAGTAATGCGATGCAGTTGGCAGCTAGATCGGTTACTGCTGCTACAATGGCAGGTTATCAAGATTTAAGTGAGTTTGAACGTGGTGTTATAGTCGGTGCACGAGAGATGGGACATAGCATCTCCGAGGTAGCAATAACATTTGGATGTTCGCGTACGACCATTTCACGAGTGTAACGTGAATATCGGGAATCCGGTAAAACATCACTTCCTCGACATCGCTGAGGCCGGAAAAAGATAGTGAAAGAACGGGACAAACGACGACTGACGAGAATCATTAAACGTGACAGACGTGCAACCTGGATTTTTGGACTGTCCTGCAGGATTAATGCTGTGAATTGCCTCCTACATACCTTCAGACATTAGTAGAGTCCATGCCACTTCGTCTTGCGGCACTTCTGCGTGCTCGGGGGCACTACACGATATTAGGCAGGCGTACCAGTTTTTTTTTGGCTCTTCAGTGTACTTTCTCATGCTCTGTCATTCCATTCTAGCCATCTTGTATTTCATTTTCTCCCACTACCTCATTCCATGCCCACCATCTTTGATTTCATTTTATCATTCTCTATCATTCCACTTTTTTCTCAATTATTCATCCTGTCGCCTGCTCCACCCCTGTGGCATCACCATCAATTAATTTCTAGACTTTTTCAGGTATTAACTCATGCTATATCACTCGCGCAAGTCGACGTTGATGGTCATATAGTCCTATAACTTCCAGTGGGTGCATACACTCATTCTTCTGAGCAGGATGGGTTACTCTACCCTCACAGATCTTGGTTTAATTCAGTGAGAAAATACGGATTTTAAAAGAGCAAACATGAGAGAACCCTGAGAAAACTCTCATACTCTGTTCGCACCAGCAGGGACCTGGCAAAATATGAAACCCGCAGATACCGTCGCCTATGCACTAACCGTAGTAATGTGTGCCATGCTTTAGGCATACTATATTTATATTACCATATAATATGCTTATCGGCACATAAACTATGCTTAATATATATAAGAATAATGCATTTAAAAATGTATAAATAATTGTAATTATGTATATTACTTTTTCATATTCCTAGTACATATTACTGTATGTATATATGTGATGTTGGGTTATGTGATGGTTTGTTTGATGAGTGGAACAAAGGTGTTTAATGAATATGAAATCCGAGGTGGTAGTTGAGGGGACCGAGCAAATAGTAGACTACTAAGGTGGAATGACAGCATGACTGTAATACCTGCGAAATTCTAGAAATTAATAAAGGGTGATATCATTAGGGGTGGGGCAGGCGACTAAGGTGAAAAGGAATGACAGAGTATGAATGTAATGCCTAGAAAATTGAGAAATTAATTGATGGCGATTTCATAGGGATGGAGCAGGCGACAAGATGGCGGGCATGGAATGACAGTGAGAGAAAATGAAGTACAAGATTGCGGGGATGGAATGGCAGAGCATGAGAAAGTGGAATGGAATGACAGACCACTAGAAAATGAAATAAAATATGGCAGCGATAACATAATACTAGATGGTGATGGAAACAATATGGCTGCGATGACGATACACAAGAGGTGATTTCATCCAAAATGGCGGCGAAAACAGGATGGTGGCGATGACGTAATACAAGATGGCAGTAAAAGGATAAGGTCATCCAGGATGGTGATGTAATACAAGATGATGGCGGAGTGCCTCCGACTCTGGCTCTCGGCTCCTGGCATAGGACCTACCAAATCTATCTACTAACATGGAATGTGAAAGAGGTCAGACGTCTGTGGCGGTGAAAAAGCTGGGCATTTTGCACTACCAAAGGGCTCTGCATGAGATCGGCAAAATTGTGAATCGCAATGTAGTTACTCTATAATTGCCCCCATGTACTCAATACTCCTCCACAGTCCCCATACGTCATTGCCATTGAGAATTTGTGGCGTGTGTTAAAAGAAAACATCCGCAAACATCACATGTAACCCGAATGACCTCCAAAGATTGAGATCTGTTATTGTGAAAGGTTGGTTCGATCTATGCCAGATAGGCTTAAGGAGATGAAAACGAACTGTGGTCTTCACACTAGGTTCTAACTGTACACACATGCCCTTCAACCGCAGCACATATACAGACTGTACCATTTTCACTGTGGTGTACATCTTGACCTTAGAATGTGTAGTCCTTTGTTGCAAATGTATATATTCTTTTGTGAAGATATTTGCTTTGTGTATATATTGTAGGATGATTGTAAATACATTTATCCACCAATACACTCGATTTTCATTTCCAAAAAACTTGTATTACAACAATGAAATATCATAGGATATGTGTGTCCCCTGAGACGGTTGGCGCATTAACCCATTCAGACCCAGTGCACATAATAGCACATGCAGTTCACTTTGGGTTGTTATGTACACTGCGTGACACGTATGTAATCACCAAATAACAAGCCATATATATATATATATATATATATATAAAGTTAAATATAAATACATTTTTTGCATATTTTTAACAGTTGTTTTTATGCATGAACTGTTATTTGGTGATTACATATATGTAAAGCAGTAGTCCACGACATTAGTTTATGTTGTAAATTTTTTCATCTGTACAAGTTAGTATTTGTGATTACGGCTGCAACAAAACAGAAGTCATTTTGTATTTGGCATCAAATTATTCAGAAAATATAAAGTGCTAATTTTTTTATTCGTGTAAAATATTATCGCATACAATGTGTACGATTTGAACAATTTATTTTTGTTACAAATATGAAATAATTATTTTTTTGGGATCTAGCACGCTTAATAACATTTTTCGACTGTCATGTGGGAAGATAAGTTGTGTGCTTCGTTAAAATACAAATTATGTACCATGCTTCGGGAACTATTTGGCTGATCCTCACCAGATTTGGTTTACAGGAAGTACTTTAAAATATGCATCATTTAATGCAAATCTTTAGTCTGTGGTTTTGTAGAGCGCAAAAACAAGTAATTCGCCACGACGTCACTTTAAACACACCAATCATTGTTTTCGTGAAAATTGTATGCATTCGCTGCAAGAATTGGTTTTATGGAGGATGCGTGGTGTGGTCAATGCACCATCAGTCGAGATGCTTTGTTCTCGACTCTAAGCAAGCCTTTGATCGTACGTTATGTTTGTGTCTTTAACGAGGTCTTTAGTGATGGTGGCAATGACCTTCCTGTGTATGTGTTTTGGAGGCAGTGAATCTTGAAGTTGCATTTCTATGGTGCTGTGTAGCATCGTTGTACTGGCACTTAATACTCTGCCGTGCGTGTGCTTTCTTCCGAAGTTTCTAGTTTTTAAAGGACTTTGTTCATATTCAACTGCAGTCCATTTTGTGAGTTAGAACCAATTACGAGAATTGCAGTATACAATAAAAAGGTGTGTTAAAATATTTCACTGCTTCTGTGTTGCATGATAATTAATGTAATCCTAGAATAATTATCGTGTTTTGGTATAATGATAAAAATAAAAGTAAAAGTANGTGTTGCATGATAATTAATGTAATCCTAGAATAATTATCGTGTTTTGGTATAATGATAAAAATAAAAGTAAAAGTGATTAACAATAATTCAAAATGTGATATTGTCAGGATGAGTAGAGCATAAGGATTAGTGTAGCGTATTGCAGAATTATCACTGCATGTTCAAGGGTGAGTGTGGAGCAGGCAGCATGCAGCATGTTGTTCCAGGAATAGCATGCAGCATGTTGTTCCAGGAATAGCATGCAGCATGTTGTTCCAGGAATAGCATGCAGCATGTTGTTCCAGGAATAGCATGCAGCATGTTGTTCCAGGAATAGCATGCAGCATGTTGTTCCAGGAATAGCATGCAGCATGTTGTTCCAGGAATAGCATGCAGCATGTTGTTCCAGGAATAGCATGCAGCATGTTGTTCCAGGAATAGCATGCAGCATGTTGTTCCAGGAATAGCATGCAGCATGTTGTTCCAGGAATAGCATGCAGCATGTTGTTCCAGGAATAGCATGCAGCATGTTGTTCCAGGAATAGCATGCAGCATGTTGTTCCAGGAATAGCATGCAGCATGTTGTTCCAGGAATAGCATGCATCATGTTGTTCCAGGAATAGCATGCATCATGTTCCAGGAGCATGTAGCAGGTTGTTCCAGGAGCACACAGAATGTCGTTCCGGGAGTATGCAGCATGTTGTTCCAGAGACACTGTGTGGCCTGTTCCAGGGGGAGCACATGTCGTGTTCCAAAAACACTGTGTAGCATGTTGTTCCAAGAGGAGCACACAGCATGTTGTTCACACATCATGTTCCAGGAGTAGCATTCAGCATGTTGTTCCAGGCGCACTATGCGACATGCAGTTCCAGGAGGACCGTGCAGAATGTTCCATGAGAAGTGTGCAGTATGTTGTTCCAGGAGCACTGTGTAGCATGATGTTCCAGGAGGAGCGTGCTACAGGTTCCAGATGGAGCGTATGGTATGTCGTTCTAGGAGGAGCACGAGGCATGTCCCAGGAGGAGTGTGCGGCATGAGGAGCACACAAGGTGTTGATGGTGTTGTACAAGTGTGTGTTGCATAGTGATGACAGGAGTGCGGCGTGGCAGTGTGTGAGGGAGGTGTGCCGTGTGCCAGCAGGAGAGCCTGAGAGCGGGGGAGGAGGAGGAGGAGGTGGAGGCACGCCGAAGCCGCGCGGCGGTAAGCTGGCGCGGCGGGCGCGCTCCTTCAAGGAGGACTTCCTGGAGATCCTGTCACAGATGCGGTCGCCAGCGGGCCCTCGGGCCGGCTCGCCGCACTCGCCCAAGACGCGCCACGCCAAGGCGGGGGCCAGCGTCGACCTGGCCGCAGACTTGTCCTCCGAGCGCAACCCCTTGCGAGACCTCGACCGCCTCGTCAAGCAGGTACGTGCTTCCTCTTGCGACCTGTGACCTGTGACCTGGCGCCGCGGTGGTCAAGCACCACTCCACTCCTCACTCATGCACGCAGGGAACGTGACTTCGAGTCCATGACTGCTGCATCTCCACCTCATCCCACAACCTACCGACGCTAAAAATCTAGCTGGTAAGCATGGTCGGAGTTTCCCAACCTCTCCCACGAAATTATACAGCGTTTGTTCCCCCAAAGGATGGCCTAGTGGTCAGACCAGGATCCGCCTCCCACCAAGACGAACCAGGGTCGATTCGGGGCGGCATCACCCGGATTTTTGATGTGGGAAAGGTGCGGACGTTGCCGTTAAATGGCGGGTTCCCTCGGGGCACTTCCGTATCTCCCGCCCTTGCATTCCACTGCAGCTCTATCTTCACTTAATGTCACTTTCACCGGCTCTGCGGACCTTGCACTTCGGCGCAGACCAAAACTTGTCAATGTGTCTCAGTTTAAACGTGACTTGTGGACAACGAACAGTAAGGAAGAATAGTTTAGTTAGTAGGCATGAGTGTTGTAGAGTAGCACAGAATGCCCTTTCACAATTGATAGACTGTTCATAGTATATTGAGCAATTTTAAAAGTTCTGCTTAAGACATGCTTGTGAGCACGTTATGTCTTCTTCCACCATACGTAACTTTAACATTGCCATGAGCCTGATCACTTTATTCATGGATCGTCCAAGTAAAACTGGCAAGATATTAGGAAAGCATGTATTTTACAAATTTGCCCATTCTTACATTTATACGAATTAAAAATTACACTAAACAAAAGAAGTAACTTCAGTTTTCACAAAAGTTTACCTAACACTTTTAATTCAACGTTAAGAGACGGAACTACTTTCCCTCCGTTGTTGCCAACTTACCGGCTCAGAAACTTTATGGTGATCGAAAACCAAGCATTCTTCAGCTGCATGTGATACAAGCAGGTGGAACTGCTTCATTTCCTGGTTGAAGCTCTACAACTCTGTTTACACTTCTTGTTGCGTGGACTGGGCTGCTTTTGTGTAGAATGTCATTATAGTTATTAAGCTTAGTGTTTTGGTATGTGGTTTAGTGACCTAAGCATTCTTTCCAGGCGGTTTTAATGTTCTGTTTTCAGTTATATTGGAGAATGTTACATATGTTTTTGCAACATTTACCAGTATTTACGCACAGTGTTGACTTGGACAGATGTTGGTAACAAAAGTTGAAATGATTTTGGGACTTTAATCCACTGAGCAGCTTCCAGGTCACAACTTATAAGGAAACCAACATTATTATTATTATTATTATTATTATAGTAGTATGGGTGCCAAAGAGAAAAGTGTGTTTTGAGGTATGAATAAAATTGAGTGTTTTTGATAGCTTACGGTGTCTAGATTGAGATCTGCTTAATGCCATGCTGCAAAATTTAAGTAATTTACATAATTCAAAATGGCAGGCATTATAGGCACCACAAAGTTGACAATTGTATTGTAAAGCAATATTAGTGTGTGGTGTATCATTTTATGTGGTTTCCCGGTCGAGGAATTCGAAAATTACATTGACTTTTTCATAATATGTACCAGGAAATTATTGTTACCGAATGGATGTGATGAGTATATTACAAAGCAATATTAACGTTAGCATATTGTTCAGTATAGTATTTTTTTACTTGGTTTAAAATGTATTTTTTAATCCAAGTTAAATCATAAAATAACAAGTATTTAGAAACATTACATTCAAAATTAAACAGCCATCTAGCAGGAGGACTGGTTTAATAAAACAGTTAACCCTCAAGCAAATACAGTGGTCTTCTAACTGTGCTATCATTGCATCCAAGAAGGTTGCATCATTGTGTCTACCAATAATAGCCTAAATGCTCGCATGTTGCGAGGAAATGATCGTATCTTTTCCGTAAAACTCCAGCAAATGCACACCGTAGGTAGGACTTCTACTATCCCACTACGAGACATAAGTGAACCTATGCACACAATGAAATATATCAATGTGTACATTCTACCAAGCTGAGGAACAAAGATTTAAAATTGTTCAGGAGCATTCCATATAATATCCACTTGTACATAGCGTGATCTGTTGTCAACACCATAAACGGCTGTCCATTCTCTTTGGTTGTTCGCCTGGCATATAACAGAGATGTTAGAACAGTGTAATGATTGGTTGGGGCAAGTTAGTCCGTGGCAGATACGTTAGTTTTGCTGCTTTCACCACATTACTAGATTCTCGGGTCATCTTTGTATTGAAACCATTATACTCTATACCATGTTCACTATGACAAACTGTAGAAACATGAAGTCTTTGTTTCGTGCATTTGTAACTGATATCTTTCCATGCAATGCTAGGCACTGCACTTTCATTTGAGGTAAAACTGCAGGCATTGGTACTTTCTTGGGCTCTTTGCGCGTGCAATTGTTACACCAGACTCTCAAGGAAAACTTACTTGACTTTTAGCTACGCAATGAATTTAAATCGGTTCTAAATTTTCTTTCACAGTGTTCTGTGAAAATTTGGTGAGCATCATTCCCATTGCATGCGTTTGATTTAGTCCATTTTCAGAGCAAATAGTGGTATAAAAGTTGTCACTGACAATTAGTGCTGATACACCGTCTTCCAAGATTCCCCTCAATAAATAGTTTCCACTCCAAGCTTCTGCTACAGAAGCCCAGAAATACTCGTGTTCGTCACAAGTAGTTGTAACCTTAAAATGGCCGGTTTTGTGGTGCACATAGTTGACTCCATCTTGACTTACTCTATTTGCTCAACTTCTGCAGTGTGGCATCAAGTGCATCTGAAAACTACATCTTATAAACTATCAAAAACACAGAAAATATTTTAGTCATATCTCAAAACAAGCTTACATAACTTTTTGGCATTTGGCACCCATAATATTATGCTGTAGTTTACAGGTTATAGAGATTTATCAACATTCGTAAAAGATATATCATTATCAATAATGAAACTAATAATAAGAATGTGGTAGGTGAGTGTGTGTCAGAACATTTTCATCACTGAAGTGCTGACCAAACTCACACTTGTAACATCTCAACCATTTTTACAAATGGCTTACTTGGGCTTCCCACCCCCTCCTTCCCAGAATTTGTATTGCTGTAATGTTTGTTACAGTGGAATACATGCCCTTATTATTTTTACATACACTCTTGCTTTTTCTTTTGCTGTCTCGTGCCCTCTCGCTTTTGCATTCTCTCTCTCTTTCGTGCTCTCTCGTGGGTGTAATTTCTGTATTCCAAGGTAGTCGCCCGACCGATATAGGAAGGATCATGGAGCAGCATGGTAGATGTATAGTTGTGCCTCCTGCGACATCACTGGCTTATCAGCTGAGCGACGGTAACTGAGCAGGACAGCCATTCGCCTGCCAACGCCTCACCGCCACAAAAACCATCTCGCAGCTAACAGTCTCTGGCCTTAGTGGTGGTTGGTGCGATATGCGAGATAGTAACTGTATTCGTGGCCATTTTGATTTCCTCATTTTCAATCTCGGAAGTGAACCGAGGTCAGGTGTCCAGCAGCACGTGTTCCTGTGGCGGACAGCTACCAGACGTTACACACTTTACACTCTTTCCTTTGCATCACCTCATTCTAGCTTCCCACCTACCTTTTTGAATTTGGTTCAGCACCCAGTGTGAGAGAAGGACAAAGTGAACAAAGGGTTTGATGTCCTTGGCCATGCTGTATGTTGTGACGTGTGGAAGCCTCAGTTCCCATATCAGTGGCACCCCCATACCAGCATCCAACTGTCTTAGAGTATATTCTGCTTGAGAGGACCCGACTGCAAAGGAATGAGAACTCCAGTCAGCACAGGTATCTCCAACTAACACAACAGTTGACCTGACACAAACACCAAAACTGGTACAATTGTGAGTCTTCAGTGTCCTCCCACGTCGTCACTGAGACCCTCAGACTCCAGTCCACCCGTGATCTGGCCGAGGTGATCCTCTCCTCTACTGTCTGTGCATGACAGTACCAGAGCTGTTTGGTCCAGTTTACTGGCTCAATCTATCAGTGGGTGGAGAACCTCCAATATCTCCTGAATCAATTGGTTACTGGAGAGGAACTCGGGTGGGGCCTGCTGTTCATCCTGTGTTCTTAAATAAGTTTTCATAACTCTTGTGGGTTTTACATCAGTGTGTTCTTTTCTATGGCTAAACAATTTCTTCAGAGTGAAATTCAGGCTTTGAGCCCCAATTGGTTTGAGCAGTCAGTAGTCCAACGCCCCACCTAGGGTAATTCCTTGTGGTGTATGTAACTAATGGCCTGAGCCATCAAAGCAGATATCTCCTTCCCCACCAGCGAGGGTCCTGGGTGGCACAAGGTGACACCTGGCATTGCTCTTATTTGCTTAAGCCGTAAGGGGTGATGGTGCTCGAATGAGCAGGTGACCTCCATTGCCAAGGACACTGAGGTGTTACCTCTGTGCCACCAGGTACCAATTTTAAATCCTGAGCTGACCAAAAATGCCTTATTTGATTTTGGACATGTGTTTATGTTAGTCTAGTATTTAGGCCTTCACTCAATCGGTCTCCTGTCATAAAGCAGAGATGTTAAAAAGCAGTATTCTGTCACAAAGGAGCTATCTACTTGATAGGGCTACAAGTTCCAAACTCATCCACCAGAGATATGAATACCTACGCAAAGCTCAGCAGTGCCAGTGAGGTGCACGGGATAGTAGGCTGTACCCGTTGCCTTCTTCGGTCATCACAGTCTGTATCTTTAGGAGCCTGTGAAACTGTCAACATGTGCCCACTACACAGAAATGCTTACTATAGCCCATTCATGGTTACTTCACACTTTTCTGAAGCCTTGCTAAAGTTCTGCATGCAAGATATTTCTCCGCCTCGTGCAAATAAGGCTTAACCGGGTCTAGAAAATCACAGAGGGACAACCAACCAAATTTGTACGCACTCAGTGTAATAATATTTTGTATGAGAACTATTTTTTACAAGGCATTACCAACACACCTGTTTTCTCACTGGTTTTATTCATATTAATTATAAATGAAATATTATAGTTTATTGATAGAATATAAATAAAATGTCAATTTAACTAAAAATAAGGTACTTTTATGTTAACGGAAGCATAAAAGTTTGCGATACATGGCACATTGTGGAAACAACCGAAGGTTTGATTAAAAAAGTGTGAAGAAACTTCAAATAGACCGTAAAGGCTCTTTTTCTTATTTAGGGAGGGGAGGGGGACATATAGAATATGAAAATATATGCAGCTACAGTTAGATTAATTGCTGACAGAGTGTATGACGTGAGGGATGTGTGATGGCAGGTGCAGTTTGCGCTGAAGCACTTCAGGGACGTAGTCAGCAAGAACAAGCTAGAGGTGTTGCCAGGCAACGGGACCGTTGTGCTGGAGACCATCACCACCATCCACGGCGTCCTCAAGACGTATGTCCTTAACGACCAAAGGTAAGCAAAGCAGTATGTATACATTTGTGTGATTATTTCTCTCATGGTAAGCAAGATGTGCAAGACCGTTCAGCAGTTCCCCCGCTACATGATAGACTCGTGGACCAGAGACGTATGTCCTTAACGACCAAAGGTAAGCAAAGCAGTATGTATACATTTGTGTGATTATTTCTCTCATGGTAAGCAAGATGTGCAAGACCGTTCAGCAGTTCCCCCGCTACATGATAGACTCGTGGACCAGAGACGTATGTCCTTAACGACCAAAGGTAAGCAAAGCAGTATGTATACATTTGTGTGATTATTTCTCTCATGGTAAGCAAGATGTGCAAGACCGTTCAGCAGTTCCCCCGCTACATGATAGACTCGTGGACCAGAGACGTATGTCCTTAACGACCAAAGGTAAGCAAAGCAGTATGTATACATTTGTGTGATTATTTCTCTCATGGTAAGCAAGATGTGCAAGACCGTTCAGCAGTTCCCCCGCTACATGATAGACTCGTGGACCAGAGACGTATGTCCTTAACGACCAAAGGTAAGCAAAGCAGTATGTATACATTTGTGTGATTATTTCTCTCATGGTAAGCAAGATGTGCAAGACCGTTCAGCAGTTCCCCCGCTACATGATAGACTCGTGGACCAGAGACGTATGTCCTTAACGACCAAAGGTAAGCAAAGCAGTATGTATACATTTGTGTGATTATTTCTCTCATGGTAAGCAAGATGTGCAAGACCGTTCAGCAGTTCCCCCGCTACATGATAGACTCGTGGACCAGAGACGTATGTCCTTAACGACCAAAGGTAAGCAAAGCAGTATGTATACATTTGTGTGATTATTTCTCTCATGGTAAGCAAGATGTGCAAGACCGTTCAGCAGTTCCCCCGCTACATGATAGACTCGTGGACCAGAGACGTATGTCCTTAACGACCAAAGGTAAGCAAAGCAGTATGTATACATTTGTGTGATTATTTCTCTCATGGTAAGCAAGATGTGCAAGACCGTTCAGCAGTTCCCCCGCTACATGATAGACTCGTGGACCAGAGACGTATGTCCTTAACGACCAAAGGTAAGCAAAGCAGTATGTATACATTTGTGTGATTATTTCTCTCATGGTAAGCAAGATGTGCAAGACCGTTCAGCAGTTCCCCCGCTACATGATAGACTCGTGGACCAGAGACGTATGTCCTTAACGACCAAAGGTAAGCAAAGCAGTACGTATACATTTGTGTGATTATTTCTCTCATGGTAAGCAAGATGTGCAAGACCGTTCAGCAGTTCCCCCGCTACATGATAGACTCGTGGACCAGAGACGTATGTCCTTAACGACCAAAGGTAAGCAAAGCAGTATGTATACATTTGTGTGATTATTTCTCTCATGGTAAGCAAGATGTGCAAGACCGTTCAGCAGTTCCCCCGCTACATGATAGACTCGTGGACCAGAGACGTATGTCCTTAACGACCAAAGGTAAGCAAAGCAGTATGTATACATTTGTGTGATTATTTCTCTCATGGTAAGCAAGATGTGCAAGACCGTTCAGCAGTTCCCCCGCTACATGATAGACTCGTGGACCAGAGACGTATGTCCTTAACGACCAAAGGTAAGCAAAGCAGTATGTATACATTTGTGTGATTATTTCTCTCATGGTAAGCAAGATGTGCAAGACCGTTCAGCAGTTCCCCCGCTACATGATAGACTCGTGGACCAGAGACGTATGTCCTTAACGACCAAAGGTAAGCAAAGCAGTATGTATACATTTGTGTGATTATTTCTCTCATGGTAAGCAAGATGTGCAAGACCGTTCAGCAGTTCCCCCGCTACATGATAGACTCGTGGACCAGAGACGTATGTCCTTAACGACCAAAGGTAAGCAAAGCAGTATGTATACATTTGTGTGATTATTTCTCTCATGGTAAGCAAGATGTGCAAGACCGTTCAGCAGTTCCCCCGCTACATGATAGACTCGTGGACCAGAGACGTATGTCCTTAACGACCAAAGGTAAGCAAAGCAGTATGTATACATTTGTGTGATTATTTCTCTCATGGTAAGCAAGATGTGCAAGACCGTTCAGCAGTTCCCCCGCTACATGATAGAGTCGTGGACCAGAGGCTTGTGTGGATGTGTTTTGTAGTCTGAGGAAGTTGCGTAATGTTGGCACTGGTGTTTCGGTCTGCATCCTTAGTTCGAAAGCTGAAAAAGAAGGAATGGTAGACAGACCGCAGCATAAACACAGGTGNTTGTGTGGATGTGTTTTGTAGTCTGAGGAAGTTGCGTAATGTTGGCACCGGTGTTTCGGTCTGCATCCTTAGTTCGAAAGCTGAAAAAGAAGGAATGGTAGACAGACCGCAGCATAAACACAGGTGTTCGTATTCTGTGTGTCATTTTAATAATTTGTCTGAAAGTAAAGCATTACTTTAACATTGCCACTTCAGTTTTGATCTGGGTATGTGGCAAACCCCACGACAGTTCAGCTATCTGAAATGTTGATAAAACTAAGGCATCTTCTTTTCACATTTCAACGTAATTATTTAAATTCAGCCGTGTTATCTGTCTTGTTGCATATCTGCGCCTGATCATTGCACACAGAAACGTCGACACACTGGCATAGCTAGACATTTCTCAAGGCAGGGTTACGCTGACTGAAGTGAGGGAAGGGAGGTTACACCGTTGTTATTGATGCTGACGTGTGTTTAGTAGCACAAATACTTATAGAATATATACTTCACAATATAATAAAGTGCTTCATAGTTTACAGCAATTAAATATTCTTATCACAATTAAAGGTTTATTAATAATTTTAATTCCAACTGTTGACCACCTCACGGGCAACTGTGGAGGGGGGTTTCCAATCTCCATATTTCCTGGCTATACAGATGCATTGATATCTGTATCTTGACATACAAACTGCGTAGCGCCACTTGTACGGGAAACTACTTTATTTCCAGAGAGGAAGCACATCTCAAATTCTCTGTAACCACACCTATATTCATTTTAATCTCATCACTCTCTCTCAATGTGTGTTTTATGTTTGTGCATGAAATTATGCACAGATGCAATAGTTTTTTTCATATATGCCTGGGTTTTAAACATTGCGACATACAAATATTTCAGAGAATACAGTATTAAAATTTTGCTTGCAGAGGCAATGTAAATTTTAAAAGTGTCGTAAAAATTTAACATTCTGAATAAAATATTAACATTTTTTACAAAACTTTTTTTAATACAACGCATGAAATTATTATATTTGAATCAGTTTACCATTAGTTAAACTGAATACAAACTGGACGAATGGCTAGCCTCCTGGGGGGAGGGGGTGATGCCCTTGCTGGTTGAAGACTGGAGGGGGGTCCGCCCCCATCGTCCCACTACACTTGGTGCATCGCTTGGTTGCAGTTCCACGCTGGTGTCTGCCACGAACCAGGTCTACCAAAGTCTTGCCAAGCTGATAAAGCTGTGCGACGACGTCCTGCTCCACGGCGAGAAGGCTCTAGACAAGGAGAATGTGTCGGAAGTGGTGCAGCTGGTGGATGAAGCTGTCCAGGTACGCTCTTCAACTGACTGCATCGCGTGTGTACGATAAGCTCCCATAAGTAGGCATCTTCATAACCTTTTAGCCATTTAAAAATTATGCATGCTTGAAACTTTTTTATTCTAGTACACTCTGTAAGGTTTTTTAAAAAGGAAATTATAATTGTACTAAATGCATCTTTTAAAAATAATTCTACTCTTCCACTGGACTAGAGATGCGTATCTGCTTTAAAGCATATAAGTTACTGCTGGAATATACTTGGACATTTTTGGGATGAATCTATCACATGAGATAAAATATAACATAAACATCGAGTATAAAATGCCTTATTTCTCAGTGATAGGTGTGGAGAATGTCTCGTGCAGCTGAATGAGTTAATTCTGGACCAGTTTTTTGTATGGCCTTTATGTATCGTGAAATAGTAAAGTTTTCTCACAAACATTTTGTTGCTGTTTGAGGTACTTTGCAAAAAGTTAAGTTGACTGGGGTCATTGTTGTTATGCTTTTGTTGCAGAATTGGGTTTCGCTAGCCCAAGACAAGATAGTGAACAGAGAAACGAGCTTCAAGTCGGCAAACAACCACAGTTTGAACAGACATGCGTCGTCGCTGATGGACCGAAACTCTGGGTACCTGATGGGGGCGGATCACCAACGCAGCTCGCTCCCAGACATCCCCCTGACCCCACGGGAGCGGCAGATACTGGAGCAGACGTCGTCGTGCACCCTGGAGAAGCACCTGGGGCATGGCCTGCCTCACTCCCAGAGCTCGGAGTCTATCCTGGATGCCCCCCCACCCAAGCCACCACGCCCCGCCAGGTGCGTCTCCTGCTTACCTTCTGTGTGTGTTTGCTTCAGTCTTACCAGTGGCTCTTTGTAAATAAACTAAGTTGCAGTTTAAAGGAAAAATTAGTTGTGTATTTACATTAACTAGATATTTTGAACTTCATAACATATGAATGCAACCACCATATTTAATAACAACCTTGTCGCATTGTAATTTTATTTGCAACAGAATTATGTGCTACAACATTAGCCATCTGTGATTATGTCTTGCTGTTACTTCATTCAAGCCTTGCTGAAAATGGTTTGTCATTACCATTAACTGATCTATGCCTTTTGCGTATTTTAATGCAACATATTGTTTTAGAAGCAATTTTAGTCTTTATGGGACTTAATTAAAATTCCAGTCATAAGTCAATTGATTAAGTAATAAAAGCTACAAGTACTTAAATGAAAAATATAAATTATTTCCTTTTATTTCTTCATTTGAAGTGACCTACTAAGCCTTACACCAGTCATAATGCATAGTATGTGAATTATTACACAAATTGTTGGTGTTTTGACTCAAAAACAAACCACTGAATTTCACTTTGTTCAATGGGAAAATGCAATCCTATAATGCCTATTTTTTTATTGAATTGTAGTTGCCAGGAATATAACCTACAGCATAGTGTGTCTGTTTACATTATAAAGGTTTTTTTTGAACAACTATTGTAAAAGGAATTTATCTAGATCAACAGTGTTTTTGTAGTAAAAAAGGTGTAACACTGAACTGCTTGATACTCTGTCTGTTGTCTTCATATGAACAAGACTGAGTTTCTACTATGTGCGTGCGTCTCTGGAATGGTACAGGTCACACCACTTGTCGGAGAGTTACGACTCGCCCAGCGGGGAGCCCCCTCCACTGCCCCCGAAGCGGCGCCAGAAGCCCCCGCAGATCTGCCAGGTGCCGTCGGTGGACTACCCGCAGATGTGTCCCCTGGTGGACCTGGACAGCTCGGCCCACGATGACTCCGCCACCAACTCGGACACGCCGAACAGTAGCGGGCGGGGGTCGGGTCTCGCAGCGAGCTTCGACCGCATCAGCCTGCGCAGCAAGTCTCCCGAGGACACGTCGTCACCGCCGAGTGCGTCTGCAGGTAGCCTGGACTCTGTGGTGTCACGCGAAGAGGAGGAGATACAAGTGCTGATGGACCCGCTGGATGAGCCGGCCTTCACCTCCGACAACATCCTGTCTCAAGGTAACTGCCCGGCTCTTCAGCATTACCGTTGTTTCATTCCCGAGGCTGCTGGGAGGTGGTTTATGATCTCAGTCAGGTTGAGATAAGCAGTTCTCAGTCCATCAGTGGCGTGGCTTGGAATTAACAGCCTGCTATAACGTGCACTCCTCGTGGCTGTCGTCCATTCACAGTTTCTTCCTATGTTTTGAAACGAAACTTTGAAAAATCACCCTAGGCATAACATGTTAACCTGTTTTTTCAATAACTTTTATACTACAAATATATAACACTGTGATCAACTTCAAAGTACTGTATTCTTGAAGAAATGAAACTTTAAGTTAGTATCTTCTGTAACTTGTAATATTCATTTCGTATTAAAAACTAATTAAAAACAGTGAGAGCATCTATGTGTTTGCAACGGCTAGCAAGAAATAGTTCACACTTAAAATATTGTTTTAACCTAGGTTTTTGGTATGCTATTTGTAAATTAAACGTTTCCTATTGATATATTTTAATTTTTAAGTAGCACTTAAGGAAACATATTTTATTATTACAGTTAAAAATATCAACGCAAATGACCCTGCATAGGCCCTAGTGACATGGTGTTTTTTATTCGTTCGCGGAAGAAAATTCAATAGGCAGAGCGGAGCTTATCCCTCTCTCTTTCTCTCTATCTTAGTAAGTTTCGCACCTCCTGTAATAGCAGGAAAATTATACATGTTTTCAATTTTAGCATATTTCATAGGTATTACAGAAAAAATTACGATTTGTGAATTTTGTAATTTACAACTGAAACGAGATTTTATTGTTTCAATACTTATTATAATATATTTACATATGATGGCGGGACGGTTACAAATCCGAAGTGGCGACTGACGATGCCGACATGACATGGCATGTTTCTGAACAAAGCGTCAAGTTAGTACTTGTTGCAAGTTACGATGTTGTGATAAATCTGTTTTTCCACGGCAGGAATAAATGTAGTGTAAAGTGCGTCGTGACCGCTGTGTGTGTGAAAGAGTATTATTGCCATTACGTTACGTTGGACCAGAGAGAGAGAGAGAGAGTGTGTGTGTGTGATTGCAAATATTGGACGTGTGAAATTTATACGTTTTATCCGTGAATTACTTTTAAGATTAATTTAATTGTTTGAAAGCCATGTCTGTTTATCACATAGTTGTAACCTTTCCCTAGGTGTTTGTAAAACAGTTGTGCAACGTTCTTACGTTTCTGTGGTTTAAATGTTTGCCGCAACCCCAACAAAATACTAAGTCCAGCTACATAATTTGAAATAAATAATTAAATAAACCTAGAAAACAGTAAGTACCAATGCATAGGAATATGAACTGAATAAAAGTTACGGTAGGCCTATTTGTGTGCATGTTCACCGCTATCTTTTACGTTTGTCGATTCTATGTACAAAAAATAAGCTGCCAAGTTGCGTGCTTGAATTTACTGTGTATTTTCATTGGACTTGTTGTTCCTTCATTTTAATTTTTATTCCAACTGAGGCCGCCCTTTTAACGAAATAATCCAACACATATCAATAAATATTGTTAAATACTGCAGTTCTTTCCCGCACAATTGTAACAGGGTTAAACACAGTCGCTGCAAAATATTAAAGTGTATTATGTGTAATGTGCTATGTCGTGTATAACAAATATGTTAGCAATGTAAAATAATAACTGTAAGAACTATCGTCAACATGGACATTGTTAAAAAGTCTTATGAAATGGTTTTTGAAGTATGACTAAATTCTTTGAACAGCTGAAAATAGTAAACAAGCATTTGACAGTTGAAACGTGGTCACATGGCGGTGTTTATGTTTTCATGTAGCGGAAGGATACGTAATCTGTAACCAAAAGTAGAACTTTCGCTGGGCTTCAGCAATGTGTGGAATGGCCTATACAAGCCTTTTTGTACTTAATCGTAAAATTCAAGACATTGCGAGTTAAATATCCATGGTATTTAGGTTTATCTTGCTCTCTTATTGTTGATAATAACCCAAATATCTGACTTTGTGAAGCTAATAAGCTTATATCATTAGTAGACACACTTGTTCGTCAGTTTTGAAGATGTGATTTTAGTATAATTTTAGCTACTTTTTATAAAATTTTATAAGTATAGGTGATTTTTAAATGTAATACAATATTTCAAGTGATAAAGCACATGCATAATTAATTTTCCTTCAGAAATGGGTTAAATTGAAGGTCTTGATGCTATATAGCTATTAAATTTTCCAAGTCGCTAAAAAATACGTATCAGTCGATGCATATAGTACATATGTGTATGCATGTAAAAGGAGCAGTTGATATAAATGTATACAATATAAATGTATACAATATACATGTATACAATATACAGTAGCGACTGCGACCAGCAATTCCCACATTGAATAAATTGCTGAAAAACCTTCAATCATAAAAGAAACTGTTATGCGAAAGATATATGTAAAAATTTTGTTAGAATGCCATATTTTGCAGTAGCCTAACAAATTGACTGCAAAATTTTAAAGACCATGTTATTAAGATTAGTGAAATGCTCCAGTTGCACCAGACCAATTGTTCTTGTTCAAGAGCCATATTGTCTGCACTTGTATATTTAAGGTACACGTATTCTCTTCACATGTCAATTTTACACAATTATTCAGTGTTTTCACAAAGTATTGGCTTATTTTGGAGTTTCAAACAACTAAAGGAATATATTGTAAAAAATTTTTTGATTTCACACTTTGCGAAAAAACAGGCGTCCCTAATCTTTGGTGTCTATTGCATTTGTCGGGAACTAATTACTCTTGTTATTTTGAATTTGTGCAAGTAATTATTTATGTAAAGTATGGTAATTTTAATAATAACATATTAAAGCACTCATATGTACCACCAACAATTTCATAAATTCTTGTGTGGTACCTATAATGCCATGCCAAAGCCGGATTTCAAAGTATTAACCTGAAGTGCATGCTACAAGTATAAGTGGAGGCTGGTATAGATCCTTCCACATCGAGAGGAACTGTTGTGATGGGTTCTCTTCGCTGTCAACTCAACACTTTTCAAAGACTTTCTTGTGGTTTTTATTTCTGTCAGTTGTGTATCCGTGTATAATGTTACAAGAGAAACTAACATTTACTGTAATGAATCAGTGCATCTACTGAGTGGTGGGAAATTGTTACAGTTGAACCATTAGTGCTCGGATGCACATAGGATAAAAAGAAAACAGCTTTAACACCTGCTAATTCAAACATTACTCTTTTAATTAGTTTTTACATGTGCAAATAGTTTCTATACTTCTTTGGCCTACATTGTCCTAGCTGAGATGTCACTGAGTGTTAACATACAGCTAAGGGGAGAGATTTCCTCAAGGTCTCGAGCCACAAGCGTGTAGCTAAAGGCCAGGCAGTTGTAGTCAGGAGAGTGGGTAACACACATTGCTGGTTGTGTGGTGCAGCTTCGTCGCTGGTGAACGGTGGCTCCTCGTGCTGTTGCTGGGACAGCTCGTCCAACACCTCGACGGAGCAGCCGCACATCCTGGCCGGGGCCGACAAGTCCTGCCAGCCGCCACACGACGCCTTCAGGAGGTCGCCCTTGTTCAACACCGACCTGCCTCCCATCGCACCTGGCTCCATCGTAGGTGCGAGCCCCAACCACATTGCTTTATTGATAAAACCAGCGCGATTCACAGATGTGTGTCTATTGAGAAAAGTTTACTAGCAGATAGCACACACTGATTAGTATATTCATATAAGCAGAATTATGAATTGTTAGAAAGATAGGAATATTAAAACACTCATTTGGAGTATGCAGATAAGCATCTATGAAGGTGGGGAAACTGGCAGACAGATAGCAAAATTTATAGAGGTAAGGCGTATGCTAACAAGAATAGCAAAACACATGGGGAGAGGCACAGATGTGACAGAGAGGTGGAGTAACAAAATGGAATATAGAACTGGAAAGGGAAACTATGGCATAATAAGACTGGGGAGAAAATCAGAGATATAGGGGTGGGATATATGGAGACAAATGGAGTTGAGTGGGGGCAGGATGGACACAGATGGATTTGTGGGAGTGAAATGGATAGAAATACGTGCAAACGTGTGAAATATATGTGACAGGTGTGCAGGGAAATGAGATGGATGGAGAAGGGTGTGCAGGGAGGCGAGGCAGATGGATGAGTGTGGGGGAGGCAAGATGGATTAATACAGGTGTGAGGGAGGCGAGAGGGATGGAGATAGATGTGCAGGGAGGAAAGGTGGATGGAGATGGGTGTGCGAAGAGGGGATCCTGATGGGGACAGGTGTGCAGGTAGACAAGACTTATAAAGACGGGTGTTACAGGTTAGCAGGGAGGGCGAGACTAAATGGATAAAGACAATTGTTTGGGGGTAGGCGAGATGGATAAAGACTAGTGTGCAGGGGCGGGCGAGATGAATGGAGACAGACGTGGGGAATGTGAGGAAGCAAGACGAATGGAGATGTGTGCACAGGGAGGAAAGACAGATGGAGATGGGTGTGTTTGCATCTGGTTAATGGAGACAGGTGTGTTGGCACGGGATAAATGAGGATTGGTGGGCAGGGAGGGTCAAAAGGTTGGAGATGAAAGTCGGGGGCAATATGGTTGACGTCAGGTCTGCAGGAGCAAAACAATTGGTGTGAAATATATGTAGGGGTGCAAAATAGAAATTTCTGGGTGTGCAGTAGCAAAATGAACTTAATCAAGGCAAGATAATAGGCTCATAACTACACACAAAAAGTTAACTGCTGTTTTGCATGCTCTACCTGCAATTACAGTTTGTAAGTATCCTGCGTGCATGAATGCTACGTACAAACTGTATATATAACAATAGCCTGAGTTTTCTGCAAGTGTCATTTTTGCTTGGCCATGCATGCACTGCAGGATTGCTAGTCCTGCAGCTGTTTGTCTTGTATCATTGACTCAGCTCTGTTGCCTTCACATTTTGGTACTGTAATGTGTTCTCTTTGTGCTTGAAGTATTATGGTACGAGTGTTGTGAGGGCTTGCTAAGCATCAGTAGTTATTAACTGTCACTAAATAAATGTTTGATATCCTCACCAGCAAGTGTGTGTAATGTTCTCATTTGTTCCCTTCGATGAGCTTCAAACACTGCAACAGCAAATTTTTCGCTTTCCATCCTGCTTTAGTTTATAAATAGAACATACAGAACAGAAAACAATTAATAGTTTGGTTGTTCTTTGACGTATTCTGCAGTGAACAGTTCCTGATTATAGTATCTGCAGTATGTAGTAATCTTAGGTACATGTTTGTGTAGTTATTCTTACAAAACAATCCCTCTGAAGCTTAGGACAAACTGTAATGATTGAGTTTAATTCACCAGGAGTGCGGCCTGGGATAGGAATGGCATAAACACTTAAAAGGAATAGTTTTATGACAGAACACCCTCCATTCTCTGCCCATGCGGTTTTTGTTATTTCAATTTGGGTTGTGACAGTCATAAATTAATAAATTTAAATAAGTTAGTCATAAGTTAGTTTTGGTGTATTTTTTCCACACCCCTCTTTCGTTAAGTGACATTATTTGTTGGAATTATCACCTTAAACATCAAAGCATAGGTAGGTGCGTACATCACAGCAAAACGTTTGTAGAAAGCTCTTATTTATCACTGCTGAGAGATGATGTAAGCCACTGTGCTATCAGTTGAATGAGTAACATGCATGCCAATCTGGAGAGCAAGTCTGTTGCTGTATCTGCCTCATTTGCAAATGATCCATCCGGGGTGTTGTGAGGTCTGAAAGTATGTTGTGTGAAGGAGGGAGTGAGCAAAGGTTCTACCAGGACACGCATGTTGGTTTGGAAACTGAATACTTGGCATTCCGCAACTTGCACGACTCTCCAGAGAGACATATTTTGCACTACAGGGTTTATGTTTATTCTTTGTCGTACTGCTTACTGAATGCTTTTTGTTTCCCTTGAATTTGTAATATGTAATGCTTGGAGTGTGCAGTTTTGTGATTGATAAGCAAGCATGTAGCAAGGTTTGTTGGTAGCGGCTGTGGTACTGCTTGTGGCTGACAGGATTGGACGCGGTGATGACGAAGCAGGAGCGGCTGTCCTCGGCTACGGAGTCTGGCTTTGCGTCGATGCACTCGCTACGCAGCTCCAGTCAGAGCTACACTGCTAACTCCGTGTCGTCGCAGCAATTCTGCTCGTCCGTATCGCGCTCCTCCCAGCAGAGCAGTGCCTCCTTCGCCTCGGAGCCGGGTAGCGGCAAAGCCTGGCAGGTCCGCACCGAGGCGTCCACTTCCACC
>NQII01001468.1:68247-141906 GCA_002778355.1 Clitarchus hookeri
CGCCCCCAGCCCCGCCTGCGCTACCCAGGAAAATGCGGTCGAGCCGGCGGCGCGGCGAACGGCAGCTGTCGCAGTACGACAATGTGCCGTCGTCAGGGGAAGGGGTGGGAGGGGAGGCACGGCTGGAGGAGGAGCACGTGTTGAGTTGCAGCCTGCACCAGTCCCAGTCGCGAACTGCGGCTCCGGCCCCATCTGCTGATGGCAAACCCCCGCCCCTGCCGCTCAAGAAGAAGCACAGTGAGTTTCTTACCTCCTTTTTTCCTCTTGGTAACGCTAATTCTGACACGTCGCAGCTGGAAGCCAGGACAAGGCGCACACAGCCAGCTGCGTAAACTACTTGCATTTCAGTAGAAACATGTTATAACATCATTGCAACATAACTGTTTTACTTTATGTATGCAACATTGCAAAAGGAAAAATCTTGTAAGAGAATAAAATTTTCAAAGAGTAGGTTTGAGAATTATTTTATTAAGTAGGGATGGGTCGATTCCAATTCATGATACTGCGATACCCTCGGTACTGCTAGTATTGGGAGGTATTGACAATACAGATACTTTACACTGGAAAAATTTGATTTCTTTGTAAACACTGCTGTTGAAAAAAAAACTGGGTCCAGCACTTGAGCTGTGACGTGAATGTTATTTGCTGCATTTTATTACCGTATTCTAATCGCACTTTTTATCCCCAAACATATTTTTGAAAAACAAGTTTGCAGATTAGAATAAAGTGCAATTGCTTTTTTTAGTCGTTATAGACATGTTAAATTAAAATATTAGTTTTCAATTTTTTTAATGAGATAGTTAACTTTTTAAAAAGTGTCAGTTAATATCCGCAGTAAAATGGTTCAAGGTTTATGTACTACGCGAAATTGTTCACAAAAGTTATTTGTTCTACAGACAGAATGCTATATAGGATGTGGAATGTGACGTTTCACGTAATTCCGTAACTTGCATACGTGCTTCGTAACGTGAACCACATCCTCCAGCAAACAACAGAAAATTCTGTGGTAGCAGTCAAGCTGATTAAACGAATGTGTGTTTGTGAGAACAGGATCTAGAGTAACCTCTAAACAGCATCTAGAGCAATGTGCCATGTAGTGGAAAGCATAGCACTTGTTCATCGAGTGACAGCACAGCCATCTAGCGGATCATTTAACAACTACATTCTGGCGAATCTGTGCTGCCATCAATTTCATCGTCGTACAATTTCAAAAGCTATACGTATTCTTGGAAATAGTTTACACATTATATTCAAATCAAAGCGATCCATAAACGGTATGGCTCAAAAACTTTAATTACAGTTGCAATATTCTTTTGTTGCAATATTCTTTCGAAAATGCTGTCGACGATACTGTAAAATAAATAACAGTTGTTTACCGTGCAATTCAGTTTTCAATACAAAAGCTGTGGTTGCGATTGACATTTCAAATGATCATACGTGCATCGGCTATGCCGTTTATTGTCGAATAATTATATTAAAACACAGTGCTTCGTTTCGAGTGTTAGGAAAACGTATGTGTTCTTTTGTTTCTTTTAAATAAAATGTGATTAATTTTGTAGAATATAATGAAAATACGGTGGCTGGGAAGCTATTTGAAATCTATGAATCAAACTTGGGTCGCTGGAGAAAAGCAGGCGATAGAATTATTTGCTTCCAAAAGCACAACAGTCTGTTCTGGCATAGTGAAATATATTTGTTTCGATGGAAAACCATTTCTAAAGAAAGCAAAATTAAACCTCCTACCGAAGTAAAATATTTTATACTGAAGTGGTTCAACTAGTGGCCTCATATGTATAGCAATAATTTTTCCAAATAGCAAGTACATATAGAGTATCAATACATGCAGTGATTAAAGAACAGCTGACTTAAGGAATCGGTCAAAGTGTCTGTATTGAGAAACTTTGGGTATCGGCTCATCACGACAAGCAGAACTTTTTTAACAGAGTTTTATTGTGTTAATTGTTTGTGTGCGAATGTGTGAAGTACCTATCTATATGTTGTAGTGTGTGTGTGGTTGTCATTGGTTTGCGGTGCAGTCACGGTCAGCTCACGCACCAGTATCTGGCTAATGCCTAGAAATGTTTTTGGTATTTTGATATCTGCGGTACCTCATCTACTCGCACGCGTTCTTCTGGAGTTTCCCAGACATTGACAGACCCACCACCTTGTCAAGTTACCTGAAGGGTGATTGGAGTACATTTGCTTTGTTAGCAGCGCGCCATTTTTATGTGCAGTATGTTGTGATTATTTTATTTTTTATTTAATGTGTTGTTGTTTCTTGTACCTTTGCACCTCTGATTTCATGTTCTCGTGATTGTGTCTGTTTCTGTACGTACTAGTTTTTACAGTTTGCTTTTCTATATTGTGTGTCGTATGGAGATAATTTGAATTTTTGTTCGTAGCAATGTGTGTTCAAGTATTTTTGGACTACAGCAACATTGTGTACTCCATACTAATACCACCTACCTATCCGAAAATGCTATAAGAGGCACGGGGCCGCGCTGGTGTAGTGGCTAGAGCACTGGTCTCCCAAAAGGCGAACAGGATTCGATACCCGGCAGGGTCGCTCCCAGGTTTTCGCACGTGGGAGTAGTACTGGACGATGCCGCTGGTCAGCTGGTTTTCTCAGGGGTTTTCCTGTTTCCTTCGCCTGTGCGTTCCGGTGCTGCTCCGTACTCTCCTCGCTTCACCATCAACTGCCCTTGCAACCTCGTTAAAGAGCCATCCAAACCTCTTCCCTCGACTGTAGATGGCATGACTCGTACTTATTGAATCCCGACAGTCGTGGGTGACGCGGCTGAACTCGCAGGACTGAGTACTGTTATCAAGTGCCAGGCCTGTGCAGATGTAGGTGAGAGGGGAAGCAAGGTAACTCCTAGAAAACATCCTGCAGGATGACGGGAGTGCCTGCTGCCTACTCAACTTCAAATGCTTTCCTGAAAATGTGTACGACCCAACTTAAACTGCTGACCACAATAGGTTAAAGGTGGGTGTCATACCCCGTGACCAGTTCATGTCGCCTTTGTACCGATGAATCTCTCTCCTACAACATTTGAACCCTGGGTGTCTTCATCAACAAGATTTTTTTACAGCCATCTTTTAGGTTTACGTGACTTTAAATTTTATTTTTTTTTTGTTCATCTTCAGATTTTCACTTTTTGATAACTTTGAGAACGGAACCTTGTTAAAAGACTCTACACTCGTACTGTCCTTCAGCCCGGTCAGTTGACAGAAAGGAATTTTATACGACAAGGATACTAGCAGTAGTGTAAAGTTAAAAATTGCGACAGTCAGCAAATTTTGTGACACAACTTACTGTTCGGAATTGTGAATTATACAGCTCAATGTTAAACCATTGCACATATGTTAGTAATTTATAGAACTGTAAATTAAACTTTTCTCTTGAAATTTCTTGAGAAAATGCAGCTTATAAACTTAGCCATAATTATAGATAGTGTGTATTACGTTTGTATGCTAAATGCCAGAGATATTGCAATTTGTGGGTCCCTTTGTCCAAGTTACAAGAGTTTATTATACTGTATGTTACAGAACTCCGTAAAAAAAGTATTTTCAAAATTTTTTCAAAGTTATTGACTTCTTTCAAATTTGTGGCACTGTTTTGCTTTGAGATTATCTTAATATTTGGCTTGTTTTTAAGGGTTGTGTGCAGTAGCTATTGTGAAGTATTCAAGCTGTTCTGATAAAATGCAAGAATTACTTCTATTTACATTCAAGCAGGTTTCTAAATTAATTAATTTGTGGTATTAACATTCCAATGAAGTTGATTGAAATTGGGTCTGTTTCATTAAGTTCAGTTTGTGAATTTTCTGTTAGGATCATTTGCATGTCCATTTCATAAATGTAATAACTCTCAGTTTTTTTATGTAAAATGAACTAAATGTTTGTGAGTTCTCTGTGTGTTGGTCGCACTTGTATCAAACACTTTGTAAAAGTTCATTTATCCCAAGAAACTAAACAGCGTATATGTTTGTTTCTCAGTGTTCCAATCTGTGGCGTACTCTGGTAAGTGTGTGTTCATTCTTTTCTCTCTTTCTCTCTCTGTACACTTCCTCTCCTCGTTTCACTAGTTTCCTAAGACTTTCTGTCGTAGTTGGGCGCACACAGGCCGACACTTCTTCAGAGGCAGCATGTTGTGAAATTCTGTTTTGTAGTACAGTGTTATTACAGTTTGGTTTGTTAAACGTGCATTGTGTGAAGCCAGTTTAGTTTTTGTGATGTTCTTGCCAGTTGTCGTAACGCAGTTACTTAACTGGCAAATTAATGTACTGCCTGCTAACAACATTTCTTTCCATTTTTATTTTTTTGTTAATGTATTACTACTCTGTTCATCTTTGTGAGCAAAAATGTATTTAGTTGCATGTAAGAAAGTTGTTGCTCTGCATCGAGTTGTAGTTGCAACAGATCAGAGCAGACTTTGATGAGTTGAGCTAATGACTCGTTGGATAAAGTTGAGCTGATGACTTTATACAAAGTTGAACTATATGTTACATTTTTAGATTCACTGCAGTTGCGGCAATAATTAAGTTTATCGTGGAGCGAAGCATACAGCGAAAAAAGTATGAATTAAGTGGAAAGAACAACTAGGCTCCTACTCCTGAACACACATTCAAATACGACGTGACCAAGCTTGTTAATAGTAGAAAATTTAGAATAATACATTAACTTTGGTTTTATATATTCTCATATTCTCTATAATTTGTTATTACAACCAAATTGTCCGTATGCCATAAAATTATCACATTTTGACCCATTTGTCATCCTTAAATGTAAAAATTGCATAAAACTGATCATATTCCTGATTTGACACATGAAATGTCATGTTTACAAGTCTGAAGGAAAAATTACAATATACTAATAAACTATACATTTATTTAATAGCTTGGCATGCTCTATGTAAAATTATACCCATCTCTGCAGAGTAAATCAAATTTAGCGAGAAATTAGACTGTGATGCAGAGTGTAAGCCTAAAATAAGCTGCATGGTAAGTCACAAGTTTATGAAGTTTACAAGACAGTCTCAAAATAACAGAATGACAACGTTTTAACAGTTATATGTCTGAACTTATCAGTCCAGATATTTTCGTTCACGTGGGAAAACTTGAAAATTCTTAGTACATTGCTATGAATGAAATTTCAGGAGTGAAGGGCAAAAAGAGAGGGAGAAAGGGATATATATGAGGGTGAGTCAAAAATTATAATTACACTTTGGTAGTTTATTTTAATTAATTAATTAATATAAATGAAGTACACGTTCTTTTCAAGATAATTCTGTTTTCAATACGTCTTTTCTATGTGATAACAATCTTGTGTATTCCCTTATTATAAAATAATTCAGTCTGAGCTGCGAGTTACGAAGCACCCCTGTCTTCGTGTTGTCATGTTCATCCACATTGAGGACCAGACAACCGGAGAAAGACCATAACCATGGCGAGGAAGCTTTAGAACCTCAAAACTAAGTTTTTGCAGTGTGTAAACAGAGGTGTGCGGACATGTAATGTCATACAAGACCACAACCACAATGCCTTGGGATACACACTTCTTCACAATGTAAAACTCTCTCTGTATTGTCAACACAATCTTCGATAAATATTGGCCCAGCTCCATACCCTTGGACCTCAACAAAGTACCACTGCAAACTGCTCATCTTTCTTGCAGATCATAAGTGGTGAAGCCTTTGTTGGTTGCTCCACAGTTACAAATATATTGATGCGACGTGGTAACACAACATCGCCTTCACTCGCCACGCAGTGACTTTGAATGGAAAGCGTTGCTACGACAGTGTGACCAGCAGACGTTTTATCATAACATGTTTGCGGATAATTTTTCATTTACACTTGTATATTAAGAGAGGAGTTCACAAAAACAGGATAGGGTGGTCTACATTAGGGCAGTGTGGCCTTATGGAGAGAATAAAGAAATAATAGTTACTAAAGAATATGCTGTAATAGCAAGTGGAGTGTAAAAGACAGAGAGAGATGGCTGTTGGAAGTGAAGAGGAGTGTAGAAAAAAGAGAGAGAGAGAGAGAGAGAGAGAGAGAGAGAGAGAGATAGAGAGATAGAGAGATAGATAGATAGATAGATATAGATAGATATAGATAGATATAGATAGATATAGATATAGATAGATATAGATAGATATAGATAGATATAGATAGATAGATAGATAGATATAGATAGATAGATATAGATAGATAGATATAGATAGATAGATATAGATAGATAGATATAGATAGATATAGATAGATAGATATAGATAGATAGATATAGATAGATATAGATAGATAGATATAGATAGATAGATATAGATAGATAGATATAGATAGATAGATATAGATAGATATATATAGATAGATAGATAGAGATATATAGATAGATAGAGATATATAGATATAGATAGATAGATAGAGATATATAGATATAGATAGATAGATAGAGATATATAGATATAGATAGATAGATAGAGATATATAGATAGATAGATAGAGAGATAGATAGAGATATAGATAGAGAGATAGATAGAGATATAGATAGAGATATAGATAGATAGATAGAGAGATAGATAGATAGATAGATAGATAGAGAGATAGATAGATAGATAGAGAGATAGATAGATAGATAGAGATAGATAGATAGAGATAGATAGATAGAGATAGATAGATAGAGATAGATAGATAGAGATAGATAGAGATAGATAGAGATAGATAGATAGAGATAGATAGAGAGAGAGAGATAGAGATAGATAGATAGAGAGAGATAGAGATAGATAGATAGATAGATAGATAGATAGATATAGAGAGATAGATAGATAGATAGTGTGTGTGTGCGTTGGCTGTTGGAAGTGAAGAGAAGTGTAGAAGAGAGAGAAAGCGTTGGCTGTTGGCAGTGAAGAGAAGTGTAGAAGAGACAGAGAGAGTTGTCTGTTGGCAGTGAAGAGAAGTGTAGAAGACACAGAGAGAGTTGGCTGTTGGCAGTGAATAGAAGTGTAGAAGAGAGAGAGAGAGAGTTGACTTGGTGCAGGTGCAACTTGCAATGAACGGAATAAGATGGATAGCCTTTGTCCCAGGTAGACCCAGCCAAATGACTGAAACTATAGCGTATGATGAGTAGGAGTTTGTCAGATTCGTTAGGAAAAGTACACTTTCAGAGAGGTGTGTGGTTCCAAACATATACATCATGGTGACAAGTTCCAACATTTTAGAAAATGTTTTGGATTAGCCTAGAAATTTTTGTAATAGAATGCAATTTGAAGATATGCAGAACCTGACACTCAGGATGCTGTCGCATTGTGCAAGTTCCATCTGTTATTGTGCTATCACAACATTAACATAGACGGCGTGTGACCCTGCAAAAGCGCTAGTCATCAGTCACGGAGCACTTCAGGGTAGTTGCGAAGAAAATGACAACTTTCCTAGCCAAACTAGCATTACTATATGCAGTGGCAGTGACGTGGCAGGTAGAGGGCTTTCCTTCAACCAAGGTGAATTGGATTTGGTTCCCGGCGAGGTCACTCCTGGATTTTCGCACATGAGAATTGTGCTGGACGATTCGCAGGTCCGCTGGTTTTCTCGGGGATCTCTCGTTTCCTCCGCCCTTGCATTCCAGCGCTGCTCCATACTTACCTTGCTTCGCACTCATCGGCTCTCAAGACCTCGTTGTTAAGAGCCGCCTAAATATCTCACATCCATTCCACTTCACGCCGGCATTCCAAAAGTACTACCGTCTTTTAAAAGGTCAGAAGTAAATTATTGTTAATTTTTGTTTTCTAAGTTGGCAGTGAGGTCATTAGGAATAGAACCATTTGCTCAGACAACCAGGAGCAGGGAGAGAAATGGCCACAGCTGGCTCTATCAAAGAACCCTCTCAAAATTTAACTGGAGTGATTTTTTTTTTTTTTTAATAAAGGAAAAAAAGAAATTGGGATGGTTGGCCTAGGAGTTGAACTCAGGTTCCTCTGAATGAGACTTATTATGTTACCTCATGAGCCATCTCATTTAGTAGATTAGTAGAATAGTTTAAAGCTTGGTAATGATACTTTTTTGCCTCGCAGAGAGATGTTCAGTTTTTTAATGCTGGCGTTGGCGGTTGTGTTAATGCTGGCGTTAGCGGTTGTGTTAATGCTGGCGTTAGCGGTTGTGTTAATGCTGGCGTTAGCGGTTGTGTTAATGCTGGCATTAGCGGTTGTGTTAATGCTGGGTTATGACAGCTTTACCAAGGTGGTCTTCTTCAGTGGGGTCTAAAGGGACATTGTTATTATTAGTTGTTAATGATAATACTAAGAAAGATTCAAATTAAACAAAAGAGAACTCAATTTTTTTATGTGAGAAAGTCAAAAATAAAGATAATGCTGATGTAAAAGGGTAGCATCTTGATAGAATAAAGCTGCCACATAAAAAATGCATTCAGTCTCACCATGTCAACATACAAGAATGGATATAACATCTGTTAGCTGTTGAATTGTACAATTTTCATCATAATTGGTAATGTTTGCATTTGCTCATGCAAAAACTCGTAATGTCATTTTACGTTAACTTTTGCCACAGGCAGGCCAGCAGTTGGATATATCCGAGTTAAATAAACATACTCGAATTGCCATCGGAGATCAAGCTCTAGGTCAACTGATGAATTGTTCTCTTCTTCAGAGTACCTTATTGGTTCGTACTACTTTGCACAATGAAACAGCAGTATTGCAGGTCTTAGTCGAATGGTGTAATGGGGATGCGGACTGGATGGCATGGACAGATGAAGGAAGTAGACAGGCTGTGACCTTGATAATCAAGTAAGAAGTAGCCAATTGAGCTGGAAGCTACTGGTATCCATCATCACAGTTTGGCAACCATATTTTATAATACTATTGTGTTCTTGTTCAGAGATACTTTGTATGAGTACTTTATTTAAATCAATTCCAACTGGCCACAGCATGTGACTTGGCCACTAGATTTAGTACTGTATATGTTCCAGTAAGCCCATTCTTCTGGATGAAATGGAGGTCCGGTGTAATTTATATGTGAATTTTCTGAATTAGTTTTGTTTCTTGTACATTACTTTTCAACAGTGTTCCTTAATGATGCAAAAGCTTTTAACCACCGGATGTAGCTCTGTGATATTACGTATTCATACCTCAGTTAAGTTGGTTGTTACGAGGTGTTACATTCTGTAAATGTTGGGAACATTTTTTCCAAATCTGTCTACAGGGAATTTAACGCTTTATATCTTTGGCTGCTTGCCAATGAATTCTCAAACAAACGGATCCAGTGTAATAGTACAGACTTTCTCGTTCTTGCACACCTCACATTGGCTTTCCCATCAATAACACAGCAGTTAAGCACAAGAGTTTCTGTTCTGAACGTGTAGTAATTGCGGTGAGAATTGCCAGGAAGCTCACCTAAGTCACCAATCACACCGACTTGGAATGTGCGAAACACACACACACATCGATTCTTGGCAGAAAGTGCTTCATGTTTGATAATGCTGTAAACGATTATTAATTTTTGTGTCCTGTTTGCAGATTGTATCTTGTCGTTCCGCAGTATTAAAAAATTGCCAGTGGAATAACTTCATGAAAATACTGGGTGACTTTTGTTAAGAAAATTTTTTTCTCAAAGTATTCAGCTAATTTTCTATTTAATTAGTTGTTAAATTATGTGAATATACACATCTACAAATCTGAAAGTGTTGTTAGTATAATACAAATGAGGCCTATGCAGGTAGGTTTTCTGTGATTATGAGTTTGTGCATGCCAAGTGCTAAATGTAAACTAAACAGCTAAAACATTTTTCTTTCCTTTCTTTTTTGATGGTGGTAGTGATATGTACTTTGTAATAGTAGTACTTTAGATAACAAAATGATATTTGCTGAAGATGATTTGTTCAGTTTTAAGACAGGAAATTGGCTTTGATCCAAGCACATCCTGATAAAACATGAAAATATTTTGTGATTGATGACTGTTAATACGCTGCTGCAGCGGAGGGCCTGAGGTTTGCTGGAAATGCATGCTTAGTGAAGTAAGCTGTTGCAGGTTGTGAGAGACCAACTCATGTGAACATTATCTCATATCGTCATCTTTCAAACAGCATGCATTGTGTGTTCGCCATAATGTTGGAAAATTTTGAGAGTCCTACTTTAGACCAGTGTGAAGTCTAAAATAATTTCAACTTAGTACTGTAATGAGTGCGTTATCATTACTTTTTTTGTCATTGAGTTTCTTGTTTGTCTTGTAAATGTATGTTTAGGGAAATGTGTAAGAATCTTCACATCGTGCTGGCCGGAAGCCACAATGGGTTTTTGATGAACGGAGCAAGTAATCATTGACATGAAGTTTTGTGTGTGCAGTGTTTATGCATAGTTCTTACAGACACTCCTAGTGATAATATTTGCACTGTTAGCAGCATTGCGTGGTCTGTCCTTGCAGGGGCACACAGACCTGTTAGCCGTAGCATACAGCTTGCACCACTAAATGCTGTAACATGTGTAAAACGATGATGAAGTAGACAGAAGAGTCGGGACATGAGTGTGGTGCATGCTTGTGTGTGAAGGAAGTGGGGATGGGGATGGGGTGATTGTGAGGTGACTTCTCATCACTGGAGGCAGGACTGCGGCTGGGTATGTACAGTTTGTGTGAAGATTCCTCTCATGCTGCGTCTATGTACGTACAAGCAAAGTATAGTTCAAGGACATGATAAGATATGTTATGTATATTGTGTGTGCAGTCTGTTGTATTGCACGTGTCACGTACATTTGAGCCAGAGATCTTTTGCAAAATTAAGAGGTTGGGAACTAGCTTACCAGCTTGTCGCAGAATCCAGGCAGCCTCCAGGTCTCAACCTAATATAGGCAACTTACTTGCATCATTGTGTCTTGTACAGTACAGTACCTGCCCTATCACACTCAAGTTCACCCACCTGCTGCTAGGTACATGGCCGACAACACACACCTGCCCAACTGCAGTGTGTTATCATTCATCGCCTCGATGACTAACACACTCAAGTTCACCCACCTGCTGCTAGGTACGTGGCCGACAACACACACCTGCCCAACTGCAGTGTGTTATCATTCATCGCCTCGACGACTAACACACTCAACGTGGTTACAAGGAAAGGGTACAGGCCCAGTGTCCCTCTAGAGACTAGGGAAACGGAGTCTTCTTAACGAGAATTATTGCCTTCTTACTTTCGGGATCCTGAGGTTCGGGTTGGCAGCTTGACAACCTTGCGGACTGAGGATGGTGGAGCCGGGCGCAGGGCTGTCCTTGAATGAGTTCTGACGAGGACAATATCTGAGGAAGCCAGCCAAGTGAAGCCGAGTGAGAGCTGCTTTACTACTGGCGTACCAGTAGCCCGCGTGACTGCTGGTAAAGTCCGCTTTGCGGGCGTGGGCGGAAGAAGCGAAAATGGTTTAGGTATGCTATACCAGGTGTCTTTCGACATTTAGGCGGCGGGCACAGAGTTCTAGTTGTGTGCGGGGACGCACTTGGCCCATCGTAGAAATGGCGGCTACTTCTCACTCTTGTGTGTACACCCTGGGGGTGTTAGGCTCTGGTTCAAAAGATAGTGTAGTCTGGGCCCTTGCGATCTTTTTGCCTTTTACCGGCCCGCTCTGTGATGGGGCAATTAGGAAAAATAGCTGTGGGAACACAGCTATGCTACGTCAGTGATGCTACATTAAATTCAGTGAATAAAAAAAAAATAAAGGGTAGTATTACTATTTAAAGGTTTTAGTGGGTGTCCTGGAGGCACAGGCATGACCGTGAAGGTGGTCTAAAATTACGAAGCAGCGCTGGGGGAGGACAGGATCTTGCATGGTCTGTTCAGGAAGGATCTGCTCTTCCTGGGGCCGTGCCTTGGGGTGAGCACCTGCCGGAGTCCTATGGCTCGTTTGGCGCAGGAGCATGTGCTTCATGAGGGACGGTGCCCGACCTATAGCGACTTGGAGAGAGGGACCCTCGATTCCCCTCGGTGAGAAGTTGAGTGAGTGGCGTTACCAGCTACAGACCTCAACTGCAAGAGGTGGAAGCGCCCTTCAGTGGGCACTTTGGTTCAAAACTCATCGCTGTAATCATTTGTGCACAGGGAAGTAGATAAGTGGATATGTACACAGAAGCAAAGAGTGTAAGGGAGACGAAAGCGAAGGTGAATGATTGGACCAAAAAGAGGCTAACTGGTAGATATGTTTTATTCCATCAGTAGGAATTTACAAGACATATATCTCCGACATGTGCCCGCTAACATCTGATGAACGATGGACCAAGTTTGCTAAGCTAATTGCCGCAAGGCGGCAGCGAGATATCGATTGAGGTTCAGGGCGAGAGCGACCCCGGTACAACCACGCCCGGCACGGACGAGGCACGTGGCCAACACTCGAAGCGAGGAGAAGGCTCCGTGACAAGAGCTTCTGCCTAGTGCGTTGAGAAACACGATTTCTGACAATAGTAACGTTATATACTAAGTCTAACTGCTGCTGCTGAAGGCAAGCAGTACAGCAAGCGTGGCGAGATAGCGAGAGTTGCAGGTGATGTTCCGGTTAGCGTTGCTCGCAAACTGCCCTTTCTGGAGGGCGTGCNATAGCGAGAGTTGCAGGTGATGTTCCGGTTAGCGTTGCTCGCAAACTGCCCTTTCTGGAGGGCGTGCATAGGACTAAGTACCCTTGAGAGACGTGGTGAGCGAGGGGTGGCTGGAGTCTCCCCTGATGCGCAGCGAGTGTGCATCAAGTACAATGCTGGAAGCTTACAATATACTTCCTGCGTATGTGATTCTTGCAAGAGCATGATCTTAAATCCCTCTCTCCCCCTCTCTATCTCTATCTCTCTGTCTTGCTCTCGCTCCTAGATTCTCGCTACTCGCTCTCGCTCTCAGCTTCTACTGAAATGTTGAATGTTCAAATATTTTATAAGCTTGCTTCCAGTATTAGCACTTAGCCAGCCACCATGTAATTTTTAGAAGATATTAACGAAGTGGAAGAGGTCTAGTCTGCGCATGTGTTATTTTGACACGTGGGTAATATGTTATTAACAGGTATTTCAGTCATGCAAACTTGTGCAACTTGCTGGCCTTTGTATTATTGGCTGTTTTGATACAGCTGGCTCACAAACGAGCTTTTCTGAAATCTTTAAAAAATCTTTGGAAAAAATTACTGAGACCATTTGTGCATGTGTTGTAAATAAAGATTGACTGAATTATTTTGTATGTTGACAGGGAATTAGAAAAATAGTCCCATGTCTTAATGAATTAGTAAAAGTGTAATATGTAAATCTAATTTACTGGCAACTGAAATTTCTTCAAGAATGAAAGTTAGAGTTTCAAAGATGATCAAATACTACGCTAGTTTTAACAACAAATTATGCCAGTTAGCGATTCACCAAAGTTCCTCTGAGGACACTGTGGGCAGCTTCCTGAAAGGGTACCACCAGGAGTGAAGCCTACGGCTTAATTTGACTCCGAAAGGATTGACAGATTGAGAGCTTTACAGATTTGGCAGGTGGTGATGCATGGTCATTGTCAGGTGGAGCGATTGAGAACTGCCATAAATGTAACATATTTGTGTGTGTAACAATGTTGCGGTGTGACTTCGACATGTATCATGTATATATCGGAGACCAGGTCCACGAGGTTGTAGACAGTCGCATGTAGCGGTGTAACAATACTCGGTGGGTAGAAAGAGGGAGCGTAAAACTAAATAGGGTCTTACAGAAGGGGTTTGTCAAGAGTGACCCAGTTACAGTGCATGTTATTGTGTGTGTGTTAATGCGTGTGTGTGCATGCATGCGTGCATGTGTGTGTGTGGCCGACTGGAGCGAGGGAGGCGTCGGTGTGTAAGCGGGTCTGCCTGCGTGTGGTTTCAGTAATGGCGTACATGGAGATGTTTGGGAATTGCTCGCACGCCAACACCAACGAGTTCCTGCGGCACTCTGTACACACGTACAACCTGCTGCAGGCGGAGTGGCAACAGCGGGAGATCTCCCTCACCTCGACGCAGTCGTGCTCCTTCTCCATGGTCTCCTCCCACAGCAGCCAGGTGCTCCCTGGGTCGCTGCCCCCCGCCGACAGGTATGCTTCTTCTCCAGTCCTGCCCAACTCCTTGTGGGCTTACTGTATGCGGTACCCACCCCATTGTGATCATGAAGGTTCCATCGTATTTAATCTTTCTCTGCGTAACCATTTCACATAAAGCATAAATGCAAACTCTACGTCGCCTTAACCTCTACTCTAAGATATGGTGGGAATAGGCTGTTAGGCTACTAATTACATCATAAAAAGGAGATAGAATACACCAGTACTCACAGGCTGGTACTCGTGGGTAGTTGGATGAATGCATTCATGTGGAAAATATGTGTTCGCCTGACTTTTGCGCAAGTGTGTGTAGCCACGAGTACTGGTGTATCTGTCTCTTTTAATAATGTAATTAACCTCTATTCTCTTGCTGTTGTGCAGTTGTAGATTGTTAGGTATGTGGGAAGGTTTTGTTTCGTAATGTTAGTTCAATGGGGTTTTTTTATTTGTTCAAGTATTAAACAGCTGTTCGTAGTACAGTTTGCCTTAAAATTAATGTAAAGTAATTCCTTAACTTTATGTCAGAATTAAGACATTTTTTAGAAAGTGTGACACATCCAGGCCTTATCACAACCACATTGAGAAGATGCTGGACTGCTGGTAGTTCAGTTCAAACCTCACCCTCGCATAGCTCAGAATTTGAAATGCAAATTAATTTTTAAGTGGGGGAGCGTATTATAGTCTATCTTTCTGTGAACAGCTGATACTTGTCACCCAGTCAAATGTAAATGATTGCTTTACATACAAAGATAGTTATTTATGTGTAGTGTACACCTACATGGTACCATTTACGAGTAATAACTGATGTCACAGTGGCATACATATTTTCAGTGAGTGTTTTAAGTGTGGAATGTGTTGCACGAGAGGAATTGTGTTGTGTAGCAGTTTCGAGGTCCCTGCATCGCCCATGGAGGTAGCGGACATTCCCCCGGCCCTGCCGCCAAAGCGGAGCCGCACGTCGAGCGTGAAGTCGGCGGCCAGCCCTCCTCCAGCGTCTCCCGTCCTGCCCAACGTCAGGGTTAACCACGTCGCGGAAGTCGATGTCTTCCCCAGGAGGTAGTGTGTAAAGTTGGAGCCGACTGGCTGTATGTTCTTGCACCATGTGCTCTTGGAAGTGTGTGGGAAAGATGAACCTCTGACACGTATGGATGGGATCCAATTGCAAGGAAAACTCTCAATGAAGAGATGAGAGTACCTAGTTTCATTAGATTCTCCAATAACATTTATTTACATGGTATATAATATTTTCCTTTTTAATACTCTACCTTCACTTGGTCCCCAAACCTATATTTCAGTAGGAAATTAATCTGTTAATAAAGTGTCCCTCTACATAAGTGAAAGTGTTTTAGGACTTTTTGTCATTGTTCTAGTAAGGTTATGTTATGCCATTCTTGGTCTTTCACTCATTTTCTTTGAAATGATGCACATAATGCAGTGAACTTTGACGTGGTCATAGCTTGGTGTATTAGAATCACAGTTATGGAAGGACAAGAGTTCCAGGCTGCTCAGTATTCGTATGTTAGACACGTGTGAAGTGAAGGTCACGTGTCGCTGACTACCCTCAACAATTTGTTGTCTGCCCATACTCAGTAGCAAAGACATTTTGCTAATTGATTCCTACATTCGATTGTCTATGCATCATTTCACAGCGGACTGACAACAAATTTCCAAACATGTGGACTTTCAATGAATGTGGTTGTGAAATGCAGGTAAAAAAAAAATGGGACCACAGAATATGTTTGATGGATGCAGACTTTCAATCCATTTTTGTTCAATACATAGAGGTTCCACTGTAGTTAGTAGAGGCATGCAAGCAGGTAAGTTTCTGATAGATTTTTGTGTCTAATAAACATTTTTGAAATTAAGCTTTGAAAAAAGTCCTACCTATCTATACACACATTTTAATATGTTCATAATAAAGTTTGCAGCAATGTAGGAAAAGTATTTCCCTCTCTTAATAATGTTTTAAATTTGAGATGTTTAAATTTACGTACTCCAAACTTATTTATTGTTTTTCTTTCTGACATTTTAATGCATGTAAAAGGAAGATTTTGCATATTAGTAACATATTAAGTTCTTAGTGCCTTGTCTACACTTGACCTATGCATGAATACAGTTATTGAGTTGGTGGCAATGTGAGTATGGTGTTGTGCAGTGAAAAGGAGGATCAGAAGAGGGGCAGTGGCGCGGAGGTGTCGCCGTTGCCTCCGCCACTAGGCTCTAGCACACCGTGCAAGGCGCCGGAGGCCAAGGTGCCGGAGCCGCCCGACGAGTGCTCCCCGCTGGAGCAGCTCGACATAGTGCAGTATCTAGTCTACAAGAAGTGCGAGGAGGAGGGCCCCGACATCCGGGGCGGCCACCCTGACGCGCTCATCATTCACGCCACCAAGGCCAACAAGAATGGTTAGTTGCAGCTCCGTCTGCCTCTGTGTGTGCACGGTGCATCTTGCTAGTCACATTGTTTACGCTATATTGCAGTGCGAGTGACCATCTGTGGGGTGTAGTATGGTGGAGGTTAGCCATGGGGTTAGTCCACATAGTTGATCTCTGCAGCAATTTCTGTGTTCCTGCTTAATATCTCCCAATTGAGAGGAAATATGGAGTAGAGCTCAGTCATGTCAAAGAGTGGAAATAGGCAAGTGTGTTAAAGTTGACACGTCACCTAATTGGCTGGTGGTGGCATCAACCTCTCCGCCTCAGAACCGAGAAGATTGGTGTGTTTCTCGGCAAGGTCATTACGGTGGCCAGATTATGGCTGGCAGCCGTACAATATGCCTCTTGGGTCGTAGAGGAGCTGGCTTTATGCATCAGATGTGTGGCAGCCCTGATGGACATTTACTGGCTGAGGTGGGCATTGGGCTTTCTGGACTGAAGGATTGGAGTCAGTTGTGAGTTGATAGGTGGTGCAGTGGGGTTAAATGCATGAGCAGTGGAGTAGATGGGTGTTGGCAGTAGTGGGGAGACAGCTCGAGGGATGGCGAAACAGCCAGAAGTATGTCCTGCGACTATGATGGATGTTACTCTAGGGTGCAAAGTCCCAGTGTATGTGGAGGCGTTAGCTCGAAGTCGTGAGATCTATACGCCTCTTGATGTGTGTCGTCGAGGTGCTAAGTCCCTGCATTGTAGTACACCTATCCTGGGCAGGGGCTATCTTTCCTGCCTTCCTTCTACCAGCGCAGTGGTGTTACATGACGGTGGTCCCAGGCATGGACTGTGTGTAAGTTGAAGGATGGGGCGAGCCTCTCGGAGATACAGGACCTCCCTCTGGTGCCAATGCCCAGTGTTTGAACCACGTTTCAGGGAAAGGAATTTGCAAGAGAAGCACAGCTAGTGCTGATAACCAGATGTCCACCTGAGACAGGGAACGTTTTCCCATGTGGAAGATCATCTCAACCCCTGGGGTGAAGGGAGGGAGACTGTACTTCCTCTCCTCGGAGATTGCAGCAGAGATGCATTACTGCGACTGGTAACCAAGCGTTTATTAGCTAAGGATAGATACGAGAACGTTGTGGGCGACTCTGAGGTGAGTTTGTGATGAGATGGTAGATAGAGTTTGTCCGCAACATATAGGAGTTGCGAGAACCTCAGGCGAGAGCTGAAACTGCTGGTACTGACTAAGGTGAAATACTGGCATGGACATGTGCCTGTGTAGAACCAACTTTGGCCTGGGGACGTATGTGATAACTGCTTGTGTAAACTGAGTGCGAGTTCTGGTGACGACTGTGATCAGAAAGTCCTGTTTGTCGACCTTACTACCATCTGCATACGTACTTTAATGTCCACCATGGTGAAGAGGTGGGTGGAGGTGAGTCTAAAAAATAATCCACATTAGCTGAACATGCATGTGTGTGGGGTTTGTAAAGGGGTTGTTCTCTTCTCTCACTTACTGAACTCCTTTGTGTATAGAGGGTACCGAGTCTACCAGCGATGGTAGTCCCGTCATTTGTTGTTTTGTGCGTAACTGGGTGTTCTCTGGCAAATTAATTTTGCTTTTATTAAATATATGTAATTTATTAAAAGTAGACAATTTTGGTTTTACAATGCATTCTGAATTTTTTTTTACAACCCTAGTTTAAGTTAAACTTGCATGTTGGAACACATTATAGGTAAAAACCTCATTAATAAAAACCTCTTCAATACAAAGTTCTCATTAATACAAACGTTTCTTATTTCTCTTTGAAGTGAGATAGGGAATTTAATGTTAATTTGTAGGGTTATTAAAAAATTTGTTAATTTTTATCACAATGCAATGTTAAGTTCACTGATAAAAAGAAGTAATGCTACTGATAAGGATGTGTTAATTTCTAATATGCTCGGTCACAGAGTCAATGTTTTAAATTTCTGAGATATTTTTATAATTATTTCAGGTCCCTTGAGGTTTCCATTAAAGATTTTGAGTGACTTTAATTAGAAATTCCACATCTCTCCCCAAAACTTTAAATAAGTGTAAAGCATAATTTGCCCCTTGTCGTGCAGAAGTTGCTATTGAATATTGTGCAAAAAAATGACAGTGGTAGGATATGGATATTCATACCAAAGAAATTAAAAGTTTGGATACATAAAATCAAAGCAATTTACTGTGATTTAATGAGTTGCAAGTATAGATGTAAAAATGTGTTTATGGTGTTAGTTTGGTAATTGACGATCTTCTTTTTCCCCACTATGTCTTCAGAGGAGAATGAAACAGGTATGTATACTTTGTGTAGAGACTTGGTTTGTGAAATGTTTATCCATTTCTTATGATTTCTGAGCTTAAAAGTAGTGAACATGCATTTGTAAGTTTGACGTAGTTGCTGGAAATATTAGTACTTGATGTTTGTTTGAAGAAATTCCAATAAAATTGTATCAGTATGTGTGCATTTTCACATTGATGTGTACCATTTGTTTTAATGTGGCATTCTTCAGAAACCACATTTCATAATGTCCAAAAACTGAAATTATGATGATATGCAGGCAATGGGGAGGGAAAGGATATTTGTGTATGCATTGCGGTTGTTGATTTGTGCAGACTTCTTGTACCAAGAGGCGTTCCTCACCACATATCGCACGTTCCTGTCTCCGCTAGAGCTGATCCGCAAGCTGTGCCATCGTCACAAGAGGTTCAGCTGCTCGGCGGATCCTGTGAAGCAGCGCGTTGCCCGCGAGGCGTTTTCCCTTCTAGTCAGAGTCGTCAGCGATCTCACGTTAGTATCGGCGTCTGTCTTTCCGTCTCTCTCCAGTGTCAGTCTTGCAGCATCTTCATGTGTCGAGAAACTCCACTTCAGCGGTAGCATTGTTTCTTATGTAGCTTGCTGCCTGTAAGAAAAGTAAAACCTCTACATAGTGAATCTGTCTATTACAAAATTTTATAGCACACAAGGTAATTTTACTCTCTTTATAACAAACTGTTTTTCTTCCTTCAGCACAAAGCCCCATTACAACAAAGGCATTGAAAAGTCTATTTATAATTAATTTCCCATAATATTTCTCCCTTTTACACAACTATTTTTAAAACTGTAAATCCTCTATTTTTACATACTTTAAAAAAAAAGAGCTATTGTGTTATATTAATTGCAGATTGAGATTGATAAATTAAATTCGTGAGTCTTGCAAATTATTTTGAATAATACTTGTTCTAAACAAAATTTTTAGTTACTGGTGTATATTTTTTTATGAAAGTGGTAATTTTCTTTAATAGTGGCCACAATGATACTGCATATGTGCTCAAAAGAAAATCAGTTTTTTAAATTGCTTTCTTTGAGAATTGTATACTAAAAAGCTAATGCAATTAAATTTGAGCAGTAACTAGATTTAAAATTCTCTGCACAAGAGAAAACAAGCTGATTGTAATCACCTCTGTGTAAAGAACTGCTGTATAATTACACAATCATTCAGTCCCTTCACTTTTGTCATGTAGAGATTTTACTGTATTTACATGCCACTTATAGCAAAGCAGTTTTGAAAGCCCTGATTAATTTCGATTTTCAGCCGGTTTTATATTCTCATGTACTATATCGTGGTTGTGGGGGTGAAACTATACAGTGTGCAGCGCGCATGTATCAGGTATCTCGCAAGTAGTCCGGCAGTATTCACAGGAGGAGCAGGGAATACCGAGATGGCGAGGCGGTAAGTTTGCGTGTGATGGGTGTCCATCATTATTGTTCTCTCTCGAGTGCTTATCGATCAAATCTCGCAACATTTGGTCCTCCGTGATCGGATTTCGTATCCAGAGATTGTCATGCGTAACTGTAATACAGTTTCGTCCGCTTTTACGTGCGCGGCGTAAATGTGAAAGTGTACCACGTATGTGACGTGACCACGCCACCACTCTGAATCCACTCACGCAACTCAAGCATTCTCAAATAAAATGATAAATTTTTTTGCCCCTTTTCATCATTATGTTATAAAATTTTCAGTTTTGGTTATATTTTTCATCGAAAATGTAAGGGTTGGTGTTTCCATTGTCTCTCCTTCATTGATGTTTTTTGGCACGTGGGTGAGTAATTACACGTCTGCATTTTGTTTCTACCTTGTGTGTTGACGAGTGTTTTCCCAAATATATTTATGTTGCATCAGACATGTCAACATAACTTATTAGCTCGTCAAGCAATTTGCCGATCACGTGTATTATATTAATTTCCTCATGTTTTGCCGTTATTTTGTTTGATGTTCTAATCCTAGCCATGGGGTTGAAGATATTTTTGCTTAAGTTCAAACTCCAAGGAAATAAGCTTAAACACATAAATGATAGGGTGCAAGCACTGATGAAGACCCGCGAAGTCACGTTGAATGTTGTTCACGAAGTGAATNACCCGCGAAGTCACGTTGAATGTTGTTCACGAAGTGAATGCGTTTGGTTCACAACTCGATGCTGTTAAGGTGCAGTAAACACGCTGTACTNGTTGAATGTTGTTCACGAAGTGAATGCGTTTGGTTCACAACTCGATGCTGTTAAGGTGCAGTAAACACGCTGTACTATGAACTTGCAAATGGACTCCTTGGAGGATTCGGACGAAAATGTGTTTTACCGCAAAGCACGAGTCCTTGTTTGCCCAGTTGTCCGACACACGGTGTCTCATAACCTCATTTCNAAAATGTGTTTTACCGCAAAGCACGAGTCCTTGTTTGCCCAGTTGTCCGACACACGGTGTCTCATAACCTCATTTCTGTCCTCTCGTGTTGTTGTACAAGCTTCTTCCACGTCTTCTCTTGCCGCCCCGTCTGCAAATGTATGTCTGCCAAATACTAATTTGCCATCCTTTTCGGATCAGTGGGACGAATGGCCCATGTTGTCCCAGCTGTACCGGGTGACAAGTCATGACAATCGGGGATTAGCTGATATTGAGAAATTCCAGTATGTGTTGGGATGCCCCAAGAGAGAAACTGCACAGTTTGTAAACAATGTACCAATTACAACTGAAAACTACACAGTAGCTTGGGAACTTCTCATATCCCAGGACCAGAACATCAGGAAACTCACTATCCTATACATAAACAGAATTCTGGACCTGCCTGCTGTCAGTTCTGCAAATCTCCAATCAGTCTAACAGTTTGCCAACACCTTTAATGAGAATGCTTATGTTCTGGAAGGCTTAGGCCATGATATCACAAACAATAACCCTTTTCTGGTCGCAGTTTTGATGCGCAAGTTGGATGTGTGTATGCTCACAAAGTTTGAAAACTCACATACAGACAGCACTGACACAATTCCTAAAGTTTCTGAACTCGTAGATTTTGTTCAGTCTAGAGTATTAAAAATGGATTATGCCCTTGACGTAGAGTGGCCAGTGTCCGCTGTGTCGGGGCATGATAACAATATCCCAGAGCTCAAATCTTCTCAACTTGCCTTGCTGAACACTCGTGAAATTCCTTATCATGGCTTTTAAGTTGGTTTGCATTATGGCGTATGTTAGGCATTTCATCAGACGTGCCAAAACACAACCTTGTAACGGTCGTTCCTTAACAAGTTTGGAACTGGAGGAAGCTGCCCTTCTTGTATGCAAATGCATCCAACATGATAGCCAACATTACAACTTGAAACTCCTCAATGGAGCAAAGCCTTTTTCAACATGAATACAGCGCTTGGCACCCTTTCTGGATTCGCGTGGTGTGCTCAGGGCGGACGGTCGCTTGTCCAATGCCAACACTGAGTTTGCAACTAACCACCCAATCATACTGCCGACAGACCATGCAGTGGTTGAAGCATCGGTAGATCGCTACCACCTGAGATACCTGCATGCAGCGCCACAATTACTGCAGTCTCTCGTATCACAGAAATTCTGGATTTTATCAGCCCGAGTCCGGCTTCCGTTGTTGACCTGTGAACACTCCTCAACTTATGGGTGATTCGCCGGCAGACAGAGTCACGTCCTCTGGAACCTTTGAGCAGACGGGAGTGGATTATGCTGCACCCATTTCCATCAGACAAAAAATGTTACGTCGNCGTCCTCTGGAACCTTTGAGCAGACGGGAGTGGATTATGCTGCACCCATTTCCATCAGACAAAAAATGTTACGTCAGGGCACCACTCAAAAGGCTTACCCATCCATCTTCATTATACTTCTGTCTCGAGTGCTTATCAATAAAATCTTGCAACACAGCCAGTTTGTATCCTCCTTCCTGGTGTAAATATAAGCATTGCCATTTCAAACACAATATTTACAGTTCATTGCGTGAAATTGTAGTTTACTCTATTTACCCAATAATAAATGTACATGAGTGACAAATATGATTAAAGTGTCACAAATACCTACAAAGAAATGTTGTTGAAATATTGGTTCATGTACACCGGTTGTCTATTTTTATAAATTACAGTTTCTCTGCATGCTGTTCTCCCAAGAAACCCAAAAGTACTTTTTTTTGCTGATTATGCTACCGGCTGGAATACTAGTCACACACATCAGGGTGGGCATTTTCTCTAATAAGCACACGTCGTCTGAAAGTTTGAGCGTCGACTTAATATTTTTGTGGCTCAAGTGTACGATACTTGTAGATAAAATGCTGAATTATTTTGTTATTTAATATGTCAGAATGCAGANCGTCCTCTGGAACCTTTGAGCAGACGGGAGTGGATTATGCTGCACCCATTTCCATCAGACAAAAAATGTTACGTCGGGGCACCACTCAAAAGGCTTACCCATCCATCTTCATTATACTTCTGTCTCGAGTGCTTTTCAATAAAATCTTGCAACACAGCCAGTTTGTATCCTCCTACCTGGTGTAAATATAAGCATTGCCATTTCAAACACAATATTTACAGTTCATTGCGTGAAATTGTAGTTTACTCTATTTACCCAATAATAAATGTACATGAGTGACAAATATGATTAAAGTGTCACAAATACCTACAAAGAAATGTTGTTGAAATATTGGTTCATGTACACCGGTTGTCTATTTTTATAAATTACAGTTTCTCTGCATGCTGTTCTCCCAAGAAACCCAAAAGTACTTTTNGGTTGTCTATTTTTATAAATTACAGTTTCTCTGCATGCTGTTCTCCCAAGAAACCCAAAAGTACTTTTTTTTGCTGATTATGCTACCGGCTGGAATACTAGTCACACACATCAGGGTGGGCATTTTCTCTAATAAGCACACGTCGTCTGAAAGTTTGAGCATCGACTTAATTTTTTTGTGGCTCAAGTGTACGATACTTGTAGATAAAATGCTGAATTATTTTGTTATTTAATATGTCAGAATGCAGANTTTTTGTGGCTCAAGTGTACGATACTTGTAGATAAAATGCTGAATTATTTTGTTATTTAATATGTCAGAATGCAGATATGTTCCAATAATGAAAACGTGGAAGATTTCTTTAAAAACATTAGACAAATGTTTTACATGTGAAAAGTTTTCAAATTATGTGAATTTTTACTTAATTTCAGTACAATTACATATCCCACGTAAGCTCAAATACAATAACTTCTTAAAATAACATTCAGGAAACTATTGTCACATTAATTACACTTTTGAATAGGTGTTCCATGCCATGCACGACACATTTAACAGTTTTGTGCAGGTTTTTGTTTCCAAAAGTATTGGATTACGATGTTTGTTGTTGTGGTGGACTAATGCTTAACAGTTACTGGTTTGATGTAAATGAGTTTGATTGTACTGTATAAGCAGCACTTGTGTAGACAGTGTGTGTGTGTGTGTTTGCCATGCGAGTGACAGCAGCGCCCTTGCTTTGCAGAATCTCCGACCTGGATGAAACTGTCCTACACACGCTAGTTGATTTTGTGTACCAGCTGCTGTGCAGTGGGGATCTCACCATGGCTAAGGCCCTTCGAGTGAAGATCATCGAGAGGTTCACCATGAAGAGACTGTACAACAACCCGAACACTCTGCTGTCATCGCTCAACGTGTACACAAGGTACTGTTGCTGTTCAAGTTCATGTGTTGCGTTCCAGTGCGCCATGTGCACCTACAGCAGGCACTTAGACTCTCTTTTAATGTTAAGTAAAGTACACCCTGGCCATTCAAATTGCATCACCAAAAAGAATGTACCTGGAGGACTCCACATTGGGGGATTGCGTAGAGCAGGATAGGACGATGACGAGATACGTTGATCAGCCGAGTGGCACAGCACACGCGCCAGTGGAGCTGTAGCCACTTGATGATGCTGCACCGGCTCGGTGTCCCTCTAGACACTAGGGAAAAGGAGTCTCCTTAACGAGGTATGTATGAATGTGAACCCGGGAGACGTCTGGCCGTGGCTCACCAGAGCATGTAGCTCAGGCACTGTGGATTGTTGTCCCTTTCCTGGCTTACCAGGTGATCGGGCATTTAGGAGTATCTACAAGCACGCAGCTATGTACAGTCAGACGTTACTTTAGGGAATCCTATCAATCGGTCGCCGCCGCAAGGTGCGCCTCACGATTGACAGTGCTCTGGCCTAAAGCGACGTGCGGAGAGGGCCGCCCCCTGATCCCTGATCCTCCTCTGGAGGAATTGAGTGAGCGGTGTGACCGGTTACTGCCCTTTGGACTCGCAGCGTTCACCATGCAAGGTTTCTACGGCTCTAAGTAAGTGGCACAACCAGCTTGTAGCCCGAGAGTCGTAGTGACCTAATGTGTTTGTTCTCCCCAAGCCTCTGGAGCCTCGGAGAAAGGTTCTCTCCCCCCCTTGCCACAGTGGCGCTAGAGGGTGGCATTACCAGCTATCACTAGACACCAAACATTGAGAAGAGGCAGTAGCACCCTTCAGTGGGGACGTGGTTCGTTTCTCTTACGCGATGGTCGTGCGTCCATCTGGAAGTATTTAGGTAGATATGCACACAGAAGGCAAAGNTGGTTCGTTTCTCTTACGCGATGGTCGTGCGTCCATCTGGAAGTATTTAGGTAGATATGCACACAGAAGGCAAAGCAGGTGAGGAATGCGTAAAGTGAAAGAGAATGACTGGACCACTAAGAGGTAACTGGTAGATATATGTTTTATACTATTATGGATACATGCAGGGCAGTAACGAATTTCGAACAGTCTCAGGGTGAGCACGCACCACGTCTGGCGCGGACGAGGCGCTCAGGCCAACACTCGTAACGTTTAAGAAGGATCCGTGGCAAGAGCTACTTCCACGTGTTTAAAAACACAAGTTGATACGCTAACGAAAGTGGGACAGACTGAGCTAAGCAAGTACTGCTGAAGGCAGGCATTCACGTTAGAGTGGCGAGATAGCGAGGGCTACGGCTGGAGTCTGGCCTCTGACCCTCGGCTACCAGCGTTTACCACGAAATATTTGCATGTTCAAAGCGTTTCATATACTACAACTTACGGTAAACAAATTTTGTTACTGCCTAAGCACCACGGTAGCAAGAAATTGCAAACACCTACAATCAGTTTGCAATGCGTTAGCAAGTACCACTGAAACAGCAAGCACCGAACCACAGTGTTTGCAGANAAACACCTACAATCAGTTTGCAATGCGTTAGCAAGTACCACTGAAACAGCAAGCACCGAACCACAGTGTTTGCAGAGTCTGCTACCAAGTATCTATTCAACAGCAAAAATTAGGGATTGGTCGAATAACAAAAAATGTCTGTTCCGGTTCTGGTTCCGATTCTACAATTTAAATACCGTAAAAACCTGTTTGTCACACGCTAAACATTATTCACGTATCACATTCAAAAACGCTCACAAAACACATGCGCGTACTCTACTCCCTGTTTGTTAACGTTTTTTTTTCTGTCATATTCCAACGGCGATGGAAATACACTAAAATGCCATATTTAGAAGACTTTCACATAGAACAGTTAGAACTATTTAAAGCTAAAAATCTATATATAAACATCAGCCATCACTATTAGATTCAAAATTATTCGAACATTAAAATCCACTATCCACACGCCCCTAATTAATTGATACTATTATCCAATGTTGTTCTCGCTATTTTCATGAATTTATGTAGAAATGTCATAATTTTGACTTACTTAGGTAATGAGGGTTTGAATAAGGNGTTCTCGCTATTTTCATGAATTTATGTAGAAATGTCATAATTTTGACTTACTTAGGTAATGAGGGTTTGAATAAGGAAAGCGGTATGTATCTTATGTCATATTCATATGTTTTTCAAAAAAACTGTTCAGTTTATGTAATCTATAGTAGTTTGATGTATTTTTTCATGCATTTAATTTTGCATAACTGCCACTTTGTAGGAGACATATGCAATTGTTNTATAGTAGTTTGATGTATTTTTTCATGCATTTAATTTTGCATAACTGCCACTTTGTAGGAGACATATGCAATTGTTAAGGAACTGACTACCCATGGATTTTAAAGTTCCTTATCCACAAGTATCTTGTACATGAAGAGGTTAAAATTTGATGCACACAGAAATAAAGTTGCGTCGCAGTGTATTTACTCAAGTATTTTCAGTTTGCCCATAGGACTTAAGTATGAAATTTTCTGTCATTGTAACTGGCATTGACTACCTTTAGGATCTTGTTAAGGGTGATGCTACTTATTAGTTGTAAGTGCATAAGTATACTTGGTGATGAGAATCAAATCAAAGTGAGGTTGGAAAATGTATTTTGCATGTTTGACCCACTAGGTACCATCCCGGTATTGGTCGATCAATAATTGCTTATTAATTCAACGTGTAATAAATGTGTTCTGTCAGCTTGATGTGTGATAATGTTGCGATGGGTTTGTATCGACTGTTCAGGCAGTCGTCGCTGCTGGACTTCAAGTCGGAGCATATAGCTGAGCAGATGACGCTGCTGGACGCCAACTTGTTCATGAAGATAGAGATCCCGGAAGTGCTGATATGGGCCCAGGAGCAGAATGAAGAGAGGAGTCCTAACCTCACCAGGTTCACCGAGCATTTCAACAAGATGTCCTATTGGTGAGTGTTAGTTTGAACATAGGTGTTGGTAACACACAACTTAAAACTTTAATAATCACTAGTGCAGATGTTTCCTTTCTTGTGGAAGATGAACTGATCATTATGTGTTTTGCTAATACATATTTGCAGTACAACCTGCAGTTGCATTTGCTTGCTACAACCTGTTATTTTAATGATTATTGTATTCTTTTATTCTCCTTTACACATTGTATTCTCTGCTTTATAATCTCAATTTGTAGGTGTTGTGACTTTTTATGATAAAGCCAATGTTCGTCTGTGAGTTTTCTCTTTTCGTGCTATACTTCACTGACTATCATTGTACATTCAGGGCAGAAATGATCTATATACACAGTCGTTCAGTCGTAATACACTAGTTTTAAAATACAGCATGCCCCTCGTGTGACGTGCAGTGCACGATGTAGTGCTGCTATCACTGGAGTTGTGTGTCTGGTAGCTATTACCTCCCCGCCTTCAGTCGTAAACTATGGCCTGGTGTCCATGCACAGCCTTGTAAGTAGCGTTGTGCAATCGTAATATTACTGTGGACTGTTTATAGACAGTCGCAGATTGTGCAGCGAGGTGGGTGTTCTTTTCCAGGGCGAGGTCGCGCATCTTGGAGCAGAGCGAGGCCAAGGACCGTGAGCGCTACGTCGTGAAGTTCATAAAGATAATGAAGCACCTGCGCAAGATCAACAACTTTAACTCGTACCTCGCGCTGCTCTCGGCACTTGACTCGGCGCCCATCCGACGCCTCGAGTGGCAGAAGCAGATCACGGAGGGACTGAAGGAGTACTGCTCTCTGATCGACAGCTCGTCCAGCTTCCGGGCGTACCGGCAGGCACTGGCCGAGACCCAGCCCCCCTGCATCCCCTACATGTGAGTGGTCGCCACGTCTTCTTGTAAGATCACGTTTAACAAGATTCCTTGCGTAGTATGGTGGTGATGGTAGGGCTTAACATCTCGTCGACAGCGAGGTCATTACAGACTGTGCAAGTTGCTTGGAGAAGTAGGAATGGGTAAGGAATCGGCCATGGCCCATAGTACGTAACCATCCCAGCATTCGCCTGGAGTGATTTCAGGAAACAATGAAAAACCAAAATCAGGATGGCCAGACCGAGAATCGAACCCAGGTCCTCCGGAATACGAGTACAATATGTTACCACCATGACACCTCACTCTGTTTGCTTTTATAGAAAGCTTGAATAATTTTGCCACTACGCATGAACAACGTGATTGCTTTTGAAACTTTTAACATTTTTTATTGGTTACGAAGCCTAAGATTTTCACACCCTTCAGAAAGATTTAAAGAGGGTTTTAGTGTGGAAGTTGATATGATTTGACTATTAGCCATTTTCATAACTTCTCTGCATGCGTCATGGTATAGTGTGTGCAACACGAGAGAGAAACTGTTCCCATTTCTGATTTGATTTGATATTCAAATTTTGGCTGTGCTGTGTTNATCATGGTAGTGTGTGCAACACGAGAGAGAAACTGTTCCCATTTCTGATTTGATTTGATATTCAAATTTTGGCTGTGCTGTGTTTTGTGCCCATCATAATTTTTGTAATCGTAATTATGAAATGAGATATTTCTTCATTTAAAATTCTGAGATTATTTCAAATTAACTGCAACTTAAAAATAAATATTTTAAGCTGCTGGTTATTCTGTCCAGACACTTAAGTCAAGCGCAACTTCGTAATTAAAAAATATGGCTAAAATAGTTTAAAAAATTAACAATTGCATCAAGTGAACTGCATAAAAAATATTATTATTTCATAATTGTTACTGTGCAAGCTTGAAAAAGTAATAGTATGTCTTGCTTCGTGTAACATGGTACAAATATTTTGTTTATTTCAGAGGGCTAGTCCTACAGGACTTGACGTTTGTGCACATCGGGAACAGCGACTTGATGCCTGACGGGTCCATAAACTTTTCCAAGAGATGGCAGCAGTTCAACATAGTGGAAAACATGAAGCGTTTTAAAAAAGGGTAAGCAATGGGTGCCTGGTACTTTTGGTTTGTTATTGCATTTTACAAAGTTAAATTTTGTGTTGTTGAATTTTTAAGTAAACATTACATTGTCTTTTGACTTGACTGTTTACTGTATTTTCAACACGTTATTGCGGAGGATTATTTTTATGTTTTATTTATGTTTTTTTAAAAGCACACGACTCATTTGATTTTTCCTTAGTACTTTTATATTGACATGAGAGTTTCTTGCCTACAGTTCGTACACATTCAAGAAACACGAACGTATAATTGCGTTCTTCAGCAACTTTGACGACTTCCTGTGCGAGGAAGCAATGTGGCAGATATCGGAGTCCATCAAGCCGAGAGGGGGGAAGAAGATGCAGACGTGAGACAGAGACTCCAGTAGTGTCGCTAGCGTTTCTCGTGCTGCAGGCATCGTCATGAGCGTTTCGACTCAGCGTCGGCGGTGCACGCAATTCCTCGGACGCTGTGCAGTCTTTCACCATATCATCGAACAGCAGACAGCAGTCGGGCTCAGCGGAGAGTGCAACTGTCGCAAGCAAACATGTTGACTTCCAAAATGCTTGAAGGCAACAAGTTGCAACGTCCATCTTCCGGTTGATGTGGAGCATCTTTGTCGTGGGGTGCGCCATCGTCAGCTTTCTTGTTGGATGCAAAGATGCAGCACACACCAATATGCCAAGAATCATTGTATCAATCTTCTACTTTCTGCTCATATGTCTGTGAAGAAAATGTTAAGGAATTAATAGAGATCACTTACATTGGACCCTAATTAGCATTCGTGATAATGTACTGCTCTGTTAATATTTAGATCAGTAGAAGCACAGATATTAAAAAAAAAAAAAAAAAATCTTCTTCTACCTGTTAAACTTTGCAACATAATTGTGTTGTGTGCTGGTAAATGCAAAATATCTATAGATGTTATGACGGTGTACTGTTGATCGAATGTGTGTGTGTTAATAGGAAATAATAATAAACAGCAATAGTAAGTAATGTAGAAAGAGTTGCCATACTGATGGTGGTCGCAATGTGGGAACGTTATTTTTCCCATTTATCCGTATGCAGAGACTGAGGGAAAGGCTGCTAGTACGTACTGTGTAATGGGCATATCACACTGGTGTACTAGACACGTGTAGGGCTGTGGGACCATACAGTACGACTAGTATCGTAGGTACTAAGTTTTAGAATAGTCCATGCTTTGAAAATACCACTTCCACATCTCAGAAATACAGTTCCGTCTGTGTTGGGGGGAATGGATTTGTACCGACACTGTGAGTGTTCTGCCCATTTAGTTGCGTGATCATTCTGACATAGCGTACTTGCTGTAGTACATTCAGACTTCTTGACCTAACCTCTTTCGCAAATGTGGTTGTCTTTGTGCACCAGAACGACAGATGAGTGAGAACACAGCATCTGTGCGATGGAGCACAAGTAACCGCAAGTCCACACTAGATGTCGTGAGGCTGTGCTTGCAGCGCATGACGCACTAAGGCAGCGGCGCCTGTAAGAAAACTATCGGCCAGTCACAGTAGGGCACAAGTGTGGTGCTGATAAAACATTTCACTTGTTGGCAGGAACTACATTCTCCAGATGTATGAATTATCTGGTGAACATCCAACATTTCACTGTTAAGTTGGCTATGGCAGTAACAAGGTAGTGTAGGAGAACATTCCAGAAGATTCTTATTTTTATCTGCTGTTGAATATTGTACTGCATATGGCTTGTGAGGAAAGAACATTTCATCTTAGTACTGAGGCTGTAATAAGGCTCAAATGCAAAGGAGGCTGGTTTCCACGAGTTCACAGCAACTTTGTGTCATTTTTCACAGTGTCGTGAATAAATGTACTGAGTAAACTTGGCAGTATTTGACAACCATCTTCTTGAGTAACCATGTGCTTGAGTTGGTTCACCTGCTTGGTTGGTCGACTATCGCCTGCGAGCATCGAGCTGTCTCCTTATTCTGCGCAGTTCCGGGGCCTGCTCGGCTCACTGTCGTGTAATGTGTAATGTGTAGCCAAGTGAGAGTTTCACCCGTAATGATGGAATAACAATTTTCACATAATAAATTATGTTTACCTGTATATCCTTTCTAATGGGTTCAGTCATGTTGATCGCCATTAATCTAGGCTGTGCCCACCAGCAAGTTTAAACCGTTAAAATTCTCTTAGCCATCATATGTGTGACTAAGAGGTGAACTGAGCCATTAGGAGAGAGTTCAAACACACTAATATTCTCCCGTGTGACTTACAACCCCTAAACATAGTGTCAGGCTTGCTATATTTTTAATTTTTCTGTTGGTGTCATTGTACCGCAGATATAGCCTTGACCACTCTGTGTGTTTAATTAAGATGTTGGATTCTGGGTTCTTGGAATGGGACCACCTGTCGTCAGAATAATAACCATCTTTAAGCGTGCCCGCGATAGTCATTAATGCATGCAGCTAATAATAATAATAATAATAATCACTGCTTGCTAGTCGTCGCCTCTCCTCTCTCCTCCAGCCTCTTAGGTGCTCCTCCTATCTCTTCTTCGGTCTTCCTAGCGGCCTTCTTATATTGTACTTTAGCTCCAACATCGCTCTTCTCAACCTCTTGCTCCCCATCTTGGATGTACCATACCACCTCATCCTCATCTCTTTCATGATCTCTTCCAACCCCTGTATCTGTACTGTCTCTCACACAACTTCATTTTAAATTTTTTCCTCCTTGCTTCCATCATCATGCTTCTTGCAAATGTCATACCCATTGCCTTTATTGTTATCGTTATCGTTATCTTTCCTGTTAATCAGACTCAATGAAACGGCCACTTCAGTAATCTCCTTAATTATGTATATCTAGTCTAAATTCATGTCTTAGGTACATGCAAAAGAAGACCTTTAAATGCATTAGATTTAGTGTGTTTCTGTTCCAAAACGCAGTAACTGATAAAAAGAAATTGTGAATGAATTGAACAGTTTCACTGAGGTACGCAATGCTTGCCACTAAATAAACCTCAAAGCAATCATTAAGAAACAATTTTGCACAGCAAAATAAATATAATGTTAAGCAGTTAAATTCTGTATACCTTGAAGATGTACACTGTATGCCCTAGTAGTTAAATGTATTTCACAAGTTATGACATATTTGTGGCTAAATATTCTGTATTCCTTACACACATTTATAGTTCGAATTTGTAGTTGCTTGTTGTATAATTTAAGTACATAGGTTGATGTTCAAAACCTTAAAATTTTGGTGCCGTGAAAACTTGCGTATTCATTTGATATATTGCATATTGTTATTACAGTTAATATAACGTAACATTTAAAATATCAATATTTTTTTTACCCTTCAACTACTAAATAACACAGATAAAATACAGTAGTTGGAAAGATATGTATCATTTCGTAAAATTCAACATTGATATCGGGAGAAATTAGGAAACAAGAGTTTTGTTACGAATATGAAAAATGTCTGCTTGATTGGTGCATCGTACCGTGTTACATAATGTTCAGGGCGGTGGATACTTGGCAGAGCGGTACTGCAGAGTATAGTGTGTAGTTTCACCTTGTGTATAGGTGTGCATGTGTGCGTGGGTGTGGTAGTTCTCTCGTGGGCAGCTGTTTGCACAGTGAGAAAAGGAATACTTCTGCAGCAGCTGTATTTCTTGACTTATAGAAGTGGTGCCGCCTTTCTGTAAGGCGTGCTGATGTATGGATACATAAGTTGTCGTTCAGCAACTGTCTACGTTTTGGAACTGATTTTATGTTCTCTGTGTAAAAAGGTTCTGTTTAATTTTGGTACTTTATTGATGAAAATGTGCTCATTATAACATTAGTTTTTTTGTGGGTTTGAAATTATGACTTTATAGAAATTTGGAATATCAGTTAAATTTTAATTAATTTTGGTTGTACAATAGGTGTAAAATTTGTTTTCTGTTGAGTGTGATCTTTTGAGTAAGATGTGTTCAGCTCATATTGTCTGTGTAAATTTGGGTTGATACATGATAAATATTGTGCCAAAGTTTGGAGCGCTGGTTGTAAATTCTCTGTGTTGACAGTTCCGAGTGGCTTGCGTTGATATAGTTGGTCGGGGTACGCATTTCGTGTTGGCAATTTAAGAGTCTGAAATAGCAATGCAGGAATTGTCAAATTGTTTTCAGCAATAGGTGTGTGATATTTGTAATTATTTTGAAAGTCGTGTTTTGAATTTCCGTGGATACGTAATTGATATACTAGGAGTGATTAAGGAGTTGAAGTGTAGTGCTGTTGATGTGCCCATTACAGGACAGGAACCTCTTGCAACATGCGGGGAAACTGAACGCAGGCGGGGGTTTGAGATGTCTCCAGGACACTTTCGCCTCGGGCAACGTGCTTTACAATGTTCCATGTCAAGTGATGCGTAGAATATCTTTAAGGGGAATTCTTGGTTAAACATTTTTATATCTGAAGGTTACATTTCGATGGGCTCTCCCAAGACTACGATATGCATTCCTGGGAAGATGAGTTCCATGCAAGCGAGATCTGTAACAGTAGGATATTATTACACTTTATATAAGCCAGTGGATTAAACTACCCTTTGATGCCACTTCGTATTTTTATCCTTTCTTTTAAGAAACTACAGAGGAAAGGAGAAAGAATGCCATTTATTTGCAACCATTTTCACTTTTTTCTTTGAATAGTATATTTAATAGTATTAAAGTGGCAGCAGTATATTGTTTTTTATCTTTCGTGGAAAAACATTGTCTTTCCAGAACATTTACTTAATTGCGATACGTGTATATGTACAAGCACTGATTTTACAGATAATATTTTCCTTAACTGGTACTCATAGTTTGCATTACGTCTGTGTGCCCAAGCCCCAGATAGAAAGTCGTGCCACAAATTAGCAAATATTTAGAAAAGTGTGATAATATATTTTTGCTAAGCAATTACGTAATGACGTAGTGTTACCGATTTGTTTTTTAGAAAAGCAATACCGTGAACGCGCTGGACCTCCGTGCTTATCGACTGGTCCGTAAGCATCTTGTATTTGTTCATTTGTGATTGTTTTCATGTGCTTTGCTGATGCCTTTGTTTACTGTGCCATTTAAAACTACTGCAGTTTAAAAATAAAGATAATTTTTTTAAGGGGGGAAAGTGAATGTTCAGTTACCTCGGAGAGAAATGCCCAGGTACCTCATAAGTGTTGTTAACCATGTCGAGAGTGCACTCGTGAGGTTTGGCTGTTGGGACGATGGGATGTTCTGAACAGCGGAGAGTCAACACTTGTACAGCGTGTTGTCTTTTGAGAAAAGATGTCTTGGAAAACGTACGTGACCCTGTCTGCTTTTCCGGCACGTCGTACAGCATTCCGCACCGAGCCATCTTGACTTCGAAGCCTATGCTGTAACGTAGACTAATTGTAGCATGACCTAATACAATCCAAACGAATCAAGTAGGCCTATACGGTAGGTATCATTAGTATTACCTGTTTGTATTTCGTGACTGTTGTTAGACTTGAACCTGTGGGCTTATTACTGTGTAGGCTGATGTGGCAGGGTGCGCTACTTGCCACGTGCTCTCGGTTGGCAGCATTGTACTTCATTTAACCGCTTGTGTAGTTCCTGCCTCGGCTAGTGTGTCGTAACGCACAGAGTAGAAACGTGTTGCACCACCATATGTGTGCATGTACGAAAACAAGCTGTTGTGTGATAGTGGTTGTGGGATATTGTATTCGAGAGAGCAGTGTGTGTGTCCAACGCTTCCATTGTACACGTGTTTTTAATTGCACATAATTTGTGGAAAGTCGCTGTATATACTTACAATACATTTGTACTGGCCTAATTTATTGATGTAAACATTTTACTCAACTGAATTTTGTTATTTTTGAGTTTTATTTTAGCGTGTCAATTTTTAAATGTCACAAATGAAATGTACATGTAGGTAGCTGTTGAGTGTTGTGTTATTTTATCGTTTTTTCGTCTCGTAGGAATGTTATTTCAAATTCTATAAATACAGTTTTGTATCTTGTAATTATGAAGAAAGTGTATATTTTATATTTTATTGTTATGTTGTTTATCCGCATTTTGATGTGCAGCTAACTCTGTAAATAGACAATATTTTTTGTAGTATGTGGTTTAATGATGCGTTCCAATTTCGTGAGAACTTTTGCAATAATCTTACACATACATCACTTTAGCACGACAAACTTCTGAATATGTCGTGTGTTGTTCCAAATTTGTTGGCACAAAAAAAAATAGTTGTGTAAAAATGGGAGGATATTTTGTTGCTAACAAAAACAATTCTTAGTCTTTATATGACTTTTTTTATTATTTGGTGTACAGGAAGTTCTAGTCACTAGGATTGTTTCAGATGTTTACAGCTGGGCTGATGGGTTGAGAAAACTCCAAAAAAATATTATTGTTGCATGCTGTCAACTTTTGGTTATCTGTTTAATGGCACAGGAAAGAACAAACTCTTAATAGTTTCAATTAAGTTTATGTAACAGGTAACTGCTGAGTGGTAAAAAAAATTCTTGAAGACTGCATATTAAGTGATGTGAATGAATGTGAGTAGTTGAAATGTTGATGCACAGCGCCGTACATGGAACTGTTCCTCACCTGGCACACACACCTTCTACAGTCGTAGTTAGTCGGCGCCGTACACCGTGGTGTTCGTTCGAGTGGGGAGAAGTGCACGGTCTCCATTGGCGCAGTACCGGGAAACCAATATTTCTGACTCAAACCAGAAAGGTGCTGCTAAACTTCTTTCGTACATTAAAAAAAATTGAAAGATAACAAAAATTTGCATGATCACGTGAAAAAGAAGGGTAAGGGGCACAAGTATTATTTTCCTGCGTTGTACAGGGTAGTAGTAAATTGATATTTATAGTCCAGGAGAACCATGCGGCGCGGTGCAACTGATGTCGGGGCGTGACACCGGGTCCCGGTCTGGCGATCAACAAACGCTAATGCAACGGAAACCTCGGGAAACGGTGCCGTTACTGGCGCAGACTGCTNTGACGGTGCCGTTACTGGCGCAGACTGCTGCAGCACCTGGTCTTGCCCGGACCAGACTCCGTACGACTAGCAGATCCAGCACCGTGACGTCTGGCGCTGACTTGCTCTTGGTAGTCGCACGCAGTTCGTGTGTCTTCATTAAAGGAGGCTTTGCAGATGTGTTACACTTTTAGAACATTCTTTATCATATTGAGCATTGAATTATCCTCCATGTTTCCCACTGGAGATGTTTCCTGCTTAATAAGTTAATTAATTTTACCCTTTGTCTACACGCAAATGTATAACTTAAAGTTATTAATAAGTTTTTGTGCGAAAAAAGAATGATTTATTTTTGTTCCCTACAGAAACGTTTTAACAGGATTTGACTGTACATAATTCACATGCTGGTTATAAAACACTTGAGGAAAAAGTTGAGAATTTTCATTCCTGGAGCAAACATTCTCTCTCGTACTGAAGTTGCATTTATTCTGAAGACTGCCATAACAAAAAGATAATTGAGTCCCCCATTATGGTTCTTTTTAAAAGTGAAATTTGTGGGGGTGTTGTTTTGTGCTATTCTTACACAGTGTTTGTTCAATTTTTGCGTGTCACAAATTTAAGCATAAAAATAAATGACTAAAATTTTAATTAATGCATAATTTGGCAGTAGTTTTGTTTACATAATTTGATCATACACCTTCCATTAACTGCTAATGATTTTTTTTGTCATACGAGAGAGTGCATTTTTTATTGTGTGTGCGCCTACATTTTCATGTTTTCTTGTATAAATTTGCCTGATTGTATATTCAGTCATTCAGTAATGAGATGGCAGTAATAATTTGGCATCACCATCGGAGTTTGCTGAATTAACAAGCAGTTTTGCTGGATTGGTTTTGGTGTGTGCCACGCGGTGCAACCAATCTTCCTTACGAAAAGTGGAGTTTAGTCACCTGTGGAACAGGCGTCCGTCTTCGTAGTCGATTACTGTACCGAGGTTTCCGCAAAATTGCTGTTCCAAGTTCCGAACTTGATGCTACAAATAAACGGAACAATTTGACCTGGAACGTACCACATGTTTGGATTTGTAAAATGTGTATCAACATTTTGACCCAACTCCCCAACATGCTGTGCTTCCAGTTTCACAGTAAATTTATTATTATTCTTGCCCTTTAAAGTCAGTTCATTTTCCCTCTGTAATTGTCTTGCTGTAAGAAGGCAGAATGTTTCCGTGCAATTCACCTACACACACAGTAGTATGAACTATAAATGCAGTGTAATTGTAAAAACAACTCCTGAAATTTATACAACTATGGCTGTTAGATTTGTGTCTTGGAGTTTTTGTTTTCGGTACAGTCGCTTATCACAGTTATTTGTTCAGCAAAATAGATTCTACTGCAATTGAAAAAATGAGATGAATATTGAACTACCATTTTCGTCGGATGCGGACTGTTATCAAACATTAGGAACATTTTTGAGTCCATTTTGATAATAGAAATTCTGTCTCGTGTCACGTTTCAACCGTAATTCTTGCAACAGGTAGCTCTACAGTATCTGCATTTCATTGAACACGTGTGATGTAGTGCACTAGTCAAATACTTTATTTGCGAAGCTAGTGCACATTGATTGAGCGTGCAAAACATATTTTGAAAGGATTACAACTTGTGTTGATGTTATGTTTGGCATTCTCTTGAAACACGGGGTATGTAGTATCTGCAGGTGCCATTAATGTAAGAGTGGAGGAATTACAGAAGTACATTGTATATAAATTGAAGAAATATTTTTCATTTCTTTTGTTTTCACAGAAGACTGTTACGAGCCTGAGTTTGTTGTAGAGTAAGTGTTGAGATATGTACAGAGTAGTTTTGGCACTATTTATCAATAAAGATGTGATGTAGTGGTGGCCTGATATTGAAATGTGTTTAGTAAATGTGTATGAGGATGTTTGAATAGCACGTATGTGATGTAGTGGTGGCCTGATATTGAAATGTGTTTAGTAAATGTGTATGAGGATGTTTGAATAGCACGTATGTGATGTAGTGGTGGCCTGATATTGAAATGTGTTTAGTAAATGTGTATGAGGATGTTTGAATAGCACGTATATATATATATATATATCAAATTTTGCATAACAAATGTAGCAGGGTGTTTAATTACACCTGCCTTGATTTCTTATGTGAAAAATTTCACAGGCTGAATGATTTTCATGCAATAAAACAATAAAATATTCACTATGCAGGAATACGTACGTTACAGGTCAAAGTGCGTATTGTTTTTTGGTCAGGTTGCCCAGTTTGGCATAGGAGTTGTTTAAATGAAGTTGCATATATGTATACTGTAATTAATTATTTATTTGATGGTAAAATCGGAATGCCCATTAGACACACCACTCTTTATTGCTAAAAACTGTAAAATTCAACGCAATGGTGCGGCTATCATTTCTGCTGTTACCAGCAGTTTGGAATTCCACTGCGCATGTACTTGTAACAAATTGTAATTTAATTTTGTGAAGTGTCATTTGTTTGCAGAACCAGGCCTACAACAGTGTGTCTAGTATTCAAATGTTGCTTGACAATTGTGTCAGGTTTTCACTTGCTTTATTGCACACACACCATGTTCGATTGCACATTACGTGAACTTAAAGGATTATGTTACTGTTGAATAACTGAAAGGCTTCCTGCAAGAACTCTGCGAACAAGTTTAGAAATGTTTCAGTATCATAAGTGTAAAGCAGAAGTTTGGTAGGGCTTAGTGTATTTTCCAGTTGAACTTATTCATATTGCATCAAAGTATAAATTTTGCAGTTGCTTATGAAGAAAGAGTGCTTGTGTGTGCCCAAGAAAGTTCCATTTGTTATTGATTGCAGGGTTGATAAGTAAGTACAAGGTGGTAAAATACAATATTGTTGCCAGTTCTCAAGTACACACAGTATTTATTTTCTTTCAAGATGTCATTGGGTTGTACTGTATTCTGACAATAGTGGGACATCCTCGGACTTGGAACTGCCGTTGTTGCACGTAGCAAACACACTACAGGTTAAAATGAGAGTATTTGTGCCATGTCAGTTTAGACGTCCCAAGAGAGTAGCTTTTAATTACAGTATTATTTTGGCATGTATCGCGTGCTAACTTACCTCCTACATGTATAGAGTATCAACATAAAGGTCACTTTTTTTTTTAACATAACTTATTTATTTGTGACTTGTATATAGTAAGTGGTGTGGAGGGACAAAAGTGTTTACTCGCATCCTGAACAGAGGCGAGCAACAAGCAACGGCACCGTAATTATCTCAGATTTGTCCTGCAGCAGCTGCAAGAAGTACATACAGTTAACCGAATGGTGGATATTCATGATTTAATTTTTTTACATATCCTTACTCTTCAAAATGCTATTTTCAGTGACTGCATACAAGTAACCGTCATTGCAAAGAATACGTAGTTTTTAACTTTGTTTTGACATAAAAGACTGCATACCATCAGATGCGACAAGACTCTTGAACGTCTTGGAGGGAGGGGAGTACTGCAGATGTTTGGGTGGCTCTGAAGACCTTGTTGTTAAGAACCAAGGGGTTGGTGTGACAAGACAATATGGCTGGTACATCCTCAAAACTGACCTCTGGATGTACAGTCCATCATCTGTTGATGCCGTCTTAGGAGGGAGGGGCTTCACATCGGTGGCTGCTGCGGAGAGACTTGTCGCAGTGATGCGGTGTACGGTGGAAGGTATACAATCCACTAGTAATGGATCATGCTAGGCAAGACCACAGCCATCCACCATGCACTGCGAGTCCCTCACCGCTGCCCGTCTCTCCCTGACAGGACGACCAAGGGAGGAGGAACAGAAGGGGCCAGTATGTAGACGGGGCAGATAGAGTGACGAAGGGCGAGCTGAACCAGACGGCTCTGAACGACAAGGTGCTGCGCATAACAGTAAAAATAGAGAAGGAAGAAGACTCGACACACAGTATCAACATTTTTGTTGCTCATCAAGTGCCAAAAATTGTCTGCTGCAAATTACTTTGACATGAAAACACAAATATTTGTGTCTCAAGCCTAGCAATTTGGGCCTTCATATGTAGTCAGGAAACAGCATGTTTATAGCAAAGAGGCATTTAAGGGACATGGCGACGTAACAAATGTAAACGCAACCTTCGACTTGTACGTGATTCAGGGCAGTTCGTCAGTCTTCTGACGTTCTCCTCCTAGAATACTGGAAACAGTGCTTACCGTCTTTCTTCTCGTATGCTGTACTTTGAGTGTAGCTTTCTTCACCGTTGTGACATAATAACTGGTGTTTGTTGCAGAGGTTAGGCTTCCTGATCGCTTGGCAGTATTTGCGTTAATTAGGAAATGTTGGCAACTATCAGATGGCCAGAATGGCTATATTTTAACTCATCTTTGTCATTTGATAGACGGATAATAGTATGTAGTTGTACAAAAAACTCTGCAAAGACTTTTCCAAAGGGACCAAACAAAGTATGTTTATTAATTATTGAAGTCGGTTAAAAGGGTCCAAGTACTACATGAGTGTTTATAAATCAGGTACACACTTATTAAATAATAATTTCTTAGTTAATTTCTTTGCGTCCAAAATTGCAACACAGACTTTGTGTAATATAAATTATGTTACTGTGTTCTTGGAGGAGCCTTTCAGCAATTATGTAATTTCTTTGCCATGAAGTATGTCAAATGTGCCCTTCTTTCAAGTTCAAAGCATATCATGAGCAGTGATATTGTACAATAGTGGAGTATTGTGTCATATCTTGCAGAGACGTGTGTATAATTTATTTATTAAAATTCAGTTCAATGAAGTAATTGTGTGTATTGTGTTTGAGTGTGCATATTAACCGAAATGACTATCATCTGCACTCGTGTAAGTAGTGTGTGTGTGTGTGTGTATGTGGGATGATATATTGCAGTTGAGGCGAGCTGTGCCATAGCCACGACTCTTTCATTTTAACTGCAATTTTTTCAGGTCCCAACAAAATTCCTTAACACACATGTATTCATAATTTAGTTTAAAAACTCACTTGGTTTAAAGATGTTGTTAATTGGTCTTTTGAAAGGTTTATTGGAAAGTTAAAGTAACTTGTTGCTAATGTTTTGAGTCAGAAGTTAGAACTCTAAGTTGTCCTATATTTGAGCAAGCTGATGCATTGGTAAATTTTAAGTTTATTAATGTTGATTTCAATTTGTTAAACAGTCTTTTTTTTTACGTTCTTTACTTTTTTGGTAATGCGTAAAACAATTTGGGATTTGCACTCGTAGTTGACAATTTTCAGTGTAATACTTAGCTACCGCGTTCCATCTTGGTTATTCTGTAAAACAGGTTGTGATGTAAATCAGTTGGCAGCTGCGAAATAAGTTTTTGCCCCTTGTCTTTGCTCCAAAATAAACAAAGGTTTGTATGTTTTTTAGAAGTTGTAGTGTTTTCCATGTATGCCGTGCAGAACTGCCCTACCTGGAGGGTGTTGCAAGGTGCAAAATAATGTGTTGCTTACACCAGACTTTGTGCCATATCAAGATTTTGGCCTGAAAAATGACCCCTTTCTGCTTCATTGGGGGGAAAAAGTTGTAGAATGACATTTTATGCAAATACCATGTGTGTTGCATTGGGGTATTTCAAAACTCTGTAGTTGCTAAATGTTGGCTCACATGTCCCCAAGGGAGTACCGAGGAATAGTTGTGCAATTGTAATACACAACTGCAGTGCCGAGAACAGTTGTCATTGCAACTGCTGCGTTGAAGAGACAGGCTTGTCAAAGTGCGGCACTTTCAATGAGCCGTGCACGAAATTCAAACACAAAACTGGTGATCTTTTGTGGCTTGTTTAGCTTTTTTCTTCTTATATTTCAGCTGTTTGCCATTGTTAGTTTTTTTATTTATTTTTGCTTTCCATAAGTCATAAAAATTACATGCTTGTTATATTTGAATTCTTATTATGGTACACAAGTGGTTTCATAAAAGTGTATGTAAGAAATTAAAAATGCAACACATATAATATGTAAGTTAAGCTCAGTTTTAATTTTTTTTTTTTTTTGGGTATTTTGATTGTTTAGATATTACATGCATTATATTTGTAACCCAAATTATAGTGAATTTACATGTGGAAATAATGATTGAAATAACTGTAGTAGACTTACAGTGTCAGAAGTAACTTATTTTCGAATTTTGACCAAGTTTCATATAATTTATTGCAGTAGTAGAATAATGCAAGCATAAAGGGTGTACCTGTGAAAGTGTCTAGTTTTCCTTCGAGTCTTGTTTCGGAATGATGCATGTGCACAGATGAATCAACCAGATTGCATGTTTGTTCTTTCCCCAACTTTGTGGCCTTCCAATATCAACTACTGTTTACTAAGTAATTGTTTATGTATTAGGGTTTTCGATGGAGAGTGATGCATTATTATGCATGAATACTTTTTTCCGACAGTCGCCAAATTTCGATGTCATAAGTTTTGCTTGATAATAATAATAATTTTGCTACAGTTTAAATCTCTTCAAGTTGTGATATGTCAGGAATTACTTCTACTGCGTGTCTTGTGCTATGAGAAAATTGTATGTTGATTCTATTTTTCAGGGTGAATGTCTGACGCTTAACTCTGTTCACTGTAAACTTATTGTGTAAGTGGGCCTAAAGGACTAAGATTCCTAAAATAACAAGAAGTGATCTTGAGAAACGAAGGTTAAAATTGTTGTAACGTGATGTAGCTAAATGTAATCTGTATTGTGTTTGTGTTTAGCCGTTGTGTATGGATGTGTGTCGAAAGATTGAGACTTTAGGTACGTGTTATTTTGTTCTTTTAAGGAAGATAGATGAAGCGTGTGGTATATTACACTTAGTCACTTGTCATATTTCTTTTGTAAATGTGTTTGTGTTAGGTTCATTGACCTGCAGCGCTCGCGTGCTCCTGTACGATGCAGTCTTTTTGTATCCTTAGTTGGTGCTTCTAAGTCATGTATGTTTACGTGTAATCACAATTATTAGTTTTTGTGTAGCGTCTTGTAAATTCGGAATAAAAGATAATTGTGTTTGTGTTGTCATGTTTGATTTAAATTTATGATTTAAACTTGTATGATAATGTGTAATATATTTTTGTAATCATCTTGTTGTGTAGTTATACTTTTGTTACAAAATACTTTTGTAATGCATGAGAACCAAGTAAACATATTTAAAATATTTTCTTGTTTTATTTAAGTGGTTTTGTTTGAATCTTTCGAGGTGGTTTACTTACTGTGCTTCATCTTCGCAAGTAATCACTCTTATGTTCGTGCACTGCAAGTGTGATAATAGAAATTAGGAGAAGGTGATACAGTTTTATTTGATAAAACTGTAAGGTGTGATGGCTCAGAGAAACTGAGTTAATTATGTAAACAGCACTATGGAGTTTACTGCAAGTTTCCGAAGACTCGGTGCACACATTAGAACAGTTATGGCTGATCCTGCCAACATACACTGTTAATTCAGACCTTTTGAATAAGTTTCAAGAAAAATCACCACATTACACTGGTATATAAAGGACAATAATTCAAGTACTCACAGTCTAGTACTTGTCAACAGGCGTGCGCGCGCGCGCACANCTTGATTGTGCAACGAGTTGTAGGAAACTGCAATATGGTGGAAGGGCGCTGTTGGTAGCAAACCTAGCGACCAGGTGATTTATCAGCTACAGTGCCAACACTGTAATGTAGAACCTCATCACCAACACACACGGGCAGAGGATGAATGGCCACAGAGCAGACACCAAACAGGCCGTAGCTGGTCACATCCACAACCTACACGACAAACAAACCAGTTGCAGCTCGTGCAGCATCACACAACACAGATTGTGACTCCTGTTTCTGTACCAGAGTTGTGAGAACACTACCACCTTCAAGCAATAGCTCAGAACTCAGGTGCTGGGACACATTCCGGGCAGCCGCCAGGCCTCAACGTAAGATACAACTCCAACCAATACTCATCAGCTATTCTGGAAAATTGTAAATTTTCCTGCTGCATCGTAGTTTGCCACCTGGCCGCTAGGTTTACTACCAACAGTACCCTTCCACTACATTGCAGTTTAAGTGTGTAGATAGTGTGTGTTCCACTGGCCAGTATCTTACAAACATATTCAGGATGTCATTTGTTAGAAGAAATAAAGTTTTACTGGTGGTGAAATGCAGCATTCTTACTAATTTTATTTTATTTCATCTCATAACTTAAATTTTGGTGTTATTTATACAGTGTACTAATATGCATTTCAGTTATATTCAGTTTTATCACTACTCGCCATTTAGTCTTGTACCTAGTTATTAACGAAGGTAATGCAGTACATGGTGGATGCCTCGAACTAGCAAAGTTTGAACAAGTTCACACCTGTCAATTATTCTACCCTTGATGACTGTAAAATAGAACCATAGGAATAATTAGTGACCGAAGATGGAGTAAGTTCAACCAATGAAATGACACAAAAGTTGGGCTGGTCTTGTTACAGCAAGGCGAGGTGTACAACAGCTACGCCCGACGGTGTGAACACAAAGCACGAATGTCGNGTGGATGCCTCGAACTAGCAAAGTTTGAACAAGTTCACACCTGTCAATTATTCTACCCTTGATGACTGTAAAATAGAACCATAGGAATAATTAGTGACCGAAGATGGAGTAAGTTCAACCAATGAAATGACATAAAAGTTGGGCTGGTCTTGTTACAGCAAGGCGAGGTGTACAACAGCTACGCCCGACGGTGTGAACACAAAGCACGAATGTAGTAATGTTGAGTGGGACTTGGTCATCTGAGCTACAGGTTTGGAATTGTGATGGCCTTATAATATGCCAAGGTAGATTGTAAGCCATAAACATTCATAGGTGAGGGTTGCCACCTGTGACATGTGAAGAAGTGAGATTGCAAAGCTTTCTCTGCAAAATGTGGCCAAAGTGTTTTGATTAGCGCTGGGAAATGCCATGAGCGACAGCGGTTGCAGTCTGATGCAGTGGGTGTGTTGTAGTCTTCAACGCCAAGATCACTGCTCGGAATGTCTCCCACCACGCACAGTATGTCGCTGCTGGAGTCTGGCACAACAGACGAGTAACAAATCATGTTAGGTGTTGTGGCAATCTGATGGACGTGTGTAACCACGGCAAGTACCTGGTGCGTTACATCGAGAAGTTCAGAGTAGGCGGGATCGTGGTACGGCATGGTCTCGATACTCTAGTTTAACATTGGGAGTCATGTTTGCAGTGTTCTTTGGCTTGTTTCATTTTGAGAACGACTGCATTTGTCCATAAATCGGTGGCTTCATGGAAGTGGATGAACTCTAATGATGGGTGTAAAGTCCTGACTTCATTCCAATTGAATTCCTTTAGTGCAAGTTGGAGTGCCGTTTGTAAGCCATACCAAACTGCTATAAAACACCATAGAGCAGTTAATCACATCAAAAGAGGAATGGGACCTAATTCTTGCATAAACCTACCACAGATCAGTGTTTGTTGAGTGCAGTGTGTGACTGTAACAAGAGGTGGACGTACAACGCCCAACCAGAGCTTTGTTAGTACGTTACTTGGGACGTGTGTTGATAGTGTGCGTGCCTCGGAGGAGGACGTCACGGTGGGGCAGTTGCACAAGACATGTGACGGCAGTTTCCATCACTTGTTCACATCTTACTCTCGTCAAGCCATTTATCTCGCTACACAGTGCGGACAAATAAAGCGGTCTAAACGACTGCTCTGATGCATATTAAATGTCTTATTGATGAACATTGTGTTTACTTTGGGGAGACAGAGAGATAAGTAAACGTGTTCCAGTGAGCCTGGGCCGCGTACTTCAGTCAGTTGCCAGTGGCTATTATAGTCTCTTCGTGGCTACACCCGAGTGTTCTGCAACCCTGTATTGTAGCCTGTTGTTAATAATGAAACGATGAGTCAATTTTTATATTGTATCTTTTAACAGGGTTTCCTTGTAATTAATTTATAATGTACAAAGGGTTTTTGGTATTTGTAATATTTTAAGGGTTTTTATTCTCTTTTGTGAAATTATTCAATTTTGTATGACATTTGTGGTCTCATATTTTGAATTGCGTTGTNGAAGATAGAAGACGAAGGTGCTGTCCCGTGTGCGAGAAACTTCCGGCGCATGCAGCCAGAAAGTTGCACCACACTGCACAGTCCAACATCCTCTTTACACACGTTTTACAGTCGCCTTGAATGAGTTAAAAAGGTTGCAGACTGGGAGATCCGTAAACATTTGTGCAAGAATCTCAAGAGCGTGCATCATCCTCGTACAAACTAGCATGACTCCCATCTTGACTTATGCTCTGCTGGAGAAAACGGTGGTCAAATCAAATAACCTGTTCTCCATACAGTAGTTAGTACCTATCCAAGGAGGTCTGCAAATATTTATAATGATGCCTTACTGTGCCGGACCCAACACGCTCTCCTGATTGCTGTTTCGGTCGGTTCTGCCTGTTTGTTCCGCTGTTATGTCAATTTCTCCACTTCGTCCTTAAGTGTTGCACACCATTGCATCTNGTCTGCAAATATTTATAATGATGCCTTACTGTGCCGGACCCAACACGCTCTCCTGATTGCTGTTTCGGTCGGTTCTGCCTGTTTGTTCCGCTGTTATGTCAATTTCTCCACTTCGTCCTTAAGTGTTGCACACCATTGCATCTCCTGTACTTCCGACGAAGTTAGCGGGGCCGCGGAGTTGTCGTGGTTAGACTGCACGCCTCCCACCTAAGCGAACATTCTCGCATGTGGGAATCGTATCGGACGTTGCCGCTGGTTGGCTTGTTTTCTCCGTTTCCCCCGCCCTCGCATTCCAGCGCTGCTCCGTACTCGCCTCGCTTCACCCTCGTTGGCTCTCGATACCTCCACTCCACTCCGACGAAGTCAGTGCCGACTGTATGGAACTTTAGTCAACGCCCTGATTGGTATGTCAGCATGGTCCATCTCAACATCAGATTTGAAAGTTGCTGCAAAGTGTGCATAGCTAACGTAGACTTTTCCCTCATCAGTTTGTAATAAGAGTAAGACAGAATATATTAAAATAAATTTATTTTTCACTTGTAAAGGTGTCTGAAGCTCAGGAAAGTACCGAACAGAAACTCTAACAATCGCTGCTGTCTTCTTGAAAACTGTCTAATCTTTTGTGACGAGCGTCGTCAAGCTAGCGGCACCGCCTTCTTCTGGTTTCCCGTAAATCTGAAAACGGAAGAAAACACCTGGTTAGTCTCTGTAGCACTGCGTTGTCGAAGCAAATAAAATTGCGTATAATAAAGGCCTTTTCACGCAATCAAATTTCCCCTTAAATTACACTCTATTTCAATTGAATTCAATTCATTGAATGCTATATTACGTCATATGTACGTCATAATCTCTGCCATTTTCTCTTTTAATTTCTTGAATTTCTCATTTTCCTTCAAGATTTTCGTTCGGAACATGTTACATATTTTCTTGAATCCAAAATTTTAATCGCTTATCACAGTTTTCTGACAATATTTATGGAAGTAATCTCATAATAATATATTTGTGTGCATACGTTTAAAGTTGTAAGGATGCATATGTTTTAAAAAGAAAATGTACAAAAATTTGAAAAAAATGTGGTTAAACCAATTATTTTTGTNATAATATATTTGTGTGCATACGTTTAAAGTTGTAAGGATGCATATGTTTTAAAAAGAAAATGTACAAAAATTTGAAGAAAATGTGGTTAAACCAATTATTTTTGTCGTGCATAAATCGCAAATACTTCAAAAAAATTATTTTTTGGTATGTTTTAACTGGATTCATGAAAAAGTTTGTGATAAATTTTCTTGTGGAGACTTGGAAGTTTATTGAATGCAATTTATTGAAAAACAAATAAAGTGATTTTTTAGTTAAATAAATTGAATTCAATAAATATTTTATTGTATGAAATGGCCTCAAGTGAGATTCCTGGTTTAATAAAGCTGTTCCGAATTTATAAGATTGGGCTTCCATAACGTCAAGCGTAGCTCTCAGATTAATCTTTGAGAGAAAGAGAAGTACAGTGTAAGTAACTGCATATGAGGGAACTATACACACTCACGGTACGCTGTCGTCCTTATTTGCAAAGGAACTGGGAACAGTTGGGGAAAGTAAACATCGTACGATAGTAGTACCAACCACACCACCCTATTCAACAAAATTAGGACTCTCATTTAAATATCACGCATTAATTTTTGTACGACAATTGATTTTGTAGGCCTGCGTTAAGCTTGTTTGCCAAACTGAACTCTATCCTTAATCAAAATTTAAGCGTTATTCCATACTCTATGCTATTGGAAGCACATTTGCAAAAAAAAAAGACATGCCCCAGGTAGGGCAGTCGTAAGAATAGTCATGATTGCATGTAGAAAATATTGGCACAACCCTCCAAAAATATTTTTTTATAGTTGAATTTAGATATATACATTTCAATAATGCAAATTATAACTTTCATGCCTGAAGTGGATGTGCTTTAAACCAACCATAAAAAATATTTGTAAACATTGTTCCAAATTTTTATTACGTTCACCTAGAGTAATTATTATGATGGTATTGCATGATGAAAATTGTTTTTCAAATTGCGCTTTCTGAAGCAACCCGCATAAAAATATTAACTGTTGAAATAAGCATAGTCTAGCAAAAAATGTTACAATATTACAAAATATATGCATTCTTCTTCTGTATGCAACATAAATCACTATTTTCTAATAATTTTGGCGGTGTGTGTACTTCGTATTGAGTTCTGCATATTGTACAAGCCTGGCGCAGTGTTCCATACGAAGACGCTCTGCTTGTACCTGAAGCACGTACCGAAACCTCAAGCTAATGTGTGCAGCAAGGCTGTGCCATATAGTGATATATCAATATATATATAAATACCGCAAATACGATATGCGCTAGCAGTGTTTACTGTAGAGAAATGTATCGCATATCGCGGCATTATCGATATAAGATACTATTGATAAGTATGCTATATTATCAATATGCGATGTTGGCGGTATGCTAAATTTGTGAGATGACCGAAATTTGCGATATATCGTCATCGACCTCCATTACTTTTGGGGAGGGATATATTGCACCAATATGAACACAGTGAACATGGAGAGTGGTTGTGGCACAGCCTTGGTGGTAGACTCACTGTGTGTTTGAGGTCGTGCAGGAGCGAGGCTTGGTCGTCACACTGCACGAACAGCCAGCAGCCCTCGAGCAGGCGACGCGCACACACAGCGAGCATGAAGCAGGTCACACTGGCTGTATGCAGCACCAAGGCCGCGCAGTACGCCGGGTCGTTACACACGCAGTCTCGCAGGCAGCGCGACGCCGAGCGGTAACCCAAGTAGCGCAGTAACTTGTATAGGTTATGAGCACTGCACGCTCTGTCCTGCAGGGGAGCCCAGGCGAGCTGTCGGCCGGCGTCGAGTATCACCAGGGATACCACCGCCACCATCACTGCGTACACGTACCTGCAGCACCCTCCTCACTGCACTTCCTCCACACACCCTAGTAGTACAGCCGTAGCCGTCCCGGGACAATACGAACACATTACAACTGATACAAAAAAAAACATGAAAATGTAATTGAACACATGGTTTCCATATTTAAATTTTGTTACCTACATGTTTAGAAATATTTTATACTATTTTTTTTATCTTTCTAGAAACATTGCCATGTTAGATTGAAATAAATATGAAAAGTTGGGTACCATTGTAACAAAATATTTTAATATTTGTTTTATTTATTATTTTTTATGGCTCAGTTAGCGTACCTCTGTGGCGCTATTGGTTGCACACTGTGAGAAAGTTTCCGGGTTCGAGTCCCGGGTAAGGCATGGCGTGTACGTTTGTGATGGTAGTCCTATATGGGGCATAGTCACTGAACACACTCAAAAGTAAAATACACATCAATAAAAGGCAGAAAACAAAAGGGGGGAGTTGGTTAGTCGCTGACGTCATACCAGCGAGCGGGTGTGTTCTAATGTGGGGACTGCCACGGACACTCGTGGTGTGGGTTTCCTCGGGGCTCTCTCGTCCTCACTCCTCTGAGTCTCCGCCCCATCTCGTCTCACCTCGTACATTCTCCAGGCTGGCCGGAGCTACAGGTCTATCCCTAGGCCAGGTCAGCCGGCTGTCATCACCAGCATATATCCGTCCTGGCGTCAACCAACTGCAACGAGCGTCAAAACAGAAACTTGAAATATTGCCTTGGCACGTCAGCAGGCGTGACTGGCGTCGTAGTCAGAGCTACGCTGGAAACTGAGTGTGGGAATGATCACTTTGAGTTGTTGATTACCGACAGGTGCGGCTGCACAGGGACGAAACACATTTTTTTATTTAATAAAAAAATTAAATCTTTAGCATTTGTTTGGTTGTGAGACATATTTGACGATAAAATGTATATATTTTAAAAGGTTTTTTTATATATTATAATAATACATATTTTATTTATTAATTTATTTATTTGAAGTTTAAAGTGCGACCCATCAGTGTTAACCACTTTGCGCAATATATTGTAATTATCCAGAATCAAGACAGTTACTATTGAACCAAGTCTCGGTTAAACAAATGATAGAGTAATTAACACTATTGATATTTTGAGAAAACAATAAAGATTTAGTTCGGAGACCCCCAACATGTTGATAATAATGATAAAAATCGTCCTTCCCTGGAGTCATACATAATTAAAAACAGCACCTCCGTTTGCCTCGACATACATTTAGACATAACAACCTCGGTAGATTCAGTTTCGACTCCTCCAGCCGTCTCACTTATATCATTATTAACAGAAGGCTGTTCCCCATTGTGTGCCGTTAAATTAGGAGATTTAATGCACCTGTTGCGCCAAACAGTTGGTCGTCCTGAAGCCTGGCGTAGAAGGGGCTAATTAAGCAGCGAGCCGGCCAAAACACCGTATTAAAAATATGTTCATAATCAGTTTCTGCCACCGACACATTGAAAGAATAATAAGAGTGAAGTTTTAAATTTTACAACATATTATACATATCTAATATATACTACATAATAAATATATTATATCATACAGTAAATATATTATATATCATATATGTTATACATGATATATACTAATATATTTATATATTAATATTTATAACATGCTAAATGTCCAATATATATAAATTTTAACATGTTTATTTATGCAAAGTAACATTTTATTATCAATATAATGTTGTGCGCGAGGCACGGGTATTTGAAAGGAGAGAGAGAGTGAGAGAGCGTTGAAATGTAGCGCGGTGAGGACGGGGGAAGGGGGAAACGGAAAAACCCCGAGAAAACCCTCCAACCAGCGGTATCGTCCGACATAATTCCCACTTGCGAGGACCAGGGAGTGATTCGGCCGGGGATTGAACCCGGTTAGCCTTGGCGGGAGGCGAGTTGGCTAACCACTCAGCCACCGCGGCCCCAGGAGCAGATCATATTGTTGGAAAGGCGATTGCGTTGTGGGAAGGAAGGATTAGCCTAACTAGTTTGGAAGGGAAGGGACTCGCTAGAGTTCTTGCACCTCGCTTTCGCTAGGAACGGCGCTGATTATCGAAGAAATGCGTAAAGAGGCAGGTGTCTAGAGACACGAGAGAGAAAAATTATCATAGCTGACAGCCTCGTGTACTCAAACAAATAACTCCTTTGTAACCATCCGCAACTGCAAATGCAAATTATGGAATTCACCAACCCAATATCTTTGCCGATAAATTTTATCTTTCCCTGTGCACTTATTTGTGGTAATTAGTTTCCAGTTTGCAGCAAGTGATTTGCAACAGAAGAATGTTGTGAACTTTCTTAGACCGCATGTTGAGGCAAACTGACGCTACATGACTCGTCCGCTCACGTAGTCACTTGAGGCGAAGCTTGCAACACGCGGTCTTATACAAGGAACTCTATTCCCGGCCCACCAAACCGTACAGGGATCCTGTGGTCTTCCGAAATCACCCCAGGATTGTTTCTTGACGCAGACCATGGCCGGTTGATTCATTCCCTCTTCCTGCTTTCCAAACAAGTTGCCTCCGTCCCTGATGATTCGACACTCAGCAGTCGATTGTAGTGTATTCGCGATATCTTTACACTTTATGAATCAAGCCATTGAAACATCGCCCCATGTATGACGTGTTTGGTTGTTCCCCAAGTATGTTGTGCTCCACAAGAGCTTTATACTTACGTTACCACGAAAGCATCTTGTTGTTGGTTAAATTGAACTTTTACCCATATTTTAAATATAAAGTATAATATTTCATTCATAACTACTATGAGTAAAAACAGAGAGAAAAAAAAGGAGTGCCGGTAATTCCAAGTAAGAAATAGTTATCATGCAAAATATTATTAAACAGAATGCGCACGAATGAGGTGCGATGTCACTTTGGCGTAACTTTCTAAACTCGGTTAAGCTTTGGTTGCACAAGGTGGAGGAATATCCTGAAAGCGAAACTTCAGCAGGGCATCAGAAGAGTCTGAAGTAACCGCGAGTGGAATATATATGTTAATCACGCCTACTTACCATTGTTGCCAGTATGCTTATGATAGAACTGAAGGTGAGAGGAAGTCAGTTGTATACGAAACCCGACAGCGTGATATAAAGAAGATTATTGAACATATTTACAACTGTTTCAGTGGACCACCACTACTACTGCAGAACTTCAACGCATGCAAAATTCTTGTGTTCGATTTTTGTTCAACCTAAAATCACGTGATCACTCGTCTCCTTACTTTGATAAACTTAATTGGTTACGTCTGTACGAAACGACGTCAGTTACACAGTCTCACACTAGCCTACAAAATACTATCCTCGTATATTACAACGCCAGAATACTTACGTACTCGGCTGAAAACCTTGGGGGATGATCACACTATTAACACGCGTGCCAAAAATACACCTCGCTTAAATATTCCAGCTCACAAAACCCAGGTATATGCCAATTCTATCACCGTCTCTGTCACACGAGCGGGAAATAATTTACCCGTAGAGGTAATGAACTCGACAACACTTACTACTTTTAGGAGCAGTGCTGCAAAGTACATTATGAATATGCGCCGATGATTCCACATGCACGCGCGTCATTATTCCGTAGTATTTTAATTTGTTTAGCCTTTTTTCCGTTAACTATTTGTACGGCCTAGCAACACCTGTTTATGTATACATTCACTTCAATCAATGTGTAAATTGTTGCTGTCGATTCGTCAATTTATTTCAAGGAGTTGCTGCATTCAATTTTCATTAATCTGTAAGTGGTTATTATAGATCTGTTTATTATTTTTTTATTGCGTTGAGATTGAACTTCTTGTTTTCCTCTCAGCTACCTTGTAGGTTCTGCACATTTATATTTTTGATTGGTAATGCGGATTATGATACACATTATTGTGCTATTATAGATCTATATTATTGTGCTATTGCTTTTTTTTTTATTTCTTTAAACATTCCCTTGTCTCTAGTCCTGCTCAACATAAGTACATCATTGGAAACCACATACCATTTTTAGAGTTTAAGCTATTTGATTTGAGCTACCATATTTCTGTTTCGCCTCTTGTTAATTTAAGTATTTAAGTATATTTCTTTCTTGCTCATTATGCTTACGCACGTGTACATTATGTTATACGTGGTTAAGTGTAAGAGAAGACATTGAAGCCTTAACTACGCCAGTATAAATAAGGTCGAAATAAATAAATAAAAATAAATAACCACAGTGTAAAAGAGGAAATAAAGACGATTGCCGACGACAGTTGGCAACAGATCTTCACCACATAGCAAAAGTAGGCACTCATATTGTCTGCAACCAGTCAAACATGATTTGAAATCAACTTGTTTTTGGGTGTAGTGGCGACTTATTAAGTAAACCGCATGGTCCACAGGGATGTACGACTGTGTTAGGTTATAAATAAACAAACTAGACTTTTTTCGCCAAATAATTGCTCGAATAAATACCAAAAAATAGCTTATTTATTTTTTCTACTTCACTCTATCTTAAGGCCTTATGCACACGGCATGAAATAAAACGCCTCTAATCCGTGCATTTCTACACGTCAAGGATGCTCCGTAGAAGACACGCACGCGATGGCGTGTGGGCAGTATTGTAAAGGCTGTTCACGATAAAGCAAGCATTTCTTAAACCAACCTTTGAGAAATGCCACTGCCCCTCTCTGTATCTATTTTAACAGACTCACCGAGCGGCATGCACACTGTCAAGTTGGCAACGACGGACGGAAAGTAGCTCTGTTTCTTAACGTTGAAAAAAAATGTTACGCAAAGCATTTGTGAAAACTGAAATGATTTCTCTTGCTTCCTGTTTTTTTTATGCAACTAAGTGTAAGAATTAGCAAATTAATAAATTATTTACTTTTCTAATAATTTCACTGTTTTATATGGCCGACGCAGGAGTAAAGTGATCAGGCCCGTATCAGTGTTAATATTGCATGTAGCGGAAGAATACATATCGTGCATGCAAGAAGATGTCAAGCAGGGCTTTCAAACATGCTCATTTTACCGTCAACAGCAAAACTCTTATATTTTCATATGTACATGTGTTAGGTTTGACCGATTTCATCGTGAACCGAGCTTATCACGTCACAACGATACAAGTACCTACTCCGAATTTTTTTGTCCATAGATGAATGTTTTAATAATAGACCATAGTAATGTAGTGTGATACTGTACTGAAGGTTATTTTATAACTCACTATTGTGTAATATGTTATGCTATATATTATTGTATTGCTAGTTACTTTAATTTTCATTATAATAGTGCATGTTACTTTATTATCCATTTTTGTATTGTATAGTACTTCTTTAAAAATCTATTTTTGTATTGTTTATGACTGATGTGACTATTTACTGCAAGATTATAGTTACGTACTGTTATGCAAGAAGTTGTAAACATTTGACAACCCCTTCTAGTATGAACTAGAAATCATGGAGGCGATACCAATAAATACATAATAAATGAGTTAAGAAGAATGTAGGCGACAGCATACCTGTTTGTTTTTCGAAGCAGGGTCCGGTGCATCACGTTGTTATACAGCAGGGAATGTAGTAGAATTACCAAGCTGGCACTGAAGACCGTCACAGGAATTTTCGTAACGCCAGCGCATGTTGCTTCAGTTCGGTAGTTAAACACGTGCAAGCCAGCTAAATTTAGAACGAGGGCCAGAATTATTGGAAATCTTATTGCCATAATTTGAACACCTTTGCCTTGATTTAGGTAGACATTGCGCAGCGCTTCGCGATTGTCGTTTGTTTGTTGCCTAAACACCGGTGTGAGATGGCAACACAGACTAAAGACGCACGGTCCCAACGTTGATTCTCTCATTTCCAGTACAGCTGTCAAAACCACTTCGCAAGCTCTGATGAAAGTTTAGTTTACATTTAAGCTTTCAACAGCTCGACCCTTCTACATGAATAAATACTTTGACTTACTTCTATATAACTTAACTGCATTAAAAATTAGGCTAGAGGAATCTATACAGAAATCTCAAAGCACTCACATAAGCAGTGTTCATAACATCAACTCCTGTCCACATTGTTTTTGATCGTGCTATTGGCAGAAACTCACTTCGATGATGGAACACCGATAGTGGAAACTGTGAATCTAAGGTACGCATTCTACTCAATTTTCCCTGTACTTATGGAAAACCGAATGTTGTATAACAGAGCCGTATCATTAAAGATATTGCATATACAAAATCGATATATGCTCGATTTGAAGTCTGCCCTCTCATTTTAAATATCTTTCTAAGGAACATTTTTATGGCCCGCTAAATAAATAGAGTAAATGACTGCACATGGAGTTGGCAAAATAGTTGCCAGTTGGTAAGGCATCACTTCAACTGAACTTCGTACGACAGTGTACGACAGTGTACGACAGTGTACTAGACTAAGGTTAATTCTACTCAGATTAGGAACAAAACGTTTTCTTATGGGAGAGTTTGGTATAGTGAAAATTTCCGCCGCTAGGTGCGCAGTGTTCCAAATACGTCACTTTAAATTATAATTTTAAGCTACGCGAATAATAAAAGAGAAAGGTTTCACTTTACTACGTAGTTATTTTATATTTAGTTTTTGATTATTGCAATGATTTTGATTTTTAACGTCGAGAATAGAGAATATCCAGTACACATGCGACACTAGCGCTTACCTTGTGGCGAAATATTTTCGTTGCCAAACTAAAAGCGTTGAGCTTCCCAACCCTAGTAGAATACACCTTAACGAGGCCAAGGCTTATTCTAGAATTAACCTAACGAGGCGTAAACTAAATATGAGGTAGACAGATTTTTTTTTGTCTACTGCGCATGCGTGTTCTCAAGATTGGTAGCAAACCTGCTGCAATAACTGTCAAAATCACGTGCAACGACGATATAGTTAAAGATCACGTTTGATTTTACAACAAACTCGTGCTTTCACCGAGGAAAAATTATATTGGGCCGTTATATTTCTTTGGATTACGGAGTTCTTAGTTTCTATTCATACATTTTAGACTAAGCAAGGTTTATGGTAACTAAATATTGATGATGTAAACAGGACTGAACAGGGATTTAATTTGGTAGCTCAAGGCAACAAATGTTAGCTTTTATCCAAGGAAGTTGAAGACATTGTTGATGAGCCACTAATATAAAATAAATGACTAACCTCAATGTCTTGTTGCCGTAGGCTGAATGTTATAAGAGGGAAGCGACGAGTTGCAGCTCGGCACAGACCTCGTGCAAGGTGTTGTCATGCGTTGTATTGTTCATTGGCGCAATTGTCCCGAATACTGCCGCCAGGAGGGGACATTCACTGGCGCTCGGGAGCTATGTTTTACAAACTTTATTTGTAGCAATGTGTTTTGAATTGTATATCGACGCTTCGCTGCAGTTGTCTGCGTTTAATGATTCATAACAGTGCGTAATTTGATTTGATCATAGTTGCATTACAACCTGCCAGAAGCAGTGGACTAGTCGTAGTGACGCGGTGTGACGTAACACGATACCAGCGGAGCGACCTCTTCCACGCCGACGCGACGTTGCCACATTGCTTCTCTACCCCGAGCGACGTGGCAGTGCTGCTTCCAGTGGAAGTTCTCTTTGGAACTGTTTAATGGCCCTAGTGTACCGTTCCAATTTATACAGGCTTTTAAAGTAAGGTTTAGGATAAGAAAACAAAGGCATTAATATTTATAATTTCAAGATTCAGTTAAATTTATGTGCTGTAACCATTTCTGCCTTGTAGAGTATAAATACTGTGAGAAAATTTTATTTTATTTCATTGTTCCAAGTTTGCTTGGCAAAATAATGACAACTCTTCTAACCATTTCTGCAAGATAAACCTACCCACAGCTAGCCGATTTTAACATTTTATTAAATATCAAACACCACCCGTAATAAAGACAGGACTCCTCTAAGTTAATTGTGTAGCTAACATTACAGCGGTTTCGATACTGAGTCGCACTCTACCGTGTAATACCTCTACAGCACAAGGAAGTGTAGTCAAAAATACATCAGACACATTAAAGTATAACCTCACTTCATTGGTTGTCATATGGGTGTCATTGTAAGCAGTTGTGTCCGACACTGACTGCCACCATACTTTCCGTAAAATGAGTTTTTTTTATCAAGGTGTTATTGAATTTATTGCTTTAGTTTAATATGATAAATAAAATGAGAATATGTTATAAAAATCTATGGAAGATATTACAAAGTCACGATAATAAACGTGATGCATATGACCAGAATAAAAATACAGCTACGCATCATATTGATACTGTATTCTAATATAAAACTCTAGTAGACTGATTACAAGTCTGAGGCAAGGAAGCCAGGAGCCTGCCGGCCGACGTGTGACGTCACACAACAGTCATATTGAATCTGGGTGACCTTGATCTTTACCCATGACCTTGACCCTGTGCCAATTACCCCGAAAACAAAAAAAAAATCTCAGAAAAAATTTTAAATCCCAAAAAACTGATAAAATTAAAATATTTCAAGATGTACATATAGNGGGGGGGGGGGAGCGATGACGGGTGAATCGACTAAGCTCCCGACATAACTGGCCCTCGCCAGGTTGACCAGTGTCCATCTCGTCAGTCATGTTAAATGTCAGATGACCTTGATCTTTGACGTTAATCCAGTTTTCAGAACGCCGCCACCACCACCGCCACATGTCAATTTTTTTTATTGACTATTTAGTCGGTAAATTACTCTTATTCGCTCGACACCTTCCACGCCATGCATATCTACTCTCCATTTAGTTTTAGTATCACCACTAGAGTGCACTGGAAACATGTTTCAACCACCAGAGCTACTAGTTCCCTCCACAGTGGCTCAGCTATGCACCTTCCTAGCGACGCGCGGGCAAGTCTAAATGATCATTTTTACTGTTGTAATCTTGTAAACATGTCTGAAGAGCGGCTGTTTATTATTTTTTTTGCAAAATAAGGAATCTCTATCTTTCGTGCCATGTTTTCACTGAATGCCTACAGTTCAAGTGGAAGATGGATCGTGGTTATTTCACAGCATCAGTAGTGTTACGGGATTGAGTGAGAGTGGATATTTTGTGAACATTGTAAGCTAAGTTCGCTTGCAGGCACACGATATAACACTGCCACGTAGTCTCAATTCTGAAATCGCTGGAAATGTGTCTATATATGGTCAAGTGAGCACTTTCGAAGCTTTCTCATTTGAAATAATAAATGTGTCATTTTAGCCATAAACGTTGACTTTTGAGTCCAGTGAAATTTACACTTTATTACTTGCATGACAATATTTATTTCAAAAAAGTGATTGAATGATACAAATGGCTGATCGAAAAAAAAAGTAACTAGGGCCTCAAAAGTGCTCACTTTACCGTGATAAGCCTATAGAACAGTTTTCTTATATTTTGGTTATCATAAATTTGAAAGCCTCGCACGAATGATTTATACAGTATACTAGGTTAATTTACTTTGAGCTAATTATCTTATTTAGCCTTCAAATTATTGTTCTGTGCACGCAGTAGTTTCACTGTGAAATGACAGCTTTGCACCGACTGTAGGACATACAAAGACGTCCACGTTATACAGTTCCACAGATGGAGAGTCCAAATTGAGGCGGCTTGGAATTTCCACACATGTGAATACAATGTATAAAACTGGCTCGGGATGAACACTACTTAGAAACCGTATGTCGGTGCTTCATATTAATACCTAGTTATCATTTTTGTGCCACTAATGCACGCAATCTATGAGCGACCTCTGTTGTATATGACATGTTACAAACTTATCGGGAAAACCATTATTAAATCATTTGGCATTTAATTTCGGAAATTTTCCATTGCAAGTTTATCTATCAACAATGTTGATATTCCTGTCAAGACATCTCTGAACTCCTGTTATTTTTAAACTATGCTTGATTGTTAAATAATTTAGCGGACACTTTTCAGTAATTTTGTGTAATACCTAAACTCTGACAGTGCTATTAGAACAAGGCGATGCCCAAGATTATACTTCATTAGTTTGACTGATACACTAAGTTGCATTTGTAGACATTTATTTCCTCAAACCGTGAAGATTCCCAAGTAAAAAATTTACTATTTCACATTTTTATACGGGTGTTTTATGACTAAACCTTATTTTAACGCGTATTGTGGACTTAAATGTAATTCATAGTTCTAATTTCCGAACACACAGCGGCGGCACTATATTTCTCCGAGGCGTAGGCCATTATATTACAGGGATTGTTTCAGATGTAATGTAGTTCATATGAGGATACAAGATCGAGTCATTGTCTCGCTAAATTTTTACACGCGCAGGAATTTTTAAATTTTATTATGTTCCGTTAAATTTATTTCCTCAATTTTATAGTCTTTTGTGGGTTTTTAACCCCCGATTTACCTAATGTTTTTCTGTTATTCGTATTATCTCGTTGCAGTAATGAAATTTCAGTGTTTGATATTTGGGTATTTAGCAGAAGTTGATACTTTGCGTAAGCAAAACGCAACGAGACAACTAAGCGATTCCCATACATTTTCCAACGTAATGTAAAATGGAACTATATTTCTTTAAGTTTTCCAAGATTTATTTTACGCTCATCCTGTATTTTATTTGTCAAGTGTTCGCATATGGACAGAAGAAACTTACAATACCTTAAGATTCTTTCCTCAGAAATGCACAAGGTAACTCAGCAGAATGGTCAATCTTAAATTCATCCAACTTGAAAAATCCCCTTCTTTGCTTTCTTAAGATAATCACATCGGTTATAGAATATAACACTTGCAATAAAAGTGAATTCAGTCTAAAATATACAGTTATGTTTACCTACGACTCACTTACTGCAACCACAAGGCATATTGCAAACCCTGGAAAATTAAATTGCAGTTTAACGTTTGAACCAGAGGGTTGCTACGCAGATATCATAAACATGATAATACATGTAAGTACTGTGTGCCATTTTCAGCGTAACGCATAATTGATTGCACCGAAGCTTACTTGTCCTGAAAAGTGAGATAAGAAGTCGAGACGGCAAATACTTAAAGTAACATTGAAAATCATTTACACTTTGGTATTTAACAGTTTTGCATGTCTGATTAATCAAACTTTATGAATAAATGACTAAACTGAATTACTGTAATACAGAATTCATTGTGGAACAGTAACATATAATAATAATAAACTCGCTATTATAACCGCAATATAGTTAATAAGTAAAATAAGAAACATAATCAATCTTTTTTTATTTATCTTTACAATTTCGTTTCAATACAAAATTACACATTTAAAACAAATATTAATTTTTTAAATTAACATTTAAACCTTAAAAATTACAGACACGTTAAAATTAATTTAAGAAAATTTTTTCTTTTTTAGGCAGTAAAATCAATTCTATTCATGAGAGAGTGGCTGGAATTCTCAGTTGAAATCTTCTAATTCTAAATCTTGACATATCTTGAAGTTCTAAATTTGACATATCTTAAAGTTCTAAATTTGACATATCTTAAAGTTCTAAATTTGACATATCTTAAAGTTCTAAATTTGACATATCTTAAAGTTCTAAATTTGACATATCTTCAATATTTCATGCGACGAGATAAAATACACAGTAGCAAATTGAGGTAAGTTTGATCTTCAAAATAAATGGAATTTTCTGTATAGGAATGTCCGCTAGCGTGCGTTGCGCACACGTAAGGCGCGATGAAGTAATCCGACAGTGCAGAATCTAACTATGTTTAGGAGCGCCCCTAGACCGGGAACTTTCTTCTTTAAACACCTGACCCTCTGCTTCGTGCAGGACTCCTCCAGCATCTTGATGACGTCCGCCTTGTTCGTGGAGGCATACCTCGTCATGTGTAACGGCAGCTCTGAGTTTCGGTCGTACTTATGCTTGGCGCCGTGCTCCAGAAGACACTCCACCACTCGCGTGTTACCTTTGGCCGCGGCGAGGTGCAGTATCGTGCGGCCGCTTAGCTATACCTCCATGTCGGGGTCCAGCCCCAAGTCCAGGAGAAGGCACAGCAAGTCGTCGAAGCCGAAGAGCAGTGCCAGGGATATCGGGTTCTTGGGTACTCTGAGCTTCCTCACCTGCCTGGAAGCCTCGCTGCCGATCTTCAACAACGGTACCAGGCCCCTGCACAGATCTATCCACCTGCCTGGAAGCCTCGCTGCCGATCTTCAACAACGGTACCAGGCCCCTGCACAGATCTATCCACCTGCAAACACGGAGCAGTCTAGTCGAGAATGTGGTCGATGTACCCGGGCCCAAGAACTGGCCACATGGCCCCATTACAATCACCAACGAACAATTATTTTGCAAATGAGTATATTGAAGGGGAGATGTTAAAAGCTAAAAAACATAAGTGGCCACTTTACCCGACATAGCAGGGTAAAGTAGTCATTTGGTAAACAAAATTTAAAAATTCTCTAATTAATTATTTAGTTTCCAATACTTAAAAATATTTCAGTTGTAAGTACAGTAACTATATTGTATGGACTGATTTTCTGTTTTTACTTTTTTCTGAGAATATACGATTTAAATATTTAACCTTAACAGCAATAACTTTCTTCCCTACAGCTATTCTAAGGGCTCAAGCTTTGCAGTTCGTAAACTGGTTGTACCAGACAGCCGCCAACTATTTGCGATATTACTTTTACTCTAAGCTCAGCGAAACTTTCAGTTGTTAGTTTTTCGTCCTCGTAAGGATTTGCTACATGATATGATCTATCACCTGTCGGAGTTTGTAGGTGTAATTCAGTTATAACCTGTATTGTATGCCTTCGCCGTATATTATGTGCCAAGCAACATATATTGTTTTTAGAGTAATTCATAGATTCATCGAAAATTCCACTTTAGTGATTGAGTGAAGTTATACCTAGTGGACTTCCCCAGGTTACAGATGGTTGTTTGCTAATCAAATCGATTGATTTCTAAAGTAGATAATTTGGCCTATGTAGCTAGAGTAATGCCAACTGGCACACATTAAAGCCTCGTGTTTAATATTTCGATTGTTATGCCTTCTAACAGTAAAATATTGTTTAATTACGGAAAGCACAATATTATGCGCTCATTAAGGATACATCTGCAAAGACAGTGGAGAGTGGTGGTGTTTTATGGAAAAAAGGGGAGGGGGGGGCATATCCCTCCCCACCTTAATAAAAATAAATTAAAAAATAAAATTTGAAAACAAAATTAAAACTTAAATGTGTGATCCCCTTGAGCATGAAGGTTGTTTATGGCATTTTGTGGTTCCATATCTGTATTATAATTGATTATAAATAATATTTAAACTATTAATTTTTAATATTTTAGTATTATAATATTATATTTCGTATTTTTTCCCAAAAATATACATATGAAAGTAAATTCCTGGCTATGCCCCTGCTTAAATATTGTGCTAATGTTCTAATGAGTTGCGTAAATGTCCGTCGTACATACATGTGATTACTGTACCTTGTTTTCTACACATAAGCAGTGTTCCATACGTTAATATTTCTCGTGCTTAGAAACCTAAATAAATGCAGTCTTCAGGGGAAAGAAACCATCTTCGTACTTCTGGATGCACCACAAAGCGCCTACATATTACATTTCATCGCATTTGCTCCCCTGCGAGTTGTTTTGCCAGCCATTTACAATTTTCTGTTAGCACTTTAGGTAACGTGTGGGTATGAACTGAAGCGTTAGTTCTCTTCTGCTATAGAAACTTTAATACCTTCTGTTGTGCCCATGGGTATAACAGAAGGGAGCGAAAATTGGGTATCGTGTAGTGCCGGCAGAATTTAGGCACAGGAAACTTTATAAAAGCATTTTTAAATACCGGAATAAATACAGTTTTGAAAATATGATGCGCTACAATCTTACTAATATATTAAAATTAACACACTTAAGGGGTATGGGAATGCGAGTAAAGAGGAGAAAATACCCATGATGAACGAATCTGCTCTTTGAATTGACAATCTTCGTTATGAAGATATTACATGTTATAAATTATATTTAGTTCGTATAGTATAATTGAACAAACAAAATGAGTGGTCGTTAACGAAACAAGTATTTATTCACTCAACAAAACATGGAGCATAGAAAACACAACTTTTAGGAAAAGCAAATTATAATTTTGTAGATATGCCACAAAGTTAATACACAAGGAAGCCCTATTGTCGCAAATAATTCAAATTGTTACATATTGTTATCGTTATCCACATATAGTCGTTAAATTTTGCGTTAAGACGTGTGCAGAAGAAACGAGTGTTTTACCTCGTGTATTGGCTTCCAATGGAACTAAGCAGGTCATGTGCGCTGTTGGGATTTGCTTAAGTGTTGAAAGAAAGTTATATTTTATATCTTAAGTGAAACTTGAGGCGACGACCACTCGGAACACAGCAGACTGTTGGCGGGAAACGGTTATTTACAGTAATTCAAGTATTAAAACGTCGTGTGTGTGTCCACATGTTAATTATATTTGTTAACAAAAATAAACTTCTCTGATAGAAAATGTTTGCTTTGAAGTATGATAAGCTTAAATATGATTGTTATATACAAAGTTAGGTTAGCAACGATGGTAAACATAGCAGGTTTGCCGCCTGTTTCTATTGGCTAGGAATTAAGAATTAAAACATTGGAAACTGCAAATACAGAATACGTGTTTCCGTATGGCATAAACGCTTACTGCATAGTTATTTTATTGTAAAGTTAGCTTAACTATTGGCGATTCGCACCGAGTCATTGCATTCAACCGATAATTAGCGTAGAAATAGTTATATTTTGTAAAGCATCGTTGTAGTCTGAAATAGAATATTGACACACTCCCGTACGTATGTCTAGTTTCCATGCGTTCGTTAGAGTTATCATTGCTGATAACTTCAGTGGAAACTTTTTTCGCATCGGTACGAGTTCGAGGTTTCAGTGTAGAATATAACATGGTGTGCTGTGTTACAGTCGAGTAACTGTACACACACATCTGCTAGCTTTTAAGACAATAACCACTAATGCACATCATTATTGCAATCTTTGATCTTACGGAGAAGAAAACTGTACCGTCACTTTAAAACAAACACACATATGAGCCAAAAAAACTGGTATATGCGTGCGTATGCAAATAACAGAGGTATGGAACCAATCAGAGTGACGCGATGCGGTCGGCAGCTAGATCGGTTACTGCTGCTACAATGGCAGGTTATCAAGATTTAAGCGAGTTTGAATGTGGTGTTATAGTCTTCGCACGAGAGATGGGACATAGCATCTCCGAGGTATCGATAACATTTGGATGTTCGCGTACGACCATTTCACGAGTGTACCGTGAATATCGGGAATCCGGTAAAACATAAAATCTTAGATATCGCTGCGCACCGGAAAAAGATCGTGAACGAACGAACGATGACTGACGAGAATAATTAAACGTGACCGACGTGTAACCCATTCTCAAGTTTGCACAGATTTCAACGCCTTCTGCATACCTTCAGACATTAGTCGAGTCCGTGCCTCGTCGTCTTGCGGCACTTCTGCGTGCCCGGGGGACTTTGCACGATATTAGGCAGGTGTACCAGTTTTTTTGGTTCTTCAAAGCATGTAACAGTTTAGCCTTACAAGTTATCATCAACGTCCTTTTCCCGTAGTATGCTTAATGAGATGCACACTCTTACAGCATTCGTCTAACTACGTAAATGATGTACGTATCTCAAATTACACACGCAAGTACACGGGGAAACGATTGCGTGTAAGTCCCGCTTCCTTGTGTTAAAAAGCTATTTATATGTAGTTCAAGATTGTTATTCCTAATATTTATTATTCCGAAGAGTGGCATGGATGAATTAACTTTCGAAAAAGGCCACCGAAAAAAGTTCTTTTACTCTAACCTTTAATGATCTAGACGATCAAGATAAATATATAGTCTGTTTCTTCGTGATTTGTAATAAACCTGGCGTGGCAATGAACTGAAAGTAAATATGCAGGGCAGTAAAAACACTGCCGATTTTTTTTTACAAGGCAAGGTATGGACGAGAAAGTTATATCAAAACTAGAAAATTAATCTTTTATTCATTCCATTATTAATGTAAAATAACGTTTACCTCTAGCTTTTAACAGGTTTTAGTAATACATTATAGATAACCGAGTTTACTGCATCAAATACATATTCATTCCTTTCTTGAAAAAATGTCAGATTGATTAATAGCAACACTTTCATTGCCATGAGCTTTTCAGCTGCAGTTCCTAATGGATTGATCATTTTAAATATATGCGCCTACAATCCAGCACAGATTCAGTATTTGTTTTTAGTCAAAACACTTTTTCAGAATATCAGCTGGCTAGTTGCTGTGACGGATGCCAATTGGTACGCCTGTCGGAAAGTATAAAGTATCGAGCCGAGTGCAGTATGCTTATTTACGTAAGTGTATTCCTAGGTTCGGACACAGCCTTAATGGTACTTGAATGGACGAATTTAACATACTGATTATTTGTACGAACAGTCACTTTTGTAGTGCATCACAACCCCAAACGGTAAACACGGAGTCACACATTTTAGACCTTCGTGTGTTTAACCTACATTTCTTGACTAGTGCACAATCATTTCCTGTCAATTTCCTTTCAAGTAAGAACGGAATGAAAACTCTATGCTGTAAGACATTCATGACTTATCAAATTTGTAATTGTAAGTGGTTTATCATAAACACCTAAGCTATAGTAAAATAATATATCTCAATTAAAAACAATGACCATTATATATTTTTGATAATTCATTTTCGCAGAGGTAAATAAAGCTATATAGTAGTTGATATCGCTGTAAATTTCAGCAAGTACAGAATTGTAAGACAGAAATGAAACGTGCCATGGTCGCCACTAGTAAATCGTGAGTTGGGTATTCACAGCTGCAACGAAAGCTGATGACTCGCGTGAGACAGGCTCGCCTTTAGCAGAACGTGAAAGGAACACAGTGAGCCAAGGTCAGGGTGACCAACTGCCGCCTGCGAAACTGGCAACACCGCAAGGGGGCCGAGGTATTACGACCTGCTACCTCCCAGTCGAGAACACTAGCGCTCCTCTGCATCGGCCCAATAACTATCAAAAAACCAAGTGTATATCTTTAATCAATGCTTAGAGTTCCGACAAGACTACCTTTTCTATACATTTTAGACGTCCTGTTTTATAAGCTCTCTTGAAAAATCTCTTACTCTATGGTTACAAAGTTTCATCCATAAATAAGAAGCAAAACCCCATTTTCACCACGAAGAATGATATTGCCAACTGCGTTTTCAGTGGTGTTGGAATCTCTGATCTACAAAACATTCAGTGATATATTGCTTAATCGCAAGTAGTTTATTTTTGAAAGAAAGGAATGTTAAAATTAAATTTTTGGAGGAACACAAATCAGTTTAGGGGAAAAGTGTTTATTAAATTTAGTCTTTTTTTTTTATAAGGAATAACTTTCCTGAGTTCGTGGTTCACAAACACCCGTTGTGTGTGTATGTCACTTACACTCGCACAGTTAAACACAACAAGAGTTTTAAAAGTTAATCATGGGTAGTGACTTCTTACAAACCTCGAAATTCTAATTTAACCTTTGATGATGTACAACTAATTATTGTTAACAGATCTAGACGATATAAATTTACTAAAATAGGAGTAAACAATGTTGAAGTGAGGACATTACCAGCCTTCTCGCCTGGTTCAAGTCCCCAACAACAGCCGCCAGTTTGTCCGCCTGAAACAATAGCATACACAACTTACACGCACATAGTCTCTAATACATTTTTCCCAATGAAAAACAACTTATTCAAGAGTAATGTGAAGTTGAGACATTGCAGTAGTCAACACAAAACGCCATAATCATTTGTTTTTCCTGGTTAGCAAACTTCTGGTCATGTTTTATAAAGATTATTATCTTAAATATTATAAGCAGGACGAATCATATTCAGGTAATTTAACATGCAAGTAATACATTTAAAATATATTTATCTAAAAACAACTTTATCTTGCTACTTTCTTTACGTATTTAAATAAACTGTAGCCATTGTAAAAAAAAAACAGTTAAAAATAATTGTTACAAAATGAACGGCACAACTAGGAATTAAATAATGTAGCATTCGATAAAATTGGACAAGATGAACGAAACTGAAACAATAACAACAATATCAGGGAAAGAATATTTCATTGTTTCTGTATATGTAAAATAATACACTGAGAAACTACAACATTAAAAATGAAGGAAAATAATAAAAAACTAAGGAAAATATGCCACAATTAAAACAAAATCAACTAACAAACCCTAGTAGAAAATAATCACTTGCTCCGTAATAGAACCAGGAAAACCCACAGGATAGAATTGAACTACAACGACCAGCTTAGGCAGGTGAGTAGTCGTCAAAAAATATTTCAAAATATACATACAGTATGCACGAGCTGTAGCCTAAGTAATACGGAAGGGTGTAAGTTTGAGGTTGTAACACGGCCAGAACGAAAGACAACTATCAGAGTTTCTGGGCAATGCCTTATTGAACAACGCAGTGCAAACCACAACATATGTAGTGCAGTCGTCAACTCCCTTCCATAAACGTGGGTTTGAAACCCCATTTGACCCTTTGGCACGTTTGTGTTCCCTGGGAATATTTCGAACAAAAAGGTCGCGTTTGTTTTTACCCGACACGCCACCATTTTTGAGAAATTAATTTAAGGATTTTCTAACACTGAATCTTTACGTCTGTGCATTTGATGCGCGATGGTGCGGCGGTTTATAAAACAACGAATAATTTTATTTTAATTACAATTACTTTAATCTAACTAAACCAGCGCTTATTTCTTGACGTAATAGTGTAATCGTTAGGAATTAGAATATTAACACCGCACGCTTGCGTACCAGCGATAGTTTTGTGTGATCGGTATGGATAGGCAACAAATGACAACTATTTCAACTGTCTAAGGGTTTAGTTTAAATCAGCACCATCATGCATTAACTGTACATTTGTTTATACAGTCCAAATTCGAGATTTAGAGTTAGAATATTATGATTTATGGTTTGCACCACTCCTTTCGATAACTCATTACCCAGAAATTCGGAAATATCTTTCAGTCTGGATGCATTGAAGCAAAAAACCACCTACATACTTCAGCCACACCAAGCGTGGTTACACATCTCCGGAAGAGATTAAAGCTATAGTTGTTTTTTTCCGACATTTTTAAAAGGCACCACTTGCCGAAGATTGTTGATATAGTTAAGTTCCGCCCTATAATGTATATGTATAGAATTTACATTTGTGTCGGGTAGCATCCGATATCTTAAGCAACTGAGGAATGAAGAGAGGTGGGGATGAAGCAGCAACGGAATGCAACACTGTGAGAAACAGGAATATCCCCGGCAACGATCTGAGAAAACCCAGGCATAAACCTCTGCCGGGAATCAAACATGGTTGCTCTAAATACGGGAGGAGCAGTTTACTCACCAGATCACAGCGTGTCTGCGATAGTTACAGCTGTAATTGTCCGTTTAAACGGGCAATGATGCCATTACTGGGACAGTACAGTAACTACTCGTATAAACACGCAGAAATGCCCATTAGAGTATCTAATGGAGTGGAGGGTAGCTACGTTAGAGTATAGGCTGTTCGGGGTTATTTGGACACTTTTGAAATTAAAGTTTAACTGTCACTGCCCATACCTGCAGGTATTCTAACATGCATACACTCAAACCAGTTTGAAACTGAGGGAAAGGGTTGTATGTGTTAAGAGAATTTTAAGTGTTAGATAAACACTTATGAATGATTAAATTATTTCTTTAACTTCCTTTTTTTTAATGCATAAAGAGTAAGAAATAGCACATGTGTAAGAGACTTGTTTTATAATATGCATGTGCGTAGATGCTAAGCAAGGCTTTCAAAAGCGCTGAGTTTACCGTGAACAACCTATAGTCACTAGTAACATGTGGTAAAGTAACACTATACTCTACTAACCCCATCATATACTAGAGATGAGGTAGACCGCTTACTCGTCTTCTGCGGATGTACCCAACATTTACCTACTCCAAAGCAACACAACTGTCAAAGTCATATGGTCAACAGTGATGAACGCGTTTGATTGTATCTTAATTTTTAAATTACAAGCACTATTATATAAAAAAAATACTTTTACTAAATTCGAATTTAATAAAACTGTATTACAAATAGGTTAGAGGTAGTATAAACACATATATAAGCACTTACTGAAGTGCTCTAACCTCAAATCCACGCCGTTTATGCTAGTCGTGTTGGCAGGAAAGCAGTTCTATGTTGGGACATGGACATTGGTTGTGCGCAGCCAGCGAGATCCGTATTCCTCGTCTTTAGTCTACGCCCATCATCGCCTAAACTGCCACTCGCCCCGTGTGAATACGCGAACCCGTGTAGTAGAGTATACACAGCGGCCAGTATACAGAACGGAGGTGCGTCTAGTATTATGTTGCTAAACATAATACTGTATTAGCGTCAGTATTCTGTGGGTAGACATCCTGTTTAATTTTAGAGTAGACAATAGAATACACTCTTCTTGCAACTATCATCGCGTAGACGAGCGTTAAAAACCCGGCGGGAGAGACGTGTCAGGTTACAGGCTAGAAGTAATCCACGTGGTCAAATGCCGCAAACGGTTTGCCACGTGCGGGGGACTAAGGTGGAACTCAGCACGTCGTGTTCAACACACGCACATACCAACTTGCACAACCCAGATAGCATGCATGCTTGCTAGTTTGCCTAGTTCAGCAAGCTTGTTATATCACGTAGGATTCAAACCCAAGTTCTCATTACGCCACATACTCGCTAGTTGCTTTTACATATATGGCTTGAATTATGCGTTAAGGTTGCCAAGGCAAGATTCCGGTAAGTTTCACAAATCAAGCTCACTATAAGCTTGAGTCAAGCTTACTGGCTTATGAACAATTTGAATAAAGCTCGACTCAAGCCAATTTTGCTATTGGGGAGCTGCTTACCCGCTAGTGTGTTTTAGTCAGTTGTTCCATGTGTGGTCGAGTCACTCAGTCTTATTTGGCGTACATAAACTTATATGTGAAATTGAAAAACAGACTAAATGAGACAGTAGCGTGGAATAAACGACCCGATACTACGGACAAGCCACTGCCTGAGTCACCCACTTCGCTTCTACCTGTCAACACACCTGCCTCCGCGTCATTTGAATGGCGTTCTACACGTCACAGTATGTAGGCATTTGCACGCGATTAGCAACTTTTCGCTGTGTCGCCTCAGTTTTGTACACGCGCCATTAGTGTGTTAATATGTACGGAAAATATTACTCATTTAAAAAAAATATACTGCTTTAAGTTATTTACAAAAGGCTTTGATATTTTAATTTTTTTTCGACGATACAGTTGTTGCGTTGATATTTATAGCACTGCGTGTGATTTAACTCTCCATTTGAACTGAGTCAATTATGTTAACTACAAGACAGTCTGGTTCAGACAAACAGTCGCGTAACCTCAGGACTAGTGAGTGCATTTCAGCTTTTGAATAAACATTTGTGAACTTTGAGGTCAAATTATGACTAGAGCTTTAACATAGATACTTTGATTTATTTTTATAACACTGTGGCTTCATGCTAATACACGTTTATTGAGTGGAAGTGTTATTGTTTACCGCAGACGTCGGTAAAGTTCGTATGCTTAAATCTTGCAGCAAATTTGCATGTCTGTTTATAAGTAAACTTAAATAACCATTAGTTATTTACACTGATAGCTATCGCTATGAAAATGCATATTGTTATGCACCCAACAATAGTTTAGGACTTTTCTGTCTGAGAATGAAGTGAAAAATGTGGGATGTGTTGCGATATTGAACATACCTTTTTAGCAGCCATTGCCTTCGTTCGCCGATTACGTGTGCTAACAGGTCTCTTGTACCGGTGTCTGTTCCAAACCTGAAAATTAAGAAAACTTATCTGTACCCAAGCACCTACAAACAAGCCTTAAGACTTAAGTTATCGTTAAGGTATCAGACGTGTAAAATTTACACCTAGGAGCAGCTATGCACATATTAATCATAAAATTCAGCTAAAACTGCTACCACGAGAAACTACTTATCATAGCAGTACAAAGACATTGAAAAAGCCAAATTACAGTATACAAAGTTTATACACTGGACGCGCACAAATCATATCTTTTCTTCGTAATGTGACTAATCTTCTTCCAACGTGCTGTAGGGCGTCATCGTTTTACTGAAACGGAAGAAAAAGGGGAACAAGAAATTTATACAGTGAAATGTTATAGAGTAATTAATTATTTTTTGTAGTTTAGATATTCATCAACGCTATAAAATGCATATTCAATAAAAACGTTCTTTCAGATGTTTTTTTAAAAAGAGTTTCTGGTTAGAGAAGAACATTTCTTGAAGGTGGTGTAGTAATTTATTGGAAAGCTGGCTACCAAGGTAGGACTGCCCTTTCTGGACTAGTTTTAAGTTAACTGAAGCTACGCGTAGGTGTTTTTTTTTACTCCAGTGTCATGCTTGTGAAATGACTCATTTTTCTAAAATAAATTACTTGTTTTTGGACACGAATGTGAGTACTGAAAACATGCACTCTCATGCAAATGTTAAAATCTCTGAGCTCCTGAAAAGAGGTCTACATGAGTCTGACTTTCTTTTGCCATTGATTATTCTTACATCTCTCTTTTGCACGTCAAACACTTTTTTACTGTCAGTGGAATTACTCCCCCAAAATTATACCGTAACACATAATGGAATGAAAAGATGCAAAATATACAATTTTTGTTGTATTTTTTGTTTAAGACCTCTACAACACTTCGTAGAGCGAAACAGGATGAACTTTGTATACGCGATGTGAGATTTCTAGTTTAGAAAATTGTTTACTTTTAAGCCAAGAAACTCAGTCTCTCCTGATTCATTAATTTTGTCTCTGTTACTGCTAGCATATGAATTAGTCATCTTTTCTGTTCTTTGTGAGAAAGTCCATAAGATATGTATAATATAGGTTGAGATTTAATTTGTTTGCAGTAAACCATGCATTTAGCTCTGTAAATGTTGTGTCATTTACTGAGTCTCCAGAGACTAAGATGCTAGTATCATCTGCTAATAAAATTGGAGTAGTGTCTTGGGTTGGGGCACATGGGAGGTCATTAATGTAAACTAGGAAGAGTAGGGGGCCTAATATTGAGCTTTGTGGGACCCCATGCTTGATTTTCCTGGTTCAGAGTAGAATGAAGTAGTTTTTACTTTGATCTGCACTTGTTGTTTGTTTGAAAAGTATGAGCTCATTACTTTATTGGGTGTACCTAAGACTCCACAAATATTTAATTGTTCTAAAAGTATTTTGTAATTTACACAGTCAAATGCTTTATTGAGGTCGCAAAAGATTCCATTGGGTGGCAGTGTTCAAAAAGTTAACTTTTAATTAAAGTTTCAAGCTACGTGTGACAGATTTTACTTAGTTGCAAAGTTGACTTATAATCATATCTTGTTTTTTAAGGTAGAAAATAGAGACAATTTGATACATTGCCAACAGTAGCGCTTACTTACTGAGGAAAATGTTTTGTTGCCAAACTTCCAACATTGACCTTCCCAAGTCGTAGTAGAAGCAGATATTGTGATGCGAGGAAGGCAATTTCAATATATCTTCCCCCCCTCCCTTTTCTGAAACATTAAATTGTTTACAATTGCCTGCAGACGTTATGACTTAAAGTAGCCCCCAAAGTAAACTTTCTGTAACTATTTGGGAGATAAAAGCATTTTGAAAATCGAACACCATAAAAAAAACGAAAAGTGATGGGAACAACTTATGCACATGGTGACTTATTTTAGTTGACAAAATTCGAATACCTGTCTAGTCCCGTCGCTGTGTCAAAAACCGTTTGAAGGTTGTTCACGGTAAAGTGAGTACTTTTGAAATCAACCTTTGAAAAATGTATCCGCCCTAGCATGCACACACACACTCACA
>NQII01001468.1:141914-157764 GCA_002778355.1 Clitarchus hookeri
ATATATATATATATATATATATATTGACGCGTCCCGCGTCCCGAAAGATATTTTGTCGTCAGAAGGCACACTCTGTCGAAACTCGCAGGCTGGCTACCGCAATAAATACTAAGGGTTTGGCGAGCCTGCTAGAAAATGGCACCAGGATTCCAAGGCGGAATGAACACGTGGTGTAGCGGCCACATGCGGAGGAAGACAGACGCAGCTGCATCTCGCAACTACAAGGGGACGCTAAGCTCACACCAGCAACTGCATCTCTCCCAAGCCAGCTACCGCGATAAATGATGAGAGCTTTTGGCGAGCGTGTGAGATTAATAGCGATGCGATATCCGGAGTCAGAAGAAACACTGCACTGACCAAGGGGCCACCAAGTATGCCAGCATGTGCAGGGCGGAGCAGTAAACTTCGATGCCAGAATCGAGGGTCGACGCTGGGCCCACATGTGGGTAGCCGGAGCGCCGAACACGTTTTTACGACCCAGAGGACGCGGCGGTCAGCCTGGCCACATGCAGAGATGATGCGAGTTTAATATGGTGAACGAGCGTACAAAAACTGGCTGATTTCAAGCGAGGAGTGCGGAGTGGCGCCGGGAGGAACGAGTCCGAGAGAAGGCATCGAGACGTCAACACCAGTCGGCGAGGAACGGTCGCAGCCCAGGCATCGCAGCCCGCCCACCGAGTGACGGAGCTTTCCCGAGGTCGCCGACGAGGAAATGGACCATCGCCTCGAGACAGCTAAGTAAAGACATACAGGAAGTGTGACGAACCTTGCTCCCCACGGCACAAATCGCCGAGTCAAGCCCTACATAGCCTACGTAGCGTGGGGAGGGAGAGTTGTCTCGTGTGTTCATGTAGAAGTTAACCTGTTAAGCGAAAATAAAACTGACCTATGTTAACTCGCAAAGAAGGTGAATTTATTTGGTAAATTGGACCTAGGGATAGTAGCGTCAACATATTCCTACGCCCTAACACTGAGGGCTAGCATCAATTGCTGGCGCCTTATGCAGAGAGCAGAATCAATACCTACTTATACGCCATAGCGCTGGGGAGGTATCAATTTTGGCGCCCCATTAAGGGGCATGCTGAATTCTGTATAGACGGAGGCAAGAACAGTCTAAGTACCCGGGACAAAAGAGATCTCGCCCCGACCGAGCAGCTAGCATATTCACGACTTCGGGAAGTCATAAAATTANAGCATATTCACGACTTCGGGAAGTCATAAAATTAATCCCGTGGTGCCCTTTAGCGACAGTAGAACCGAGAAGGGAACGAGGTAATAAACCAGACAAGAATGGCAGGCCACAGGTGTGCGCAGAGTTTAGAAGAAAGGCGGAGAGCAAAGATCCAGGAAGAAGGTGACGAGATAAGGACAGACACATCCCCAAATAACACACAAACGCATATAGAAAGCAGGGGGGAGACGAGGGAGCAGTGCATAGCCCCGCGATGCCAAGGCACGGGACTATACATAGTACAGTGCCGAAATTGCCCGCGGCGACAATGTAACCAATGTATCGGCTGGCCAGATGTTTCCCGGCCGACGCAAGGAACGGGGTACCAATGCCTTGATTGTCAGGAGCCGCAGACACAGTGCGACCTCCTGAATTGCCCAGGGCACAACATGCACCTGGCTCGGTGCGCTACCTATACACAGGTATTCCACAACATATGTATAGGGTGGCCCTAGGGGGCAGAGGGCTCGAGAGGCTGGGTATACCAGTGCGGGGTATGCCAAAAATGGACAAGCTGGGAGCTCCCTTCGAACGCGGACCAAACCCGGGGCACCCGGGCAGAGGGAGGACAAGGGATAGTGGAGGAAATGGTCCTGCCGGAATTCGCAGGAAGACCCCACGAAGATCCCCAACGATTCGTACAGAATTATGAACACGAGTTCCGAACCGGTGGTGTTCCCAGGAAGTGGTGGGTGCAGAAGGCACACGAACAATTGAAACAAGCCACCCTCAGCTGATGGGACAGGTATGGGGAGTTCATAACGACGTGGGAATAATTCGCTGACGCCTGAGCAGTAAGTTCGCAGGAGAAGAGGTTATAACTGGGCTACGAACCGAGTTCTACACCCAGCAACAACAGAACGAGGAAGAAGTAGAAATCTTTATTAGGAGGAAGGCGCAAATGTACGCATGCATCGCGCCAGAAGGAACGGAAGCGGAGGGAGTTAGTATAATTACGAGGCTATTGATACAGGCCCTACGGAGTGTCCTTCGCCATCCACTGGCAACAGGGATAGAGGAACTCTTGGAAAGGGCGAGAGAGGCTGAGATCGATTACCAGGAAATGCGTGCAGTAGGGGTCGGGACCCACCTCCCCACGTGCCCTCCTGCTGTCCGCCCAGAGCGGACAATACAGACTAACCTACCCGACAAAAGCGAAAGAAAGAGCCCACCCCACTGCTGGTACTGTCCCGAGAGGCACCTCTACTGCGATTGCCCAACCATAAAAGCCTTAATAGCCACCGAAAAGGAAAAAGCCACCTGGAACTCCCCCCTTGGAACAAGGAAGGCGACTCACCAGAGGCGAGAGTCGGGAAATGCCCTCGCCGGGGCTCCGAGCCACCCCTCATCACCAGAGTAAATGAAAGGGTGAGGCAAATATGCACTCTGGGCCACCCGGAATCATCCGCGCAAGCCCCTCGGAAAGAAGCCTGGATTGATAGCCACGCTGTTAAGGCGGTCTTAAACACAGCCGCAGCCGGCAACTTTATCAGAAGCCAGCTGCTGACACCAGAACAAAGGAAAGCGATGCAGGACACCCGACGCGTCCAATTTGCCCAGACGGAGTCCCGACTGACAATAGAGGGAAAAATCACCTCGCCAGTATACACAGGGGTAGAGACAGTAGCAACGGAGTTCTTCTGTGCCCCACAGTTAGCGGAAGAAGTAATCCTCGGGCAACCATGGCTGTCGAGCCACGGCTGTATAATCGACTGCGGGCAAAGGTGATTATACTCTGGCAGGCGGGACAGAATGGCTGTAAACTGGGAGGCTCCCATAAACACGGAAGGACCAAGAGCCATATCCGACAAGGAGGTGAACCACCAGCTAAGACCCGACAAGCTGCGGGCGTTAGTACAAATAATAAACACTACATGGCGATATTCTGTAACACCGACCGATTGCAACAGATCACAGCCATCCAACACGAAATCTGGGTAAAGGATGCGCACCCCATATACTGTCGCCCAGGTAACCCGTCAGCCCACCGCCGACAGATCATCCCAGACCAGGTGGCCGAAATGAAAGAACAGGGAATAGTGGAGCCGACGGACTCCCCATACAATGCCAGGGTGGTGCTCGTACCCAAGAAAGGTGGGGAACTTCGATTCTGTGTGGACTATCAAGCTCTAAATGACATAACATACCCAATAGCCCCGCCAGCGATAAACATCGCAAATATGCTCCACGACCTAGGAGACGCACGTATAGTCACCACACTGGACATGCGCAGTGGATACTGGCAAATCCNGCGATAAACATCGCAAATATGCTCCGCGACCTAGGAGACGCGCGTATATTCTCCACACTGGACATGCGCAGTGGATACTGGCAAATCCCCGTGCACCCAGAGTCCCGTAAATATACTGCGTTTACCACCCCAGAGGGCGAAACACTGCAGTTCCGAGTAATGCCCTTCGGCTTAAAGAACGCACCGGCTACCTTCCAGCGGTTGATGTCGGCCGTGGTACTGACCGGCTACAGCGGCCAATTCTGCCTGGCATATCTGGATGACGTCATTGTGTATTCCCGCACATGGGAGGAGCACCAGGTACAGTTGCGCAAGGTGCTGGAACGGTTCGAGCTCCACGGTCTGACGTGCCAGCTGGAGAAGTGTCACTTCGGCAAAACCCAGGTCGAATATCTAGGGCACATAATCACCCCAGAAGGGAATTACCCAAAGGCCTAAAAGGTACGAGAAATTGAAGATGCCAGGGCGCCAACAAACCGGAGACAATTGAGGCGGTTCCTGGGACTATGTAATTGGCTCCGCGACTTCATCGAGGATGTCGCCCCTCTTATAGCCCCCCTCAACGAGCTTCTACCCAAAACGGCTCGCTGGAGGTGGAACGACTAACATGAAAGGGCCTTCCAAGAACTTAAGTTGCGGTATAACGGCATAAGCATGCTATATCGCCCTATGCCCGAGTTACCACTAATCCTGCAGACGGACGCAAGCGGAACCGGGATGGGGGCAGTTCTGTATCAGGAACAGCCACAGCGCCCACGACGAATAATCTCGTACGCCAGCACTAAGCTCAAGGAGGCCGAGCGACGTTATCACAGTAACGAGCAGGAGTGCTTGGTGGTGATCTGGGCAGTCCGCAAGTACTGCTACTATTTAGAGGACAGACCCTTCATCCTCCGGACCGACAACAAGGTCCTCACTTGGCTAAGAACCAAGAGCAGTGAGAGGGCGAAATTGAGGCAGTGGGCGTTGTTCCTAATGGAGTTCTCCTTCACGATAGAGCATTGCCAAGGGTCCGCCAATGAGCTACCCGACGCCTTGTCTCGCCAACCACAAGGGTCAGACCAGAACAGAGGGGCGGACGACTGGGACCGTATGCTTCCCCCCTCCTCTCCGAAGTCACCACAGCCAGGGCACATGGGGCTGCAGCTAATTAAGTTCCGCGAGAACAAAGGACTGCTACAAGACCTACAGCAGCCCGATCCCGCACTACCGGGGCTAATGGAGCGACACCCCGACCGATATGAAATAAGAGGCGGCGTAGTCTGGGCAAAGGCCCTCCCACGGGCCGATCAGTGGAAGGTCTGGGTCCCCAAAGAGTTACGACCCAGCCTCTGCGAGCACCATCATGATCATCCCCACGCTGGACAACCCGGGTGCCAGGAAACATTAAAGGCCCTGACCACCCGATACACCTGGCACAGAGTCGGATGGGAAGTCAGGGAGTATGTCGCCAGGTGCCGAACGTGCTGTGCGAACAAGGCATACCCGGTGCCGAAGACACAGTATACGCCCAGACGACCTAAGGCTCTGTGGACGCACATCGCCACGAACATTATGGGCCCCTATCCTAGGACACCCAGGGAAAACGATACCTGCTCGTCGTAACCGACCAGTTCTCCCGGTGGACGGAAGCATACCCTGTACCTAATCAGGAAACGGGCACGATTATCTGGCAAATGGAGCGGGAGGTTTTTCCCAGGTGAGGGTTTCCAAAGTGCGTCCTAACCGACAACGGCTCCCAATTCACCGGCACAAAATGGGCGAAGGAGTGTAAAGCATGGGGGGCGGAAAGCCCGACGACGCCCGCATACCACACCCAAGCCAACCCCACCGAATGCCGGAACCAGGAACTGAAAAAGAACATGCGCGTCCGGATGGGCGACAACCACACACAATGGGACATGCACATCCCAGAGATCCTGTACACACTGCGGCGCCGGCACAATGACGCCCTGGGCACTTCGCCCAGCCAACTCATACTCGGGTACAATCTCCGCCGCCCGGGAGAATGGCAGTGGGAGACCGAGGCGACAGAGCTGCCCGGCCCCGAAGCAATAAGGAAAGCGGCTATCCGAAGAACAGGCGCGTCTCGGAGAAACCAACAACGGTACATCCGACGCAAATACCAGGAACCAACCAGCGACGGACACCACCTACCCGAAGGCCAGTATGTATTGTTGTGGAATCATCCTCTGAGCCGGGCCAATGAAAAATACTGCGCGGTATTTGCGCCGAAAAGGGAGGGACCATACATCATAGCTGGGCGCCAAGGGATTGTGTACTGGGCAGAAGATGAAATGGGGGAAATGCGGAAGGTAGCGAGGAACCAGATATGCCCTATAACCGAGCCCCACACCCAGCGCCCCAGAGAAGCCGAACGAGACTGCCCAGAGGAAGCCAGCAGTATGAACAGGGGCGACGGGATAACGGACCTGCAACAAACCGCGCGGCTACGGCAGCAAGGGTGGGTGTCCCCACACCTTAGTGACGCCAGGGCCACTAGGCCACCGGAGCAACGAACCATGGTCGGGAGCCGGGAGAGGGGGCGAAACCCTCGGGCGAGGAAGAGGTAAACACGCGCGAGGGAGCGAAGGATGACGGAGAGCGGACGGCGGAGAGGCAGGGACTACGCGAATGGGAGGAAAAGGAGGCCGGGACAGGCAAGGGAGAGCAGGAAGGAGAGTTACGGCGCGAGAACGAGGGAGAGCCGGAAGCGAACGCGGAGAGAGAGACGGACGGAGGAAAGAGGCCGGGCGGAAGAAGAAATAGCGACCAGGCGCGAACGAGCAGGGGGGAGAGAGAGAGAGAGAATTCAACCATGGCGTAATTTCCGGGACCGGGGAAACGCGGGTGAAGAAGATCTAAGACGCCCCCTACAGGTGAACACCGAGGGAGAATCGAACCCGTGAGCAGAGGAGGTACCAGAGGAAGACGCGCCAACAGCACCGACGGGCGGCGCCCAGCCACCTACAGACGAGGGACGGCCCCTTCCACCACGCTGGGGAGGTATCAATATAAATATACACGTACATATTCCAACGGGCACACCGACTGGCATTAGCGTAGTAAAGTTGGTAACGACAAAGGTAAAGTAGTTCCATCTCTTAAAGCTGGATTTAAAATGTTGGGCAAACATGTGCAAAAACTGAAATTATTTTCTTTGCTGTCTGTTTTTTTAATGCACGTTAGTTTGAGAATTAACGAATTCGCCAAACATTGGCTTTTATAACAATGTTACAGTTTCACTTGACGGACGCACGAATGAAGTGCTGGGCCCATGGAATTCATTTCACATGTGGTGGAAGAATACACAAAATGCGTACATGTATATGTTAATGAGATGCCTCGTTTACCGTGAACAGATGTCCGCATCTGCAACATCGTACACTTTTAAACGATCGTGCAATTCAAAATGGATATTACCTACCATACAAACGAGAAAGTGCCTTATATCCACCTAACATTCATGATTATTATGCTATTTATGACTTTAGGTTAGCTAATGGCGTCATGTAACTCCCGTGCCTCTACACTCGCTGCTAAGTTCTTAACGGCGAGTCGTCAGTCTGCGTCAACCTGACGGTGGTCTGTCTCTCCTGCTCTCCATTATACTGTGCTCGAACCTGGGTCAACATGGCGGTTGGTGAGCATTCTCAAGAAAGTGGCCGTTTATAGTCCTACGATTCCCTGTCAGATGTTCCAATTCAAGTATGTATCTATAGAATTTCTTTGGACCAATCTTGTATTTTGATAGTTTGTGTATTTCCTTAACGGACGTAGAAACGTTTGATGCCAAATCTCTTAACGGGCGCACTGAGTAGCACGGGTCCTGGAAAGTAGCTCCATGTCTTAACGGTGAAATGAAAGTGTTAGGGAAAGAATATGTGAAAACTGCAATGATTTCTCTTGTTTTATGTTTCTTTAATGTATCTAAGTGTAAGAATGCGCAAATGTGTAAATCATTAACTTTTCTAATGATTTCACAGTTTCATTTGACCGACGCAGGGACAAATTGATCTTCGCCCGTGGAAGTGTTGATATTGCGTATAGCAGAAGAATACACATCGTGCATGCACGGCTATTTCGAACAGTTCTTTCGAAAGCGCTCAGTTTACAGTGAACGGCCTATATAATTGCATTTTCCCGCCCGAAACTTCCCTTTTTAATATACATAACGATTCTAAATGAGCGGTGCCTTGCCAGATTAGAAAACAGCTGTAAATTTTACAGCTGTTCTGATTTCTCTTGATGGGAATCCGAAGTTTACACACAACATTTCAGATGTTTATTCTCCAGCGAGTGTTTCTACTTGCGTGTTTTACTCGAGAAAAATAACAAATGTTTGTAAATTTCCCAGTTTTTACAGCATGTTTCTAATATAGTGGTTCACAGCAGCTCTGCAGTGACGTAACACAAACCACGAAACGACGACTATCGTCCATTCAACATTAAACTCGTCTGAAGCTTTCATGCTATCCCTACGCCTCGTGCAAACAAAGCTTAACCGAGTCTAGAGAACTACACCAAAGGGGCAACGCTCTGCATTCGTGGACACACAGTTTAATAATATTTCTGCATGAGAACTATTTATTCATAGGAATTACCAACATTTTTCTCTCCACGTGATTATTAATATAAATTTCAAGTGAAATATATAATAATTTATACATGAACTGTAAGTAAAACTGCAAATTAATAAAGAATAATATACTTTTATTTCAACATAAGTATTAAACGCTTGTGATACATAACACATTTAGGTAATACGTGGGGTGATTTTTCAGAGGTTTGATACACAAAGAGTGAAGTAACCGCGAATAGACAACATGCACATTTTTTGCTGACACTTGGTTTTCATTAATTTATGTGTTAGAAATGTATTTACAAAGTATCACTATTTAAAAATTAGCTTTGAAAAAGTTATGATTGAATGCAAGTTTTAAATTTGAAACGCCCGCCAACACGCAACTGTCGCGCCTGCTCACTCAGTGACGTCACAAGTCAGATACAACCTCGGCCACCGCGTTCGTTTACTTCAGCCATGATGCGTATTTGGTTAAATAGAAATCGTTTGAAGAAATGGGAATATAAAATAAAGAGTCCAGTATACCAAAATCATCGAAATGGTTTATTGCACCGCAGTGTACTAGTACATCTCGCAAAACACCTGATCAAATATTTGTTAGTTACAAAAAACGAAACAAACAGGAAGACGTGGTTTAATGCAGTTAGGCGAGACATTGAAGATGTTTCGCCAAAATTAGTTCTTTCTGTTTGCGAATACCATTTTTACGTACGTAATTAAGGTGTTTATGTTTCCCCTATGTTGGCAGTTTTAACACTGAACTTCTTAATATCTACTATTTACATCTGACCTAACCTTCATTAAGGTACTATGGTATTGTTTAATACGCACCACAACGCGTTTAGCAATTCTTATGTGATTTAGACGTAAGCATAAAAAAATATGTTAACGTATTTCATAATAGTAAATGTATATAAGTATGTTTACAAAAAATTAGCCATAGAATGTAAATTTTACATTTTGTAAGCTTATAAATTCCAAGTTAGGCCTAACATGCAAAATTTGGTATAGCTATTTTTTATTAATTTAATATTTCTTATAACATTCGTTTCAAGAGCACTGTTATCATATTAAGACTATATTCACATTGTATGCCTAAATTATAACATGTCACGATGTTAAGCCATGAAAATTAAGTACATTTTTAAATTATTTTAGTGGGGCTCAAGAGACCCTCTTGCAAAAAGTTGGGGTTATATTATACAGATAAAAAGTTTGTATCGTTAAAGATATAAATTTAAGTTGTTTTGATTTTTCTCTAGTTAGCTTTCATAAGCCTAAAAATTTAAGTTAAATAGCAACTTAATTTTTACTTTCGAAAATCTAAAATGCATGTTTGTAGAAATGTTTATCAAGGATGATTTTACTTTCATATNAACTTAATTTTTACTTTCGAAAATCTAAAATGCATGTTTGTAGAAATGTTTATCAAGGATGATTTTACTTTCATAGGACGTTACAAAAAATTACGAGACTAGACCCACAAAATTGCTACTAATTAGCCTACACGTTCTACGCAAGTAAGCTGTGTTAATTTTATAATAATTTCCCTTAAATAAACAGAAATAAAAACAACTTTCGAGAATAAAACTAATTCTTAATCTTTTATTACGGATTTTCTTCCCTGTATTTAATCTCATCCCAGGTATTAAGTGTTTCTCAAACTACCATATATATATTGTCAGCTTATGTGTACAGTTCTTNCTCATCCCAGGTATTAAGTGTTTCTCAAACTACCATATATATATTGTCAGCTTATGTGTACAGTTCTTACAGTTTAAAAATAAAGTGCAGACACAGCTATCGTGACGTCAGAATAATAAAAGATATGTTAGGTACACAAAACATAAGAAACAATATGATAAACAAGTAATCTTTCAAATTTTATTTTATTTTCTAAACACTACATTTGAGACCTCAATATAGCGATTATAAACGAGGTGGAACGCGGAAATACAGGTTTGCCAGCCGGCAGCTGCTCGAGAAGTCGTACGGTGTCGGGTAGNTTATAAACGAGGTGGAACGCGGAAATACAGGTTTGCCAGCCGGCAGCTGCTCGAGAAGTCGTACGGTGTCGGGTAGAGACTAGCGTGCTAGCTTCAGGCCTACTGTCACCATACTGCTCGTTATCTGACTTTTATAAAGCNGGTGTCGGGTAGAGACTAGCGTGCTAGCTTCAGGCCTACTGTCACCATACTGCTCGTTATCTGACTTTTATAAAGCGAAAAAAGTTTAGTGAAATGTGGTTTCGAATCCGGAAAATTTTGTAACCTTCTTTCTCAACACAACATTACGTTTCATTTCTAAATAATGTAGTTAATTTATCGCACATCAAGCATGGCGCGCGACAACACATTACGCTCACTGCAGTCGTCGTCATTACAATTGTGTTATTCTGTTCCATATTTTAATTTCCAACTTTGAATCTTAGCAATCGTGAACATAGACACAGATGACAATAATACTACGTACCTCAATAAAACATACAAACAAATAAGTTTTAACATGTGATGTAGGCCTACAGTTGCTTTGAAGAGCACGACTGTGCGGTATGAGACACGTTCTTACCTTTGTAACTTTACGCCTCTTATTTCAGGTTACACAAAAACAATGGGAATTTAAGTAATCAAGTAGCATATCGGTATCTACTCGTAGCTGATTGTTCGACTGCGCTTTCACACAGTTGCCTTCCATCTTAGTGCTGCGTGTTTGCAACGTGCCGGAGCCGGCCGCCGGCGTACGACTAGTGACGTCAGACCAATGAGAGAGCGTTCCGCATTCACGTGACAGCGGCCGCGAAAGATACTTTTTTAATACTAACATAACTTTGTCAAAACCGATATTTTCATACACGTATACAAATGTGTTAGTGTCATTTTCAACAATATTTGCGAAATTTGCACGTTGCCCATTGGCAATAGATTGCTGGGAGCTGGCAACACGCCGCCTGGAGTCTATACGACATTGGTACACATGTGCTCATCGTGCGGCCTAACACCCAGGCTAAAGTCAAAGTACACTACTGGAGACTAGCATTGCTACCGTACGCCCAAGAAGTTACCGCATGAAGTAAACAGACCATTAAAATAAACTGAATAGTTAACTGAGTACATATGCCATACCAGCTTATGATGCCGTGTCTCAGTTTAAAGTACATTCTCTTCAGAGAACGCTCTTTGTAATTAACAGACGTGAGTGCGCTTTCGTACGCTCTGCTCTGCACATTACTACGATATTAGATACATAAATTATTACAATACATTCATATGATTTATAATACAATTAAATAAATTTAAAAATGTAATGTTCGAATGAGTGCATTAAACGCCCTGTGTAGCTAAAACTGTATACCTTATTACGAAATAAACATAGTAAATAAAAACAGTTAACAAGTAAGTATTTTCGTTGAACAATGATGCCTTTACAAAATGTAACCTATCCGCCGACTGGAATAACCTCATCTTGCAACAAGAGTCCCAGAAAGCACGAGAGATCGCAGTGGGTATACATCGTGTCGTCTCAGTGCCGTTTTCTGACGTGAAGGCCAGAGCGAGACCGCGAAAAAGCGTTCTCTGAAATCAGTGAGACACAGTCCAGTGATGGTAACATGTCAATAGTGAATTTCCCTTTTCAATTATAAAAAAAATAAAAGTTTTTTTAAAATCTATATTTCCATTAAATGGATATAAAATATATATAAAAACATGGCATGTACCTCTCAAACAATTATCGATGTCTGTTCAAAAATAATAAATCCATTATCAACACTTAAAGGAAAAAAGTCAAAAGAGTAATCTTCAACATCACTGTCCTTGATTTCCTTTCCTATCGCTTATATGTGAATTCCTCGCAAACGGTATGGTTTAGCGTGATAACACAAGACATGCTTTTTAATTTTAATGTGCTATTTAGTAACCCATCATTGGAAACCTGATTAGGTTTCGGCAACACAGCATTTTATGCGACTACAGGGTTCCAGCCCTTAATTTCTCTATGGCATAATTAAATGACAGCGACCGGTTTTGTTGTTATTCGTTCAACTACACACTATCCTGGATGATATTGTCCAATTTCAAATACTTTCTGTAAAATTTACAATAAACACGTGTTTCAGCTGCACCTTCAAGGTCGCGTACCTCACTTACGAAGCATCGTAGACCACATGTCGCATACATGTTTCCGGCGTAATTTTTCATAAGTATATACAAGCTGAGTTTGTTTTTTAGACTCATTCTGTATAAACAACCCAGTGAAGAGTGAGTGAAGATATTTGGGTGGCTCTTAGCATTGAGTTCTTGAGAGCCGATGAGGTTGATTGACGTGAGTATGGAACCGTAATGCAAGGGCGAGGAAACGGGAGGTCCCTGAGAAAACCCGCCGACCAGTAACATCGTCCGGCGCGATTCACGCATGCGAAAATCCGGAAGCAGCCCCGCCGGAAATGGAACCCGGTTCGCCTAGGCGGGACTCGAGTAGTCTGACCAGTGAACCACTGCGACTCCTTATAAGCGATTATGGACAGCGCTTTATTAGAGGTTGATATCGTTAGTGCTCAAACTGCAGTGAACCAGCTTACAGACACAAATATATTGCTATATGTTATTCACGGTTGATTGAGAACTTTTTAAATCCCTACTAACGATATTCTTCACTTCTCATTTTGTATCTTATGCTGCATGTAATATTAGCATTGACATTGACCTCATCACTTTATTAATTCATGTGGAAACTATTCGCGGTTTCTTCACCATTTTGAATCGAAATCACCCCATGCATGACTTGTTATGTTTTTTCCTAAAAATGTCATTTATCACAAGCATTTATACTTCTGTTAACATAAAAGTACCTTATTTTTGTTAAGATGAAATAGTACTTATAAATACATATATTATTATATTTAATCCATAATCAATATGAATAAAACAGTGAGACAACATGTGAGTTGGTAATTCGTAGTGAGAAATAGTTATTGTGCAAAATATCAATGCACAGAGTGCGCACGAATGCGGCGCGCTGTCCCTTTGGTATTATTTTCTAAACTCTGTTAAGCTTTGTTTGCATGATGCGGAGGAATATCCTGGAAGTAGAACTGTAGCAGGGCTTCAGAAAAGTTGGAAGTAACCGCGAATGTACTATAGAATGTTTTTGAAAGTAAACTTGTTAATAATGAATGCAAATTTGCGTTCTAAACAAACGCTGACTTAAGTAGCCATACATTTATATACTGCACTCACAATACGTAAAGCAATATAACTATTGTGTTAAATCGCTGTCAACGTAACCTGGAGTATGCACGCTGGTGTGTACTGTAAAGGCTGCTGACGATAAAGTGAGCACTTTTGAAATCAACCTTAGAAAAGAGTCACTGCTCTTACCTGCATATATTTTAACGGGCACACTGATTGTAGGCGCCCAGTATGTTGGTAACAAATTATGGAAAGTAGTTCCATAACTTAGCGTCGAATAGAGTGTGTTAGGTAACAATTTGTGATAACTTATATTATTTATTTCACTTTATGTTTTTTTAATGGAACTAAGTGTAAAAATGAGCTAATAAGAATATAATATTTACTTTTCTTATAATTCCACAGTTTCACTTGACCGACGTATTAATAAAGTGATAAAGCCCATGGCAATGTTAATTTTACATAAGGCGGAATAATACACAACGTACATACAAGTAGATCTTAAGCAGGGCTTCCTAAAGTGCTAGTTTTACCGTGATCATCTTTTTATGAGTACATTTCTATTGGCTGAGCTAAATCAGTAAAATCGCTGTTGTGTACATCCAAGTTTTGCGAGTCCGCTGTTCAGTTGTAAAATCTACTGCTCACTGCTGAAGTTATTTTTAACTGTGGAAAGGGCATTACCCGCTAAGAGGGCGAGGCTTCTGCAGTGGCGCGCGGCAGCGAGAATCCACTTCCGGTCGCGAGGCCGGATGTGGCTCCCCGCAGTAGCATCGGTGAACCCCTACAGCCGGCCCCTTCTTATCTCTCCTACGTCCGCTGGCGACTTACAGGATTATGGATTCAGCTGCAGAGTTCAGACAGTTAAGTACCATACAGTGAGGTATGCGAACAACACACGACTACAACTTCAAGAACAACCTGCCTACAAGTAATGTATACTTAACACGTTTTGGTTTGTTAATTTTTGATTTCGTCGTTATACTTAACCATATTTACAGAATAAACAATAATCAGATATAAAAAGAACTTTACGTCTCAGAGTTTATTATATTGGTATTGTATTTTTACAATTCATTGCATCACTGAGCATACATGCTTATTGTGGGCTGGAGTTGAATCCATCAGGGGTTTCTTGCAGAAATGCGCAATAGGAGGATATGGCAAAGAAGTGACCCCATAGTGGCACAGAACTTGAAGCTATGTAAACCCCGCCTGAAGCGATGGCAAGAAGTAGTGCTTAGAGTTTACTATCTCAACTGTAGTCACGAGCTACTTCCTAGACAAAGGGTTTGTGCAAAATCATTGTTTGCATCACTGCCAATACTTTTTTTAGTGTAATGTGTATTTTCGTAGGTGGCAACAACAGGCCAACAGCAGACGGTGCGTACACACACGTGATGTTTCAGCAGGATCGTATTTTTGTACGGATGTATTTATTCTGTGAGATAGCCAGTTAATTCTGACATCAATAGATTGAGGGGATAAGAGGAGTCATAGATTATAACGTAACGCCGGTAGTGCGGTACGTAAACTGCTCGATGCATAGTGAATCACGTTCATTACTCTGTGCACATTTTAAACTAAGCATAGGTTACATAATCAACCAGTATTTACGAGAACACTAGTCTTCATCCCTCCTAACTGCACTGTGAGATCTGCGGTGGGTTAGTTGTAAGTTTTTTTTTTGCAAGTATACACGTGTCTTGGTAAATCAATGTTGTAGGAAGGTGACTTCGTCTCGCAAGGTAAAAATTATTTAATGTGTCGTCGATTTTTCTTTTGTCTTATTATATAAATTCATGAAAAATAAATTAATTTAAATCGCTACATCTTACGTGTTTAAAACATGCCTGCGCATTTTTACTAATATCCTGGCGCGGACCTTATGTTATTTATAATTTCTATTACTGGTAGTTCACGATTTACATTGATTGGTTAAACTTGAAGACCTGTAACTTGGGGTTCCAACTGTCCCGAGAACTTCCCGCGCATTGCTCTACTGTAAAACTCGAGAACGGATTACAAGCGGCAAGCGTATACATAATATATGTATGTGTAGGTTTAGAGCACGGTAATAAAAACGCCCAAGCCCGGTATCTATGAGCTATGATTTATTTATTTTTAAATCCTCCTGTATAGATGCATTCCATTGAGAGTTGTCAAGTTTACATTTTAAGATAATATAGAAATGAAGTGACAAAGAAGATGTCACAACAAACAACAAAATACAAAGAAGATAGAATACAAATTAGGAAATATACAATCACGCAGTGAAAGATAAATTCATAATTGCACCTATATCGATCTTGTCCACCTGTGCGTGCTTTACCCGGTCGAAGCTGTAACTCGTTTGTATTTATTGGCGTGTTTTGCCACATCACGAAGACACTTGTACTCAAATGTTAGGATTTATGAAGGAAACAAAAGTGCAGGCAGGAAGCGGTCGAATGAGGCAGAGATAAATGGCTTTCTTTTGTGTAGCAAGTAGCCAGGACATTGTCCAGCTGGTGCAGTCTTATTGTAATAATCTCATGATTTTGACTGTACCGTCACACTACTACACTTTCTCGGCTGTCAAGACCTCCCCCCCCCCC
>NQII01001468.1:157880-181659 GCA_002778355.1 Clitarchus hookeri
TATAAAACTAATATTTAGGGCAGTCTTAAGGATAAGTTGCCCATGGGCAAATACTGGCTAGGCGCTCAATATTAAGAAAAAATGTATGGCTTTACTTACGAAAACAATGAAGAATTCTGAATGACTGATTTACTCCTTTAAAGCAAATAATATAACCACGATAATGCATATTTTTCCTGGGTTACCGTAAGTCACTAAATGAGTCCTTAAAGAAGGACCATACTCTGAAATCAAGTCCAGAAGTTCCCGTTGTAATTTGAGCCAACAGTTTCATTGGACCCTCGAAAAGCTAAGCCCCTCTTCCCAAGACAATTTATAATGCTCATGACTCTATGCAAAATCTGTTTACAGTACAAAACACATTTCAAGTATTGTTCATGGAGCTTAGAAACTACTTTAACAAACACTTTTCCTATAGACACATACATTTTTACATTATTCCTATCCTCATGGCTTCACTCATGTTCACTGCAACCATTTCCATGTTTCCAATCATTGAATCCTATGCAAAACATACCCAAATTTTTGTTTTCAGTTCCAGAAATTTTTTTTGCAAGGAATGCAAATAAATTTACTTTCCCTCTCTAAATATCGTAGTCACCCTCTCTTTATAGTTTCATCATTTTTAAATTTTTTGGAAAACATTTTCTTGGTAGCTGATCTTGAAACTGGTCTATATAAATGCTTAAAGAGTTTTTTTTATATCCAGTTCGTTTAGATTTTCTTGAGCGGGACTATTCCTGATCTGGTAATAAGATCTATATACTCTTCATTTCAGGGAGGCCATTTAGCTGGGTCTAAGAAGTCAACTCCAGTAAAGTTAGCACATTCAGAAACACACACACACGCGCGCGCACACACACCATATATATATATATATATATATATATATATATTGACTCTGCAGTTTATGCCAATGAGTCATTTTTTCTTCTTTCATGGAAACTAGAACTCAATAATATCAACTTTGCTTACATGAAGTGGCTGAAAATCCTCAGCGGAATATTGAGGATTAGTCCGTGGTTTAAAAAAAAAAAATGTTCAATTTCGGCACCCGGTTCAAAACCACAGAAAAGTCTATTTCCTTCTGTTTGTTTATTTTCCAAAGCTGTGTACCATTCAGCTTGCTATTACTCATCCTATTAAAATACTGAAAACAACCATGAATTACCCTGGTATTTACTCCATGTACACGCACCTCAGACAAACTCATGCCACAGGCCGCACATTGTATCAGCACACGTCGCCCGGCAACTACCGTGAAACTGAAATAACGTCGGCATCAGGATGATGTTCGTTGTAAGCAACACGGGAGTGAAACAACCCAGAGCACAATGTTTAAATGTAGTCCTACTGAATGTGGCATGCCTCAAATAATATTTGGCCACCTCTACAAAATTTTATGAAAATGGAAAAATTTAAATTAAAAAAAAGTGCATGGTTTCAACAAGTGCGCCTTTGAAATAGGCGCCCCTGAGCAATTGCCCTGTTTGCCATTCTGTTAGGATGGCCCTGCTAATATTACTCTACATATAACCTCAGCTGATTGACTGACGTTAGACATTCTGTTTAAATAATTGTTACCTGCCGCGCAAGTTTTTATGGCAACGAGTGTAATTTGAGACTGGTGCGATAATTTTCCGATTTCGTACAATAATAAGCGCCTCCTTGCACCGTAACTTCCGTTAAATTTATTGCTACATAGCCGTAGGTAATTTGGCAGCACTGACTATTGTCGTTTGTTGCTGTTGCAAAACAAAAACAATAACAAAACAACCAGGATAAGTGAAGTGACAGCGAAAGTGTTTCGCAGGTGGATTTTAGCAGCGTTGTGACTTGTAGAGACGTTTTTTCCCTCCTTTTCATGGGTGAACGTACAAGGTAACGGTATTTACTTAGAAAGTAACCACAAAACGCAGGTTATAAAATTGTTTGGAGACTGCGATGGTGTTTGATACACTTGTATCACAGAAATAATATAATATGAATTGTTCGTAAATGACTCATCAAAACATAATTAGGCAGGATTTACAATAGCCCGTCGCGTCCGTCCGCCATACATTCGTCCGTCTCGCAGCCGAGCGAGTTAAAACCAAACTTCGTACGTCCGTCGTAAGTCCTTTGCTGCTGCAAACTAATAAAAACAAATGTTTCCAAATAGAAAAATGTTCTTCATAAAAAAGTGAGAATTTTTGCGTTATTGTGTTTTTAAGTACTGAAAACGCTAATACACGTATAGTACGTAATTAAAATTATTCGATGTTATTTTTTTAAATAGCATATAAACCATGATTTTATTACTTTAATTATTGTGCAAAAGGAGCACGTGTTTGCAAACGTAATTATCAGTGAATCTTCAGGAAAAATGTAACTTAATTTCTTTTCACAGATATAGAAACAAGGAAACAAAAGACAGCCAAAACAAAACATTACACACACTACACAGCCTTGTAAAGAACTCGAGATGAACGAGTAACAAAGCGTGCGGGTTTAGAAGGCTGTAATTTCATCCGTTCCTCCGTTAAAAGTTAAAGCTTACCAAGGTGTTGACAAACCGGCGGATATAATTAATGGCCACCTCTGATTGGCTGTTGGTCACGTGATATTCGGACGGGTTGTAAATCCTGCCTTACTTGTATCTGTTTGGGTCGGCAAAATTCCACTGGTTTTAAGTGACTCTCAAAAAAATAGACCTAAGTCAGTATTTGGTTATGTCATATTTAATGAATAACACAGGTGATAATTTGATTTTCAAGCGACACAGTAGTTGGCAATAAAATATATTTGCGACTTGCCTGATTAATGTGTATGCATGTAAATAGAATATGACATCCTTGTACTCAGTAGTAGCGAAGTTGCTGAATCGTTACCTCGCTCTTCTGCCTACATCCAAGAAAACTGAATACCTTGTGGTGAGGTTGGGATCAGAGCATTGTGGGTTTAAAAGTAAAGAGAAGGTAAAAATATTTGTGTTTAAAATCGTTTTTTTTTTAAATAAAATCCTTCGTTATTCACATAACAGAATTGCTTAATGACCTTCAAAGTAAAATAAGTACTTGGAAAGATCACACAACTGAAGGCCGCGCTGCTATTGATTCAGAACAGGCACATTACCGTGACACTCGCTACAATCACGCACAGCACCCGCGCAGGGGAAGCGCACAGAAAGTAGGACTGAACTGTATAATTCCTGTGCGTGTGCGCCATGCGGGGCCAATCAGAACGTTGATACCACCGAGTTCATGTGACGATGAAAATGACTACAAAAGTAGAGAGTTTGGCGCCATATAAACAGAAGTTAGTTTTGATTGAAATTTTGATTGTACAAGCAATGAATGTTCAGATAAATGTATAACGTAATATATTTCTACAAATTAAGACACGAGCAGCGAAGTGAACAGAGCTGTCAACAGTATTTTTTCATTCCAATGTTACCAACACACACGCACAATTTACAGAGCATCATTTCCTTTCATTTTCATGTCTGTTTGCTGTAAACACGTCGTTTCTGTGCATGTGCTATTTTGATTGTAGCGTTCAGGTTTGAGTTGTGCGTGTGTTCTGTGCTATCGCACGCGCTGCGCCTCTGCTAAATCAATTGTAGCGTGGCCTTTAATGCAGATGTATTACCAATGTATCCATTTATTTATTTCCCACAGAGTCTTTGACTAGTGTTAACAGGATAGAGTGCATCCAGATACATTAATACAATTACATTTAAATATACATTTTTGATGTACTTATTCAAAATAATATTTTTTCCTTAATTTTGCTGCACGAGCACAAAGGTCTCCAGGATGTGGAAAAACATGACATTAAAAAAAAGAGGGACATATACATTATTTTAACAATTTAAAAGAAACAATATTACAGAAACATATACAATGTGTGCGGCTCAAAAACAACTAAATGTCACAAAAAAAATGAACCCAGTAATTCAAAAGTATTACAGAAGCCCACATTTTACTTCTTACTACTTTTTAAACCCTGTTTAAACTAATTAAAAATAATGGGTAAATTAATGTTGGGATTAGAGCATTGTAACACAAAAACTTGGCTAAATAACATATACTTGTCAACAGACATATATTGATTAATGCAACATTCTCATTTTTTAGCCTTTTTTTGCAGTAAGAAAGGAATCACACACACACGTGCTTCCTCTATATGGAAGTCAAGTATACATCACATTCAAATGAAACAGAGAGTATAATTACCAGACAACATTGTCATGTTTCCTAAAAATAAATAAAAATGTTGACTGAAATTTTTTATATAGTCGGTTACTTCCAACTTTTCTGAAGCCCTGCTAAAGTTCTACTTCCAGGATATTCCTCCGCCTCGTGCAAACAGAACTTAGAAAGTCACACCGGAGAGCCGACTCCGCGTAATAATATTCTGCACAAGAACTATTTCCTACTAGGCGTTACTTGTATGCCTATTTTCTCTCTGTCCTTATTCATATTAGTTATAAGTGAAATGTTATTATTGGCAGATAAAATGTAAGTAAAAGTTCAATTTAACAAAAAATAAGGTACTTTAATTTTTAATGCGAATGTAAAACGCCTGTGATACATGTCCTACTTAAGAAACAACCAAACATGTCTCAATTGGTGTGATTTTTCAAAGGTTTGATGCGAAAAGTGTGGAGAAACGGTGAATATACGTTAATCACAATAGTGCAACAGATGACTATCTTGTTGTACAACTGCGCTTCAACACTACATTGCTGTACACTTTGATGCTTTTTTTTTTTTTCAACAAAAGCTGAATTACAGACGTCGTTAATCATCTGAGCCTGCATATTCATTTAAAAATGCATTAAAAATTTTTTTATAGAATTCGGAGTGGAGTTATAGGAAATGCGTGTACATCCGAGTGGTACTGTAACTAAGCGTACACACACATTTCTTACGAGTACGAAGGAGCATTACTGTCGACATCTCTTACAGGTTGTCTCGTATGAACTGCACAAGGTCAATAGGCCTAAGTGTGTGTAAGTGTGCACAGTGTTGTTTGTTTCGCAGGGAGGAATGCAACGGCACACAGTCCGTGCATCTTGTGTAGCAAACTGCGTGCAGTCTACGCAGTTCAGTATTTTCTGGCATGCTGAGAGACAGTCTCCGGAAACTGCCATCGTGTGGGGACCGCCTGCGGGTACGTCAACTGCAGCCTCCCAACTCCACTCAAATAGCTGTATCTGAACCATGTACATCATTCAGATTTTCCCACTATTCAAGTAAATCTGTGTATTATTCGTGTTTAAAGGATGTCAGATGCCACGACTGGGACCTGAAATTACTGCGCCTTTCGTTACTTGAAACTACAACAGCACATCGCAGGGCTGCCAACTGAGGCGTAGCTCGCTGCACCTCTCTTCCAGCAGATCGACGTCGCACTCATTACGATGGTGAGATACGGTGCTACTGTAATTCTGTTTTGCAGATTTGTAAGTTAGCTGTTTGTATACTTACAAATATTTGCGCTATAACCTTAACCATGGAATGAAATAATACTTTTCACAGTATTTAATTTAAAGTTCAGTGATGTTGATGAGTTGATAGAAACGAGCAATCACGAGCATACCTCGTGGTCCATAGTGATGGCTGCATTACTGTAGGTGCATAACTCGTGGTCCATAGTGATGGCTGCATTACTGTAGGTGCATAACTCGTGGTCCATAGTGATGGCTGCATTACTGTAGGTGCATAACTCGTGGTCCATAGTGATGGCTGCATTACTGTAGGTGCATAACTCGTGGTCCATAGTGATGGCTGCATTACTGTAGGTGTATAACTCGGTGACGTCGCAAATCACGGCCTGTAACTTTGAAACAGTCAGTCACAATACTCGGAATGGTGTATTGTTTTTATAAAGTAATTGCATTATTGCAGAAGAATTTGAGTTCGTTATGTGAATGTTATGTATTATTTTCTAAAATACAGTACATTTATGTCACAGCATACGTAAAACATTGTTATAACATTTGAAATATCACTTACTTTAGTTGGCCTAGTTTAATAAAAAAAGAAGTTAAAATTGCATCAGTAAAAGTCTTGTCAGGTTAATTTTAAAAATTCATATTCCAGCAATAGGCAATCCAAACAATTGCCGTGCTTTTCTTAAGAACTTACTGCTGTGTATAGGTGCAACCACAAAAAAGTTCCACCAATGCCAACTGACGTTGTGCCGTGGATCACATTGAACACCAACAGCTATTTGTGCCACTGCCTTTAGCCTGTATGGAACTCTTTGTGTGAACATTTGGTGTCCCTGATCATGAGTGTATTGTAGACAAAATGTTTTGGTAAATGCAACTGTTCTGGCGTCTGTCACTGGTACGCTAGAACACGCAGTACCAAGCTGCAGCACTGAATGCGATCAAACATTGTTGATGGCGTGTTCCATCTTCAGTTCACAGACTGCTGACTAGATAGTGACCCACGTGTTATCATTCTCGTCTCCGTTTCCAATAGCACTTATTTTGTTCTAGCCACCAGACAGTGTTTTGCATCCTTGCTTTGTGACTGAAACTCTTATTTAGTATTTAATAATATTTATCATCCTTCTGTCAGCTTTGAGGACTAATTTGTTAGCAGAAATAAAAAAAATGGATTGGAGAGATTTGGATGACTCTTATCAGCGAGGTCTCGAGAGCTGATGAGGGTGAAGCGAGGTAAGCATGAAGCAGTGCCAGAATGCAAGGGCGGGGGAAACGGGAGATCCCAGAGAAAACCTGCCGACCAGCATCATCATCCAACGCAATTCTCATGTGCGAAAATCCAGGAGCGACCCTGCCGGGAATGGAACCTGGTTCGCGTTGGTAGGAGGCGAGTAGGCTGACCACTGCAACACCGTGGCCCTGAGATAAAACAAAGAATGATTCACATGTCTGTAGCACATTTTCAAACCGTTGCTGGGAAACTTAAAATATTAATTTTTCAATGCTAACTGAAAAATATATATGATACCATTTTTGTAACTAAACCAGACAGAGAACCGCTAGTAAATACTTAATACAGTTATAAAAGACTGGATGACAGAAATGCAGCGTAGTCATAGAAACCTTAAGGAATATGCATATTGATGGCTTAGTGATTTACACCTTATCAGTACACAGGGTGCATAGAAACAAAGATGATAGAACGCCAGGGTAGAGCGGTGCAAATGACATTCTTAGCAAAGAGGAACGAATAGTCTAATGACATTCTGTTAATGGGATATGGCAGCAAGCGCAGGGCCGGGTAGTATTCAAACTGTGCTATACCCCACTCACGGTTACGTGCAACTTTTCTGAAGCCCTGCTAAAGTTCTACTTCCAGGGTACTCCTCCGCATCATGCTATAGGGATATAAGAATTGCCATTTGTTTACATTTCACATTGACATTTCTATTGGCAAATATTATGAGTTCCTTTCGACATTTGCATCTGTCAGTTTAACATTTTCTTGTTTGTTTACATTCTGGATGATAGTAGAATTTTACTATATTTTGTTTTAATTATGTGACTAATTTTATGAATTTTAATCAATTGAACGTTTTAATGTCACAGATTTATATAATTACTGTTTTTTAATTTGTGTGATTTTTCCTTATCAAATCATATCATTTTTCACTGGTAAACTAAACTCCTAGGTGGTCACTTATGTCAACTTGTTTATAGACAAGATCTCATTATCAGGAAGCTGTTTATTCCTTGGTTTTTGTTAAGCAGGATAGGGTTAGACTTCTGTATCCCAGGGACTCTCTCTCTAGACTTGGTAACGGTCAGGTCGTGTAGGACTATCTCCTGCAAAGGCAGGGGGCGATGCGATGGAGGAGAACCATCACCAGCGTTACAAATGTGCGCAGGCGAAGGAAGAGGCCTAGAAAGCACCAGTTTTAATTTGTTAGTGAATTTCAAGTCACCAGGAAGATGGCCAAGGGGGCGCTTGTGGCTCCATTGCCGTGCGTTGCGGACGTTTGGATCGTACTATTCATTGCAGACTTACACGTGAGCGTTTAAAAGTGAAGAGAAACTTTAAATATTTTCTTTTGGGTATTTTTATAAGCCCAGGGGTTCTGAGAACTGAATTTTTGTCTAAAGTTAAGCTAGTTGGACCAGAATTTATTTAATGAATTTATTCAAAGTTAATAAGAATTGGTTTATGAACATTTGCATGAATAATTTATTGCATTAATCTGGACTAATTAAAGTTTCACGTAATGCTGTTCTTGAAACATATATTAACTTGGAGAGAGAGAGAGAGAGATTAATTTATTAATGCTTCTGAGAAATTTTAATATATAAATCACATTCATTATCAGTAAGAAATCTATTTTGGAAGCAATTATTTGTGGTAACTACAGATGTTCATATGTGTCTGATTCTAATTTGTCTCGTTATTCTTCTTATCACAGTAATAAAACTTTTATTTGAACTCAGGGTATATCTGTGTGATCTGTGGAGAGTTGGAACTTTAAATACTATTGAAACGGGTACCATTTGTGTGGCATCTCTGTATGTTCTGTCAAAGCATACTTCTACACCAGTTGGAAAAAAGTACAATTGTTTTACTTACCCGTTGGAGAGAAGTAATGTGTTAGGTAATTCATGATTTTCACACAAAGAGTTTAATGTTGTATCGCGCTATGGCAAATGGGCAATAAATAGTATTCTTGTCCCACATCATTCTTGGTTGCCTGGCAACCTCACAGAGGAATCTGTTGATTTTGTAAGTGCAAGGCCTCTCTTTCCCATAATTACTCAGTTACATCAAACTATTTTAAAACTAACACAACAAGAGGAAAACAAAACTAGTACACATAATTATTAAATTATATTAGATATTTACAAAATGCAAACACAGCTTAACCAAGCCTAGACAATTACACCAGAGGGACAACACACTGTGTTCGTGCACACTCAGTGTGATAATAATTTGCATAAGAACTATTTCTTACTAGGCTTCACCAACGCACCTATTTTCTCTCTGTTTTTGTTCATATTAATTACAAATGAAATATTATAATTTATAGATAAACTATAAATAAAAGTACAATTGAACCACAAATAAGACACTTCTATGTAAAACGCTTGTGGTGCACGGCATATTTGGAAAACAACCAAATACGTCGCACATGAGGTGATTTTCAAAATGTTGGTTTCAGAAATGGGAAGAAACCGTGACTAGATAGATGATAGCATATGACTCTTTGTTGCTATAATTTTGCTATTTGAAGGCAGTAAACTGGCGGAATATAAATTTTCTACTTGCAGTTAATATTTTGCTGTTGTACATTGTTCAGAGATGTTGTGATGTTTACATACTACTGATTTTTTTTTCACATTACAGATTGTGTTTAGAACTTTTTTTAATAATAATTTTCCTTGATTATTTCATTGTAATCAGATGTCGAGTGTTAAGTTGCGGAAGTGTCACTCATGGCAAATCTGAATAAATTGGCAACCCTGGGTGAGGTGTTTATAGTGGCCACGCAGTGGGCGTGATGCACCTGTTGCGGTGCAATGCGCCGAGGTGTCGACAAACCACATTGGTGAAACAAGGCATGACCCCCTCCCCCCACTCATCCTGACAGAACTACTCGCCTCACGCGCATTGAAAGACACGTTCTCGTAGCACAGAGGTAATGAATGACTAGAGACAAAATTATGTGGTAAATAGTGATAAAACCAAAATAACACCAAAACACATGTTAATACACTGCGTAACTCTAAAATCTAAGTTACGACATGAAATAAAAATAAATTTGCAAAAATACTTTGTTTTATTAGTAAAACTTCAATTATTATATATTCGGAATATTTTTGTTAAGAGACAGGCCAAAGGGAATGTACTTCAACTTTTCTACCAGAAAATATTTTAATATCTAAAATGTGGTTATATTTCTTTATTTTATTTTAAATAATGTGCCTACTCTTGATTACATAATTCTTGAAACATTGTGTTTTACAAATTTTACATGGAAAGTTTTGTAAATGTTACATTTTTGTTAACTATACAAGTGCTTATAAGAATACAAACTATAACATAAATATCTTAAATTCTTAGAAAATGAAATTGAGCTAAAAATAAAACTACAAAACTTGTCCTTTGTAATGACCCGTACAGAATGTGCAAGTTAAATAGAATCACCGAGACTTGCTGAGAAGAAACGTGTATTAATTACATGGTCGCCAACTCCAGCCCAGACGCTCGTAGATAAACTCAGCTGATGGTTTCCAGTGAGTGTGGCGTGTGGGTTTGTGGCATGCCACACTCGACTGTTTTGGTGTTGACGAACTGATCCCTTGTGAAAGTGGCTTCATCTGCGAAGAAGACCCTTGTTAGGAGTTTGTCATCTTCAGTGAACTGCGACATCAGCTGCAGAACTCTCGGCAATGTCAGCTGGAACCTACTGGAAGCTGTATGGGTGGAGTTATTGCGAGTGTAAGACTTTCCGCTTCTCTACTGACGCGTATCTGTACAGAACTGCTGTCGTAAGACCGTCTTGATGTCGGTTACGTAGAACCTGCTGTAACACATCTGTTTTCTGGTTTCTCTTAGCAATTCCCAAAAGAAGATGGTGGGGCTGTGGAAGAACGGGTGTTAAAGCAGAGGATAAGGATACAGGTACATATTACATTAAAATTAAAGTAAAAAAATTTACACTTTTTTTTTTTTACCCAGTTTGTGTGTTCCAGTAATTGTTTAGAATGTTGTTCTTTGAATGCTTTCACAGTCTCTATAACAATATAACCAAGGGTGAAATTTATGAACACGTTACTTGGAGTATACTATTTATTCTAGCATTTATTATTTAGAAACTGTGCTGTGTGGCATTATACATTTTTCTAAAAATTATATGTGCAGTCAAATTTAGGCACTTGTGTATGCAGGCATATGCCTTTTGTGTCTCACTTTTGAAATGTTAGCTCATGAAACATTTGGAATTCATTGCATATGTCATCTGATTTTATTATTTTATATTCAATATTGTGATGTGGTATGCTGATATGTAATTTTCATGCACTGTTGAAAATCCCAGGAGCATCAATAAAGATCATTACAACTAAGGAGTCTGTGGCAGAGTATGCATGCAGCAAGTCATCTGTTATCTTTTCTTTGTTAGTGATGGTGGAAATGCAGCTTTTGACACACAATAATTTACAGCAGATGTCGTAATTGTAACGCAGATGTAAACTGCGGCCGCTTGGATAGAAAGCAAATCCAGATAACCATCTCGTCAAGTATGTTTTGTCATTATGTGCAGCAAGCCAATGTATTTTTCTTTATCTCTTTGTGTTTGAAGGAATGTCAGATTGATTTTGTGTTGTTTGAAAAGAGAACTAGAAATGATTATTTTGAGGTCTTGATAACAAGGCTTGAACATATTTTGTATTGTCATTCTAATTCCATAGTCACTTATAGATACATTTTTTTTGTTATTTTTAAAGGATCTCCTTTTTTCCTCTATGTTTTTTCTCCACTCTTCATTTCTCCTTGTGCAATGAGAGATGTGTGATTGGGAGTGAACAGATAGGGTGTTACAATTTTTGTTTCTTTCTTATTTTTGAATATTTTAGTTTTATTCAGGTATGTAAATATATGTACAAAAATAATTATGTGTAATGAAATATTTAAATTGATGTAGGTTTGCTGGGTGGCTTCTTTAATTGTAATATTTTATTAACGTGCATATTTTTTTTGTTGTGAATCACAGTGATAATGAGTGTCCCACAAAAACATATTGTAGGAAACACGTAACACATTTCTCACGACCATGACGTATCAGATTTAAAAATAACACATGCACGCAAGCCGTTCCACTACATTACATTGTTCTGCTGCAATGGCGAAGTTTAGTATGCACGTCACGTTTGATGCAAATGGGAAAACAACTACGTCCAAGATTATGCTCGTTATATAAATATATTGTCAAATTGAAAATATTAAACATTCCTTACAATATTTCAGTTAGTATGGAAAAGGGAAAAATTAAATGAAAGTTACTAGCAGTCATTATGTGAATGCCAAATGTGTTAAAGTTTTGGTACTTCTACTAATCACAATGTAATTACCAGATCAAACAGAAACTTTCTAGATTAATTCAATATTTTGAATATTCAAATTATTGGATCACAAATGGAAATTATGTCGACTTCTATTATGCCGACCAATCTCGGGTAGGCGCTACTCTCTTACTACTCGTACCTCTGAGTTAACTGAATCTTTATGCCATCAAGTCCTAAGAACTTAATTGTTTCAGGTTGGTATGTTACATGTATATTGTCTCTCTCATATAAATAGGCGAGATTTTGACAGTTGGTGAGTGGCAACTTCACGTATACAAACAAACAACGTACCATTTACAAAATCATGCATCAGCTGATGCATGAACGAACAACAATTAATATTACGTTGGCTATTCTGAGTGCACTGCTGACGCACATTAGACCAGCCAAAAATATGCGCGATAAGAAAGAGTTCTTAGATTAATTAATACATTTTATTTTACGTGGTCATGAAACAGTGGTTTTTAATGTTACAAACTAAACTTCGTGGTAAAGTAGTATTGTATAGGAGTTCAAAATTAAATACACATTAAAACAATTCGTATTAAAATGAAACTACTCCAATCCTTGGGAGATCTTTTTTCACGTCGTATCCCCACTCTCCATTCATGCTTTCCATACACGCTTGATATTAATTCCAAAAACCTAGAGAATTATCGCAGAGTATTGTTGAATTATTTTTTCAAATATTTTGATGAAATATATTTCAAACTCGTGTCATTTCAAGCCAGTAATAGGAGAAAAATCAACTTTTACAAAGACGGGATCAGGAGGCAGGCAATGTTTTGCCACCTGTTGAGAAACGCATTGGCTCACAAAAGCGCTACCTGCCCTGCCATGCGCGCCATCTGTCTCTCTCCCGAAGCACTAACCAGCCAGAAAAATATAGCTTTCTTGTGTAAAATATCAAATTTACTAACATATACCAATGGTTTCATTTTTCCGCGAGCTCTGTATAATATTTAAAGTAACATGTATTTCTGTGTACAGTTTTTTTGTGCACTAGTCATTTTCTTTGGGTCGGTAATCATTACGTCTACGTCCATTACACGCCATGTTGTTCTGCCACCCGCTTTGCAAAGTCGTTGATGAGTTGGTGAATGAAAGTGCGGTGTCAAGCAGGTTCCCAAAGTTATTTTTATTTCAATTCTTAACATATTAGCTGTAACGTCCAAAGTGTGATAAGAACTACAATTGCTGCATCGCAAAGGTTAACACAAATTCGCTGTCTTGGATAAATTAAAAAAGAGTTAGCAAATATTAAATTTTTTGCAAGGTTTTATATTTTTGCTTTTATAACCTACAAATTTTTTAGACAGATATAAGTCTATAGATACCTTTAAGTTTGTTTAGCATTACAGTACAATGGCAAGTGGATTAGTTGACAGAGTGTTGATAAAAAATACACCCTTCACTTGATGCACCAGCTGATGGTGAAAGGATACATAAACAAAAACTAAACATTTGGTGCTACTTTCATCAACCTGTCAAAATCTCGCCAGCTTATATGACACAGACAATAGGTGAGGTCGAACAGAATAAAATACTGAATACAGTGGAATCTCTATGTATTGAACTCGGATGGATTGAAAGTCCACATCCATGGAACATATTCTGTGGCCCCATTTTTTATCTATTTACTTTTCTAGTACACATTCATCCAAAGTCCACATGTATTGAGATTTTTTTGTCAGTCCCCTGAGAAACTATGAATGAAGAATCCACTGTAAGTCGTCTTGCAGTTCCCGTTGGAAATGAACTCGGTGGCCGCGTGGCAACATTAGGGTCCCGGCTGTGGCTGTGGTTGACTCGGGATTGGCGGCGTCATTTTAAACACTCAAGAATTTATTTGAGTGCTTTTGGGACCTCTTGCTTACATGTTCACGCTCCGTACAACTAAAAGGTGTTTTTTCTTATATTAGGCTACCCTAGACTTATGATGTTGCAGCAATATTAAAAGTCCATAACCATTGCCCTGGAAAACTTTGAGCTATTATGGCAGAACCAGGAGTTTCCTACACTAGCTAAAAGTCTAGCGGAAATTCTTGCCATAAAAAGAACAAAGGTAACACGCTGAAAAGCTACTAAACTTAATGCAACAGATAAATAAGCTATCACATTCAACAAACAAATTAAATGTGGTATGGCCAAGCAAAAGGAGACAAACTACTAAATAAATTTCATCCGCATAGCAGAAATATTCTTTAAACATCATTAATAATACACAAAAATTTCTAAGAATTTTTAGGAGATGGTCCTAATGAAGAAAATAACATTCATAACTCCTTTAAATCTAGCTAAACTAACAAGGGGCATCTCAAAAGAATTAACACAGACAATAATTCTTCGAGAACAAAATAGAAAATAAAAATAATAAAGTCTGTAATATTAATTAATATTACAGTAGCTAGCTAGGTTTACTATTCTCATATAAACTTTTCTTACTTCAATGTTGCAGAAAATGTTTACTCCCCAGCAGCCATACTGTCATTTGTCGTTCGACACTAAACCACAGTGGTGCTTGCTATTAGCCCACGGGGACATATGCTTCGGTACATGTTAGTGTTGTATGGCTTACTTACATGTGACCCGGTATATAGACCACCATCATTGAGAGCTAAGTGAGAGAGATTTTGAAGTACACCTGCGCATTACAGTTCTGTTGTTTGCAGAGGGCAGCTCTAGGTAGCCTGCTTACGAAAACTGTGCTCCATAAGAAATATTCCAAAATAATGAACTTGTCATAGTTCACGACTTAGCACGGTCATTAACATGTATGACTGCTAATACTTAAGCATTGTAAATTAAGTATGTGTGATACTGCTCAGATGTGTGGTATCTGGAAGTTAAGTATTAGCATGTAAGCTTCCAGCTTCCCCCTCCCAACCATGATATTTCCCCTGGAATAAAAATGTCAGCGCTTTAAAAAGATTGGTTGAATAGAAGATATGAAATGTTAAATTGAAAGCTGTTGGTGGACTGTGGTTGCAGCTACAGGAGTACAGGAGGACGAGAGACTGGGCGGGCCTGAGGAAGGCCCTGGAGGCCGTAGTGGACTGCAGGAGTGCTGCCCATGGGCAACTGCAGACCATCGCACCTGGTGAAGCTCGCATGCTCAGGGCAGTCGGCTTCAGGGGCTGCGTCGAGCTGGCAGCTCTGCTACTGGCAACTGGTGTGGGCGTGAACGCAGCAGACGGAGATGGCAACACCATGTTGCACGGAGCGGCGGCAGGTGGCCAGGCACGGCTAGCCGAGGTGCTGCTGGACCACGGCGCCATTGTCGAGAAGAGGAACAAGAAGGGCAACACCCCGGTCGTACTGGCAGCCAAGAACAACAGTCTGGAGATGGTGAGGTTCCTGAAGGAGCGTGGAGCCAACATTCACAGAGCGGGACAGTACGGCATGTCCTGCCTGCACTGGGCCGCGAGCAAGGGACACCTACAGGTGGTCCGGTACCTGATGAAGACTGGTTCGAGCACGGCCACTCAAAGAAACTGTGAAACCCCTCTACACCGGGCAGCATGCAGCGGGCGCCTGGAGGTCGTGAGGTATCTGATCGAGGCCGGGGAGGTCGTCAACGCGAAAGACTGCGACGAAGACACTCCCCTGCACTGTGCGGCGTGTAACGGCCACCTGGATGTGGTGCGCTGTCTGGTCGAGGCTGGGGCGGACGTCGTGGCCAAGGACAGCTGTGACATGACGCCGCTGCACCGCGCCGCATGCAACGGCCACATGGAGGTGGTGCGCTACCTACTGCAGCGCGGAGCCAACTGTCTGGCCAAGGACGACGCGAGAAAGACGGCCCTGCACTGGGCCGCGAGTAACGGGCAGATGGACACTGTGTGTTGCCTCGTAGAGGGCGGGGCAGACACCAGAGCTCGCGACTACAATGGGGAGACTCCCTTTGACTTAGCCAAACATAAACATGCTGATGTAGTGCAGTACCTCTCGTATTTCCCCCACTAACATGTCTCTGGTGATGGAATACTAGCCTCGTCCTTTGTTAGTTCATACGCATCACTGGTTTGGTGGGCTGTCTCTCTCACACCCAACCATGGGCAATATTTTTATAATGATAAACTTCACTTTTGTTGTGTTGGGGGAAGATTATTGTCCAAAAGCAATGTTTGTTGGTTATTGTGTATAAAAATGGCAATATTTATGTGTAACTGCAGTCCATTATAACACTAAATCTTTTTTAATGTTTGCCAGTCTATTTCGTAAGTTTCTTTTGTCTAGGAAGCTGTTTTATTTTTCTAACATACATTTTTTATTACTAATAAATAGTTACATCTCTGTGACGACGACGTTTGAATTACATCTCTTTACGTTCCTAGAACTGATGTCAGCGAGCGTATCTTGTCCACATATGCTTTGTTCAAGTGAAAGTGGCCACAAGCTCATGTGTTTTAGTTGGGTGCCTGCCACCTTGCGAGCAAGGGGGAAGAAGAGAGAAGCACGTACATCACTTTCCTCTGCCCATCGTTAGTGATCTTGCCATGCCAAGTCTTCGAAGGTGGAGTTGAACCACTTGTTTATCAAAAGTCCGGATAGTTTGTAACTGCACTGCAAAGCCTGTTACTGCAATTAAATAATTTCACTGAAATACAGTCGACCCGAATTTTGCTACTAACCGTGGTTCTTTGAGAATACGGCCGCACAATCGCAACTAACCAATTTCGGTCACTAAAAATTAAAAAAATTATTTAATTGCATTTTTGTGTGAATTTTATGTTTCAGTTTGGCATAAAATTAACATGATTTATAAATTAAATATTAATTTAATTCAATAGCCAGATGTCCTTAAATAAAATGATACCCCAGACATGTGTGTTAGAAACCTCTATCCTTGTCAAAAGTATTTTAATATTGCGCAGCGCTTAAGTTTTACGAAGCGTGAAGTCCATTTTTAGCAGCTTCTTGCAGGAAAAGCAAAGGATGTGTTGTAATATTTTTTATTTCAATAGAGACATGTCTTCTGAATAAACTGATATCCTGGAAGGACATGTACGACACCTTTTTATTGCCACATTTCCCAAGTACTGCATAACTCACTGCAAGTGTGGCTGTAGTTTTGAATAAATGGTTATTAAAGGTTGTAAGGAACCAGATCATAATGACCATATTTATTTGCAGCTGTTTCAAAAATGGCATGTTTTAAAGTTAAATGTTAATCACTTCAATAGGTAGTCGTGTGCCGAATAAAATCGTCTTGTACGACTCACGAACACTGGTGTGCGGCATCCGTAAAGCGAAAGGGTTGCGTACGTTGTGAAGCTGTGAACATCCTGCCAGGAGCGAAACGCTTCGGTTGTCCTTGGATAACCTCACTTACTCCTCTTGCGCGGTTTACGATTGGGAGATGGTTGCCTAGCGACCAGCATGGTGCCCTCCCTCTCACGACCAACTGGGTGGAAATAAATGAATGTGTGGAACATGGCACGAACTGAGTCACCTGTGGCCCCCCCCCCCCNTCTTGGGATATTTTTTATGGTTCCAGATAATGATCTTGTAAAATGTGTACTAGTACAATCGGAGGTGGCTGACCCTGTTGGTGTGCAACAGCAGAAAGAGGATTGCTCAAGACTAAGCGTCTCTTCATGACTTGAGACGCTCGCACTATCTAACTTGCCAGGGATGCATGCCGGGTGCATGCAGTTCAGACACGGGTTTCAACAGAGCTTCACCAAACTTTTTTTGCTTCACAGATTGTGGCCTACCAATTGATAGCAGCAATACAACACACATTATTTTATTGCTGTGTTCTAACAAATATTTTTTAATGGACTTTGATTGATTGTAATTTCTTGCAATTATGCCTACTTTTTTTTTTTTTGTGATTTTTTAAAAATTTCCAGGAATATTGTCATAAAATAGCTACTGTTGTGAAACCCAGGTTCAAAAAATATGGGGAGNATTTTATATTAAATGTCATAACATGTATTATGCCAGAAGTTCACCAAATGATCTCTTTAGGTTAAGAATCAGATTTTTTAAAGGTATTATTAGAAATATGTTTGCAATACTTTTTAGGGTGTAAGATATGTTGTGCTCGAGGAAGTAACATCAAGCCAGTTTCTAACACTTGCTGAAAATTGTAACGTGGCACGCGCACAGTTATAGTCGGCTTTAAGTTGTCACTCGGCTATAACTTACCACTCGGCTAGCTCAAGACGGAGTAACACGAGACTCTTTAAAATGGACGCCAATTAAGTTTGAAATAAAGTCAAGTTCCGGTGTATTTGTTCTATACTTTTATATACCAGTTAAGTGACACAGTTCACATACAAAGTTCAGATAACCAGACAAGTGCAGAACAGCGCCACAGTTGTTTACAAATTATTTCATTTCTTAAAAACTTTTATTGCAAGAAGAATAAATGCAGCGACCTCCCACACCGGCTGAGAAATAATCTAGTAAGGTCTAGTTTGCCGGTGTGGGGGTTAGCGCTAAGCGCGACGCGGCCTAGGCGAGCTCTGGATGACGACTGCCTCAGATGATTGACTTGAATCAACTGTCGATCAATGGCGACAGGCACACGTGCACTTGTGCTGCCTATCACCCCCCCCCCCCCCCNGGCCTGGCGTGGGCTGCCACGCACGCTCTCCACAGCTCTCCACATGTTATCGAAACTGCGTCGTATAAAACTTGTTGACGCAGTTTGAAAAAAGCTAATCTAATGCTAACGCTTAACAAAAACTCCAACTTTAAAAATGGCAATCCGACGCCTGATAAACGTAAAACAGCAAACGTATTCTCGATAAACAAACTATCACGGTAAAATGAACCACCACTGCTTTTAATTTCAAACCCGATAAAAATATTACGAACTTGGAAAACGAAAGAAAATGAAACACGTGTCCCGAAAATTAATAATACTGCGTCATTACAAGATGAAGTGTACTAGAGGCATAAGTTTGAGGGAGGGCTGTTGGATTAGGAAGGTTTCGCAACATTTATTTTAAAAACTGCAAGTCTGATTGTGATCGTAAATTGAAATTCATGGTGATTTTGGTACTAATTAAATAATTCAGTTTATAATATGACATTTTTACGTTATGTTACACATTTAGTAGCTCACAACACCTTTAAATGATCCTTATTTTGTGTTCCTCCATTACATTCTATGATGAACTTCAGAGTTTCTTTTCCTGAAAAGAAAGGGAGTGGAATAATGATTCACATTTCATTGAATTCCATGCCTGGTTAAAGTGTTTACACAGGTGAATTTTTAGCAATGATGGATTCTCTTTCATATTTTTTCAGTTTACCCTTATCGGCCAAAGTTGGCAAATCTGCATTGAAAGTAAATTCCAAAATCTGGAAATTTCTTAAACAAATCTGTTGAAATTTGTTAATGAACTTCATACAAATCTTGCATATGTTCAAGGCTAAGGCTGTATTGAAAATATTGCTGCTCCTAAATTACTTTGGCAAGATTTGCACCAGAAATGCAGTTTTCTTTCTTTACAAACGCCGTACTCAAGACTGCATTGGAATTCTTTTTTATTTTTTTGTGAAGTTTAAGGTTGCTAACAATACCGCTCGTGATGATGCAACGAAATCTACAATAATACTGTATACACCCGAATCTAAGACTATGTTTTGTTTTTGCCAAATTAGTATTTCTGAAAAGCAGGGGTTCTTTTTAATTTGCATACTTGACGTGTCACTGGCGAAGTCATTCTCTCATCTAGCCTCGCCACATGTGGCCACGTCCTAAGAAGAGCCATTACACCGTACACACCTTGGCATGCCTTGAAGCCCAGTGTTGCCGCCTGCTACGCCGCAACCCGTTTCGCATCACGTCGCCACACACACTACCCCTCCAGCCTTACTCATTCTCTTCTCTCTGCGTTTTCTCTTTCACCATACCCTGCAACCCCCATGCTGGCCCTGTGCATAGTGTATAAATAGAATTTGTAGTCCTCAGTTCGAGGCTCAGGGGGACAATTTTATGGGTGAGGCAGGGGAGAGGGGGTTAGCCTCTTTTTTCCGCCTCGTTTCAAATGAAAGACAACTGGGTGGATGAAGGCCCCTCACTTGGCTTGTATTATCCCTGCGCTGAGGAACTTGCTCCAATGATGCAAAGCGGCGGAGTTCGAGGCTGTCTCGCACCAGTTCCGTAGTACACAGTTATGACGTCACGTCTACTTTCGCAGTATGTCACACTGCCCGAGAGTCAACGACTTACTCAAGTCGTCACTGCCATTCGCACCACAGTCGAGAGTCCTACTCTGCGTGATACTGTGCCTCGCTGCCCGCCAGTACGCCGAAGACTGCCGCGCTTCCAGCTACCTCGTAACTCACCCGCAGTTGACTCGAGTTCGAGTACCGCTGACTTGGGGTCGCCCTCATCTCTCGCGCAGCATCGTCTTCCGAGACTAGGTCAATTACTGATTGGCAACCTAGGATCGGCCCTTCAGCCCTAGTCAGGGTACAGGCTGGTTTATGTGTTTAATGAGATATCAATAAACATACATAAATCTGCCTTGGTTATCTCTTCCAGCACTCTATTCTCCTGTTTCGTTACCGATCCTACTATTACTCATGCAGGGATAGCCACGAGCTGGAACCTCATTCCCCACCTCAGCCTTTAAGCCTTGTATCCACTTGAGCACGCTCAGGCGAATGAGCCGCTCATTCGTCTGAGCGTGCTCAGAAGAACAAAATTACAGTTTTGGCCGAACGAGCCTCGGCATTGAGCTCAGGGTGCTCAGTTAAAACGCTAGGCTCCGTCATGTCTTCACGTGTCCGTGTAGCTGCTGCGGCCTTTATTATCATTCACAGTGTATTAAAGAAGAAAAGAAAACCACCAAGGTGGTGGATGAGAGAAATGTATCGTCATCGAAGAAACCACTCTACTAATATGATTCGTGAATTGACTTTCGAAGGAGATAACGAACCATTTCACAACTTTACAAGGATGTCAAGGATGGATTTTGAGCATTTACTTTCATTGATTGGACCGGAAATTAAAAAGCAAGACACAGCCATGCGCGAGGCCATCCCACCGCACCATAAGTTAATGATAACTTTAAGATTTTTAGCTACAGGAGATTCCTATTCTAGCTTGCAATACATGTTTAAAGTGTCTAAACAGAGTATAAGCCGTTTTGTTCCGGTAGTACGTGATGCCATTGTACAAGCACTCAAAGATTACATTAAGGTGAGCTTGTTTATTTATTTTGTATTTTGACTTTCAATTATAACTAGGCAGGTATAATATTATAATAAATGTAAAATACGATTGGTAGGATTGTTTAATTAAATATAATAATAATTATGATAAATAGTTTTTTTAAATGTCAAATAAATTCTGAGGGGTTATTGATTCCTCATTTAATATTGATGTCTCTGCTGGTGATGGTTGACCAGTCGATTCAAAAGTCGGTGACGGTGGCACATATGGCGATGAAACAGCTGATGCCGATGTACTTGCACCATACCCGTATTGTTGCTGTGTATAATAGGCGTTTGGTGAATAATTTCCCATATCTGCCTGGAATATTATATTATTTATGGCATGCTTGACACATGCCAAGGTCCCTTTATCGTATTTCTTTAGCTCGTTGGCAATATTCAATGCATAACTAGTATACGGGTCGTAATTGTCCGCTGTTTTCTTTAAAAGTTCAAAGGATTGTCTTTATCTATTTTTTGTCTCTTAACAGTTTTCTGTATTGGAGGGCGCATTTCACTGCTTGCTTCGTTATCGTTGATGTTTTGACTTTCAGCATCCAACATATCTTGTGTTCTTTTTTCCTGTAAATAAAAAATTTTATATTAGGCGCTGATGTATTATAATTATATTTCAGGTTCCTCGAGCTGAAAGTGAATGGCTAGATATATCGCAGAAGTTTGAAGAAAAGTGGAACTACCCTCATTGTGTTGGGGCAATGGATGGCAAGCATATTCAAATCATAGCACCACCCCACAGTGGAGCTGAATATCGAAACTATAAAGAATTCTTTAGCATTGTATTATTTGCGGTAGTGGATGCTGATTATAATTTTATATATGTGGATGTTGGATGTAAGGGTAGAATTTCTGATGGGGGTGTATTTAGACATTCCAATTTATATAGAGAACTAGAAAATGAAACTTTAAATATTCCACCACCAAAGGTATTGCAAATTCCTTATGATGTACAAGTGCCTTGTGTTATTTTAGGAGACAATGCGTTTGCTCTTAATGAATATACAATGAAGCCATTTGCCGGTAATAATTATATAAAAGGTTCCCTGGAACGAATTTACAACTACCGACATTCTAGAGCTCGTCGCGTCGTCGAAAATGTATTTGGGATTATTGCATCAGTTTTCAGAGTATTACGTAAACCGATCACAATAGACACTAATAATGCGATTTCAGTTGTAATGGCTATTACGCATTTGCATAACTTTATGCGTAAACGGAACCATACAAGAGAATACTACTGTCCCATTGGGACTTTTGATAGGGAAGAAAATGGCGAGTTTATTCCGGGTACATTTAGGAACGATGAGCCACTACAATCCTTATCTTCTTTACCACACATACCCAGGAGGTCTACCAACCATATTAAAGAAATTCGTATGCATATCGCTCGGCATTTTATAACAAATGCAGAATTACCTTGGCAATACAATTTGAATTAAATTAGCTTATATGGACTTATGTAATTAAATAAACTTACATTGCAGCTATCTCGAGTTTCATTTGGTTCACTTTTATCCATCAAAAATTTCATCCGATCAAATGCAAACCATTTTGACACGTACACTTGATCTCGACCTGACAAACATATTTTAAACAAAAATATTGAATTACATATGTAAAATGTGGCATGTTGGTAAATCAATATACACACTATAATAACACTTACTGCTTCCCGTTGTAGAACTTCGTTTTTGCTTAGCTCGTTCTCGTCTAAATGACCCTGTCAAACTTACAATTTTTTTTTTTACGTCGTTTACACTGAAATTTAATATTTCACTGATTTCACGCCAAGCATCTTCTTTTTTTGTCCTATTATAATATTCTTCGTACGAGCTATCCCATAACACCCTTTTTGATTCATAAGCATCAATTAGTGTCAAACAAATTTCGTTATCCCACGAGCCACTCATTTTATATTGATTAGCAAAAGTAAATTAATATAAATCTGATTTAAAACTATCAAAAAAGCGGAACTCGACGCGCTCGTTGCTCACAGAGCCTAACAACCGTCCACACTGAGCACCGAGCGAATACTGAGCGCCTTTGAGCACGGACAAAAACCGACAAGGTGCCGGGTCGCCCTGAGCGCGCTCAGACCTGCTCGGGCTGAGCGCGCTCAGGCGTCTCCACGTGAGCGGCTCATTCGCCTGAGCGTGCTCAAGTGGATACAAGGCTTTAGGAACTGTCTTGAAGTCCAGCTCGGTAAGCTTGCCTTCTTGGGCAACACCAGAGCAGTTGTCATCTGGAACTATCGCCCCCTCCAATACGTGCCTGGGTCTGCCAGCGATGTTTCGCTCACCAGGTCACATGCTGGAGACGATATGCCCAACCCCGACTAGGAGCCCCGTTTATATGTGATGCTTAGATCTGCCAGCGACTTCCCGCTCGCCAAATCACTAGACTGAAGGCCAGTAGCCCAGGCTACCTATCCTACCAACAGCCAGCATCTTTCTCTCAATCAGGCTGTGCCTACCCATTTTTGGCCACCCACTATCTGCCTATTTTATCTGTCGCGCAACCCCC
>NQII01001468.1:181708-212639 GCA_002778355.1 Clitarchus hookeri
TGGGGTAAGGCAGTCAAGCAGAGGCTAGTTCTGTCTGTAGAGTCCTGAAGAGTAGTGGCTCAGGTGTCAGCCAGGTATACACCTGGTAGGAGGAGGAGGCTTGCCAGAGAGGGTCTGCATCCAGCATGTCCAGCTCAACCTCGAACCTCATCCGGCACATGCCACGTGCAGTTTCTCCAATGCCGCCGAAGAAGCCGCCTACCGGCCCACTGATGTCATCAGGGTGGTCAGACCACTTAACATCACACCTACCTATACCCTTACCAGGGTTCCCACTCGCCCATCGCTCGCAAGCAAGTCCCCTTAGGCACAATGCAAAAATCCAGCAATGTAGGCCCTAAGATAAACCCTGTACGAGTGGCGAATACTGCTTCATCGTCGCTTTGGAAAAGGGGGGGGGGCCCTTGCTGCCAGCTGCCAGACCTACTTGCCGCCCAACGTGGGGCCATTGGAGAATTACCAGCCATCAGTCACCTTTCTCCAGATCGGGAAGCACCTGAGTAAAGCCCTTTTGGGTCCCCACAAAACCACCACTAACTTGACTTTGGGGAGTCAGCATAAAACACGCAGTGATGCCCAATTCCCATTAACGGCTCCAGAATGGCCACAAACTAGAGCATAACTGACACCGAAGGGCAGGTCTGCGCCATAGACGTATGCTACTTCATAACCTGCGTACATTGTGATGTTTTTCACTATGTTTCTTCTGTATTGGGAAGACCAGGAGAGAGACATCCAGGGACTAGAAAACCAATGTCTGAACTGCAGGGACAGACACCGCCATTGCGACCAAGCCGACTTTTCGGGAAGGGGCGTGTACCGGATAGCCTGCTACGAGTGCCCACACACTTTTCATAATCTTTGCCTAGGATGGAAAGACAAAGCCAGAGACATGGAAGGTTGGAACTTTAAATGGCCAACCTGCAGAATAACACCGGAACGGGCACTGCTCAGAATTGAGCACATACCGCAAGAATGGCTGCCAATGCTTTTGTCCCTGCCTTTACCAGAATATTCAGGGAAGACCCAAGAAGATCCCCGCAATTTCCTCCAAGCATGCTAGACGGAATTCGATAGGACACGCCTACCCAAAGCCTTGGGGGTACTTAAGACAAAGGCCCAGCTTCAAGGTGACACAGAAAGGTGGTGGAATAAGTACGGCGACTTCGTCACTAACTGTGAAGAACTGACCGAGAGACTAGATGTACACTTCACGGGACCACAAATGGCCACACAGCTAATTAAGGAGCTCTACGCTCAAACCCAGAAGGAGAATGATAAGGCTGAATTCTATATTATCCACAAAGCCTTAATCTTCCAATGAGTTCACCCAGGCCGAGAGGAGCTCGATGCTAACAAATTAATCACCCGACTCCTCTTACCAGAAATACGCGCCCACCTCAGCAACTCGGAGCTAGCGATGCTGGAAGAGCTGGTGAAGCGGGCACGTATTCGAGAAATAGACCTGGTGGACATTCGCAAGTCGTACGCCAGAACCAAGGTCACACCTGCACTGTACAGGAAAAATTTTCCTAACCGAAACCCCAACACGTGACCGGACATCGGGGCCTACTGCTGCTCCACCTACAATACTTCTAAAGTGCTGGCATTGCCCTACCAGGCACTTCCACCGATACTGCTCAGTCCTATGGCAGAAACTCCAGAGCAGACAGGCAGGAATCGCCCTAGCACCCAAAGCAAAGAAAAGGGAGGAGCCAGAAAACACAGAGAAAAGCCCTGGTAAGCAGGGAAACACACAGGCTGGGAAGCCCGACAGGGCTGTAACCCCTGAAAAATTGAGGGAGAGGCCCTGTAAGTCGTCATCGTGCAGGAGAAGCCGATACTACGAGATCCACCACGAGTAACAGTGCTAATCTAGAAGACCGAAAAACTAGCCACACACTAAACTGAAGCTAATGCCAACTTTATCCGCAAGGACGCCATTCCTAAGTACCTGAGTACAGAAACCAAATCAAAGTTGCTGGTGACACCCAGATATATATGGCTCAGAAAGGAGCCCACCTACATACAGAGGGACGACTGACATTGACACTGCGGTTCACCGATCCAGAATTACTTCCACGTAGTTGAAGACTTGGGGGAGAAGATTATCTTGGGACAGCCATGGTTGTCTATGCAACAAGCCATCCTAAATTGTCAGCAGGGCCGAGTCTACCTAGGCACTACCAAGAGAAGGTCGGTAACCTGGAGTTTGCCGAAAATGAACTGCAACAACCCATTATGGGTGACGATTTGAACCACCAGCTGTAAGGGAAAGCTGTGGAACAACTGACCCAAATTATCTAATAACATCGCCGAATGTTATAACAACGCAATACGCTGCACCAAACAGCCATAATCTCGCACGAAATACATCTAAGCAGCTCCCAGATAATTCACAACCAACCAGGGGAAGTCTCCACCAAATGCAAGGCGATAGTAAAGCAGCAGATCGAAGAAATGAAACAGCTGGACAATAACACCTGTTAGCTGGGTGGTACTGGGTTAATGGAAGTTTTGAGGGGCGGTGAAAAACATTGTTAGGTGGATTTGGAGTCGGATACCCGACTAGGCGCCAGACACAATCGGCAGGTAGTGTCGATTGTTGCTGCTGCTGATGATCTCTGGGTACAGTGAGCCATTCGCCCGGGCGTACGCAGTGCCTCGGTGAAATTGTTGGATGAGCCCCTCTGGACAGGAGAATAGGGCTGACATGGAACACTCCTGTGTGGCGGGAACGGTCACTGTCATCACGTCATCGGCCAACAGTACCAGTGAGTCCTGCGGAAGACACACGTCATACGTCCCAATGTGTGTCTGCGTTGTTCACCGAGTGATCCAACTTACTGCCTTTGGTGTTCCCAGTGAGATCTGTGCAATTATGATAGGAATTAAGTGTTAGAATGTGTAGTAAATAGCCTTAGAATTTATCGCCCACTTGCAAATGTTCTTAAAATTCGCCCTTAGGGGATTGCGAAGTAATTGCAGAATAAATGCATGCCACGTGCATATTTAATGAGACATAGAGTAGCAAGAAAGGGGTATTTTAAGTGTTGTATATAATTTTCCGAGTGCAATTGTGTGTCCCTCAAGCCAATTAGTGACGTGGGAAATAATTAGTCTTTCTTTCAACCTGACTGTTCCGGACGTAGAGTGCCCCAAATTTCCCACATGCTCTGCAAGGTACCACATAATCATGTTTTGTATTTAAATTAGTGCTTAAATAAGAACTATTAACTCTCGAAAAGATTAAGAAATTCACTCAGAACGTTTCAGTGTTGCGTCGTATTTAGCTGCGTGAGCTGCGAGGACGCAACGACCAATTGCCAGTGCGCCCAATGGCTGTGGCTTTGGGCTAAACACCGTTTCGGATCGCCTACCAGTGTTACCTTTTGAGTTGCGTAATCCTTGTCGGGAAGAAGGTGCAAGTTTCGTTCTTGTCGACCCGCACTATGCACTCTTGGCCAGATGTGGTTGATGCGGCCCGGTGTAGCTGGTGTAGTTGTTGTGACTGCGGCAGTCAGAGTGGGCACAAGGAACTCGTGGACACGTGGTTCACGTCACTATTCTATGATGAATTGTGGTTTATGTTCATTATCGTAAAGTGTGTAATGGCAACGTAGAAAATATAACTACTATAAAGTCAAAATAAAATTTAGGATGATTTTCACGATAGGTAGAAAAAGTATTTCGTATCCATTAAAACGAATCTAATTCGTTGAAATTGCTTACCACATTTTAGTCTCTGTGGTCTGGGTTTGTTTATTTCTTTTGTTGCACCCATAAGATGTTTTTTCAATACATAGATATTGAACAAGTCAAATTACAGTATACAAAGCTTATACACTGGACTGACACACATACATGTCAGATGGCACGTGAACACATAATCCATTTTCTTCATAATGAGACTAATCTTCTTCCCACATGTTGTAGGGTATCGTTTTACTGAAACACAAGAAAAAGGTAACGAGAAAAACATGATCAAGAAATGTTTACAGTAAAATATATTTTACTGTAGTTGGATTTACGCTATAAAATGCATATTCAATAAAAAACTATTTCGGCTTTTTTTTGAAGAATTTTTGGTTAGAGATGCAACTTTCTTGAAGGTGGTGTGGAAATTTATTGTAAATGTTGTTTACCAAGGTAGGACGGGTGACAAAGGAAACTGTTGAACCGATATTAATAAAAATAAGTTCTTTAAAAAAAAGTGTATGAAACACGCAACTGTCCACTTATTAGCTAAACCATTTTTATATGTTAAGTGTAGAAAAAATAAATCGAACTCTCTTGGGATCGTTGGGAATTATCGTTTACTGCAGAATTTTTTTTTTGTGGTTTGCAACTATGTGTAGCAGACAAGATTTACGTATAAGTTTACAAACAAACATTTTAATGTCAATATCAGCGATGTGCTAGGCGAGAGCAGATTTTCTCGTCATGAGTGAAACTGAAAAATGTGACATAAACCCGGATCATTTTACATTATTTCGCACAATTCGCGACAGTTCGGTTAGTAAGGAAGGAGTTGACGTGCTGCGATGCGATATTCAGGACGGCAACGACGCCAAACTGTGGGTGGAAGAATATGCGAAAATAACGAAAACAGAATGGATAGTGGAAAGAAGTGTCGTGAGACCGCGGAGGTAAACCATTGTTGACAGGGCTTTGGAAAGTAGTCGAGGTTAAAGGCTTTCTAGGCCATTGCATTATATACTTTCAATATATATTCGTGTCGAGTTAAAAATAGAGTTTCTGTTGCCCTCCTAGTGGGGTAAATGTAATCCCTGCCTTTCTTCGTTTGATCTAACGACAATGAGTTTGACCTGCCTTATGTTAAATAGTTAGCATGGTTCTCCAAACCTGTGTTCGAATTCACCGCCGATGGGAGATACCTGTCTTCATGCCGAGGAAAAGTGCACCAGGGCTAGGGCCGAGATTCACTTCAGCTATAGGCACGTGGCAAACACTATTACCGACCCTTGCTCTGCTTCTAATGCTCAGCAGTTTGCAGTATTGTCGTGTTGTTTTAAAGCTGCTGACTATTTATACTTGAAAGTATTTCTACCTTCTATCGGACATTTTTAGGGCCGGCATACGATAAATTCGTATTTATACAACGGAGGGGAAAATATGAGGCTTGGGTTTAGCAGGCAGGAAAACTTCTTCCGTCAAAATTTGCATGAACGTAGAACAACGAGCTTCCATTGTAAAGACAAATGACACTCCACATGTCAGTAATATTGAGATATGAATGAACAAGGGTGTCTGAATCAAACAGATGCACACTTTGTCACGTATTGCAATTGAACACAGGCACCTAGCACTGAATTCGAACACAGCAGAAGTCACGCCAGAGTAGTTATTTTATAATAGCATCATCAGTTAAGTAAACAATTGGTTGGCAGCATGTACACACGTGCGTGAGATGTCTTACTGTCTTTGTGCCAGGTCAGAGTTCTGTAAGTGGTGGTGCTGCCAGCATGCGTCCAAGAACAAGAAGCCAGACTACAACACGCGCGGCAAGAACACTAACTGCAAGGCGCGCATCAACGTCACCATCAAGAAGATGACCCCGAACGCGGTGCTGCGAGATGCATTCCTGCAGGGCGCGGAGCCGCTGCGCGGGGTCGTCAAGATCCAGGCAGAGCACAACCACCCCATCAACAGCGGTGACTCGATGCGCATCCTGCGTGCGTCACGCCACATACGCCTCATGTTCGAGGACTACTTCAGCCGCGGGCTGCCGCCTTCGTCGGCCAAGCGCCTGCACGAGTCTAAGCTGTCGATGGAGGAGAATGCAAGCGACTTGCTCGCCGACCTGTCGGTGAACCCCCAGGAGCGCACGGTGCAGTACTGGTACACGTCTTGGCGCAAGCTCGACTACAAGATGCAGGTGGACTCGTCGTGCGAGGCAGCGACCTCCGCCAAGGCCGCGATGCTGTGGGAGGCCATGGAGGCCTCCGGCCTTGACGGCTCCGAGACGGACTTCGACCCCACGTGGCAAGAACAAGATGATGAATACGACAAAGAAGCTATCGATGGTAGGCTTTGTGTATATTCTTTAGATCCTAGCCGCATAGTTTTCACCGTGTTAAAGTTTGCTGTATTGATTTTCCCTGTAACAGATATTACTGAGTAGCGAGTTGAATCACCTGCAAACCCAGGGTTATTAAGTAAGGCCATTGTAATCTTGAAACTGTTGTCTGCAACGAGAGATAGCTGGTAGCATCATACAGCCAAAGTTACCATGAACCAGATTGGTTCTAACACACTAGAAAAAGAAGAATTGACCTTTGCTGTCCGCTATTAAAGTTCCCAGTTTGATTGGTTGTGGTGGTGAACATCGTCTTTGTTTCCACAAGTTCTACAGGTAGGCGACATACAGCCGTTAATTTGCTAATTTTTCACTGTTTCTGTAATGACAAAGATGGTTTGTCAGTCATTGTTTATAATTCAACACTTGTTGATTCAGAAGTTCATCTCTCTTGAAGCCCTCATAGCAATTCAGTGTAAGCTTAAGAAGGCGACGTAAAAGTGAAAAGGGTACTGTAGCCTACACTTCCCTTCAAGTAGGAAACATAATAGTTTTAACATAAATGAAGGGTTTAATTTTCAAGCCCGAGGAACATGGCGTAGTCAGGAGAGAAAAGGTGCTCATGGGAGGGAGGGTAGATATGTAACGCACACTGTTATTGGCTACCGCTGTTGCTATGCACACGTGGTTGGAGGATAGCTAGGTGCTCGGGAGGATGGCCGTGGTAGAGAGGGGGAGGTGAAGAACAGAGGAACCCGTCATGACGTGACGTGTGAAGTCTAACTCGCTCGGCGCACACACACTCAACTCAAATCACAGCTGCCGTGGTTTAAATTGATTTTAACCATTTTTTTTTGTGTTTTACCAGATGGTTTAAGGGTACCGACTGAGAAATACCTACATATTATTGCCATGGGCCAGTGATGGTATTTTTATTAGGTTTTCATTGCAATGTATTCTATTTTAGCAAGGACATGTTATTCTTTTCATAAATGGTTGCGGTTTTTTGACGGTTCCTAAAAATCTTTACTTCAGATAGTTGTTTTCGTTACTTGCATGTTCATTACTTCGGGGTTCAACTGTAGCGTTAGTCAAATTCTGTTTAGATTCGTACACAAAGCGTAAGGTAGAGTCTCATCTGAGTAATATTACATTTTTGACTGAGTTTCCATGCAGACTGGACAACTCATGGCAGTTGTTTTTAACAGACATTACATAGTATGGGCCGCTGAGTGCTAAAAATAGTTTTTGGGCGTACTTTGTCCCAAATTGGGCTTACAGGATTGGTTCGTTGAAGCAGCAGTTCTACTTCAAACGCGGTTCTCTTGCTTTGTCGGACTACTCGCCTCCCACCTAGGTTAACTGGGCTTACAGGATTGGTTCGTTGAAGCAGCAGTTCTACTTCAAACGCGGTTCTCTTGCTTTGTCGGACTACTCGCCTCCCACCTAGGTTAACTGGGCTTACAGGGTTGGTTCGTTGAAGCAGCAGTTCTACTTCAAACGCGGTTCTCTTGCTTTGTCGGACTACTCGCCTCCCACCTAGGTTAACTGGGCTTACAGGGTTGGTTCGTTGAAGCAGCAGTTCTACTTCAAACGCGGTTCTCTTGCTTTGTCGGACTACTCGCCTCCCACCTAGGTTAACTGGGCTTACAGGGTTGGTTCGTTGAAGCAGCAGTTCTACTTCAAACGCGGTTCTCTTGCTTTGTCGGACTACTCGCCTCCCACCTAGGTTAACTGGGCTTACAGGGTTGGTTCGTTGAAGCAGCAGTTCTACTTCAAACGCGGTTCTCTTGCTTTGTCGGACTACTCGCCTCCCACCTAGGTTAACTGGGCTTACAGGGTTGGTTCGTTGAAGCAGCAGTTCTACTTCAAACGCGGTTCTCTTGCTTTGTCGGACTACTCGCCTCCCACCTAGGTTAACTGGGCTTACAGGGTTGGTTCGTTGAAGCAGCAGTTCTACTTCAAACGCGGTTCTCTTGCTTTGTCGGACTACTCGCCTCCCACCTAGGTTAACTGGGCTTACAGGGTTGGTTCGTTGAAGCAGCAGTTCTACTTCAAACGCGGTTCTCTTGCTTTGTCGGACTACTCGCCTCCCACCTAGGTTAACTGGGCTTACAGGGTTGGTTCGTTGAAGCAGCAGTTCTACTTCAAACGCGGTTCTCTTGCTTTGTCGGACTACTCGCCTCCCACCTAGGTTAACTGGGCTTACAGGGTTGGTTCGTTGAAGCAGCAGTTCTACTTCAAACGCGGTTCTCTTGCTTTGTCGGACTACTCGCCTCCCACCTAGGTTAACTGGGCTTACAGGGTTGGTTCGTTGAAGCAGCAGTTCTACTTCAAACGCGGTTCTCTTGCTTTGTCGGACTACTCGCCTCCCACCTAGGTTAACTGGGCTTACAGGGTTGGTTCGTTGAAGCAGCAGTTCTACTTCAAACGCGGTTCTCTTGCTTTGTCGGACTACTCGCCTCCCACCTAGGTTAACTGGGCTTACAGGGTTGGTTCGTTGAAGCAGCAGTTCTACTTCAAACGCGGTTCTCTTGCTTTGTCGGACTACTCGCCTCCCACCTAGGTTAACTGGGCTCCATTCCCAGCGGGGTCACTCCCGGATTTTCCTGTGTGAGAATCGTGCCGGACAATACAGCTGGTCAGCAGGTTTACTTGGGAGGTCTCCCGTTTCCCCAGTCTTTTCATTCTGGCACACTCCATACGCACCTCACTTCACCCTCATGGCTCTCAAGACGTTGTTGTTAAGGTGGCCGCCCTGGTTGAAGAAATTTTGCACGTCTGAGGCCTAAACCCGTGGGAGCGCTAGGGGCGACCGAGACATGCACATCAACTGTCTCGTCGCCTCTACGCGCAAAGCACTGAGCTGGCGTGCAGTTTTGCTGTCGATAACGCGCCTCTATGACACTTTCAGCGGAGACCCTACCATTTTATGATGTAATAATAAAAATAAATGTTTGATGCATGTCCTTATCCTGTTTCAATGTTTTGTACTGGAATGTTCATACTTAAAAATGACTGAAAACACAAGTTTCAGCCATTTTTACTATCACAAAAACATGCTGTAGAGTAAAATGGAGGAACTTATAAACTTATACAGACGCGTAACACTTCTTAAATGCTGTTCGTAACTAGACCTCGCTCAGACACGTTGGATGGTTTTTTAATACAAAATTTTCTGCTGGAGCTGTGCACACCGTTCAGCGGCCACCTCAAGAGCCGCTTACATCTATCCACTTGCTTGGTCTTCGGTGTCTTTGACTCTCAGCGGCGGTGTACAATCGTGACTTGACTAACCAATTTCACTTGTCTTGGAATTACTCGGGCTCTTCAGCTGGTATTTCGTTTTCCCCGAGCGCTAGCTAGTGTAACCTTGAATTTTGGTCCATTTATTCCCTCCTTGCTGATCATTCGCAGCTTGTTCTCTTGAACAAGTTGGATGTGGTGGTGCCCGTGGAAGCACCTCTGAGGTGTAATACTTGCTCGATGTTCTTGGTAACCAGGTGGTTTATCAGCACCGTGGCTGCTAGGTAGTGGTTAGGTCGTTGCACGTGTCCTTGTAGTAGAGGAGTTTGTGTATTTAGACGAGGGCTGAGTCTGAGAGAGTGCTCCCAAACATGTTTTTGTGTGCATGTACTGTTGGTGNCTCGATGTTCTTGGTAACCAGGTGGTTTATCAGCACCGTGGCTGCTAGGTAGTGGTTAGGTCGTTGCACGTGTCCTCGTGGTGGAGGAGTTTGTGTATTTAGACGAGGGCTGAGTCTGAGAGAGTGCTGCCAAACATGTTTTTGTGTGCATGTACTGTTGGTGTGACTGATATATCTGAATCTCTCTCCTTGGACTAAACACCAGATAGACAGTGTAGTAAGTTTCAAATGAGGAAGGGATGGAAGGTAGGGGAGGGCTGTCCTGAGCACCTGACGCTGGAGGGAGGGAAACCACGTGACGACGCTGGTGCTGTACACACCAAACTGATAACGTTGCTCTCTACTACCGCGCTGCGCGACCTGCATTTTTTAGACAGGTAATATTCACGCGCTGAGCAGATCTCTCCCAACCACTCTCAGCCGCTGTTACTACTGAACTGAACATCTCCGTCCCTTCTTGCAGGGGCGATGAACTGTCCCGACTCACCCGATACATTTTGGTCGTCTGCAAATTATTTTCTCATTTGGATTTCACAAAACTATCTGTATGCACATATGAATATTGGTGATTTTCTTTAGGTCTCTTGTTTCTTGCCCGTTAATTTATTCTTATACTCTACGTGAAATTTAGTGGTTACCCCTCCGAGTTTTATGGAATACTCGGGTGTCCATAGCTAGCTTGTGAATGGCTTGCTCACTATTGGTACAAGTCCAATCTGTACTCCATTGCTGTACATTCACTCTGGGGTCGAAATTAACTTGTGATGTAGGCATATGATAGGTGAGACCTTGAATTTGGTAGTTCCTCTGGCCAAATTGTGAATACAAGGGAGGGCTACAATTTGAGGCTGGACTATGTTAGGTGTCGATTTTTTTTTGTGTCTGTTGTGTCTCAGATTGGTTCAACCTCGGAAACTGATGTATAAAATTGGTTTAACCCATGAATGGTTGGTCGGCCAACTGGTCTTGGTACCGTTATGGAAGCTGAGCAATAACTACGTATGCAAACTCTTTGNCAGCCGCTGTTACTACTGAACTGAACATCTCCGTCCCTTCTTGCAGGGGCGATGAACTGTCCCGACTCACCCGATACATTTTGGTCGTCTGCAAATTATTTTCTCATTTGGATTTCACAAAACTATCTGTATGCACATATGAATATTGGTGATTTTCTTTAGGTCTCTTGTTTCTTGCCCGTTAATTTATTCTTATACTCTACGTGAAATTTAGTGGTTACCCCTCCGAGTTTTATGGAATACTCGGGTGTCCATAGCTAGCTTGTGAATGGCTTGCTCACTATTGGTACAAGTCCAATCTGTACTCCATTGCTGTACATTCACTCTGGGGTCGAAATTAACTTGTGATGTAGGCATATGATAGGTGAGACCTTGAATTTGGTAGTTCCTCTGGCCAAATTGTGAATACAAGGGAGGGCTACAATTTGAGGCTGGACTATGTTAGGTGTCGATTTTTTTTTGTGTCTGTTGTGTCTCAGATTGGTTCAACCTCGGAAACTGATGTATAAAATTGGTTTAACCCATGAATGGTTGGTCGGCCAACTGGTCTTGGTACCGTTATGGAAGCTGAGCAATAACTACGTATGCAAACTCTTTGTCTTCGTTAGGCACGTTGAGAGGTTGCAGTTCATACATCTCACTAAATTGTTGTTCTAAGGGTTTGCCTTTCTTTGGGACTTTTCCAAGGTCAACTGAGCCTTAAATTACCTTGTATTNTTTCAAGGTCAACTGAGCCCTAAATTACCTTGTAATTTTTTATTTCCAATATTTTTTAAGGAAGCTCTTGCCGAATTCAGTGAAAATGAGAATTTGCTCTTTGTGAACCTCCCACCAGAAAATGCAGTTAACTTAAACTCAGGTCTAAACATTTAATTATTTCTTTGTCTGCAAGTCTGAACAATTTTGAGTATTCTTCCATGCAGTTTGGGTTTTTGTAGGAGCACCCCAAGAATGTCGGTATCCCTTCTAATCAATTTTTCTCTGGGTGGTGTAGAAGTGCAGCGGTAGGACTCAACATGAAGGCTGATTGCAGCTGTTGAGCAGTGGTAGATCACTCCAAAATAATCTCCTTTTCAAGGATATTACTGGTGTATCGTGACTGTCTCTCACTCAATCATACTGCATTGATGATCAGCATTTAATATCTAGTTTGAGTCATTAGTGGCAGTAGCAGAATTTTATCTGCTCTCGACTTGGGACACGCGAGTTTCTAACTCTGTCATATGGACTTCAATTTTCGCTTGGGTATTTTATAATTCAGTGCTTAACCTTCTTGTAGCTGCCTCTCCACTGATTGAAGGTTACCTCATTTGAATCTAATTTTGCGCACTTGCCCTTCCATGCTATCAAAGGCATTAGTGATTTTTGTCCACCTAGACTTTTGACCTTTTGAAACTTGATCTAATATTTTATCTTGGATGGTTCAATCAGCTTTAAACTCACTAAACTCTGCTTGCAAACTCAATACAACAGATTGTGTTCACTCAATGTTGGTTTGCGACCAAGTTGTATCTGCTTTAAGCTCAATATGCATGTCTTGCACCTCATAATCTACCTCTACCACTGTTATTTTGACTGTGTCTCAATTTTACGATTCACTGCTTGCTTCAATTCAAAGTTCATTAATATGCATTAAACTGATTTACAGACATGGGATCTGTAACTTCTTTGTAGCTCTAATTGCCATTTCCTACAACCTCCACTCCTTCACACTGTGTATGGGGTAATTTCACTTTTCTTTATAGCAGCATTATTGGCAGCAATGGAGGTTACATGTGGTGTTCTGGACGTGCCAATTTTCACTTTGTCGTCTGCGATGTCGTTAGTCTTGATGTCCGATGCGTCTCTTAAGGAACTACGGAAAGTAGGCTTCTTTTTCCAAACAATCGCTCGTAAAATTAAAAACACAAATGTTTGTGATCTTAATAGCTTACATGCTAGTGTGACAAAATGATCTGTGTTAGTACATTATGAGCGCACACAATTGTTACGTCAGGATGAGGAGCAGTTGTAAGGGGAACTCGTGTATTGTGTGGAGGTGTCGTACGTAGCATTGTGAAAGGAGAGTGGAAATATTAAATACTACAGTTCTTTTCCCCGCAGTTATAACAGGTTAAACACAGTTGCGGAAAAAAAATAACCGCAAGAACTATAGTCTACTTAGACATTGATAAAAAGTCATAAAACTGACGTAGATATGTTTATAGGCCTAAATTGTGAACATTCGTACAAAATGGTTTTTGAAATATGACTAAATTCTTTGAACAGATGAAAACAGTAAACAAGCATTTGACAGTTAAAACGTAGTCCCATGGCAGTGTTTATGTTTACATGTAGCGGAAGGATACGTAATCGGTAATCAAAAGTAGAACTTTAGCAGGGCTTCAGAAAAATGTGAATTAACAGTGAATGGCCTATTGTAAGAAATTTGGTACTGAAATTGCCAGGGAATGAGCTCATGTCTCCCACCAAGGCAAACCTGGCTCCATTTTCTGTGGGGTCTGTCTCGAATTGTTGCACGTTGGAATCATGTCAGACAATGCCACTGGCTGGCTGGTTTTCTCAGTGATATCCCATTTCCCTTGCATTCCAGTGTTGCTCCATACCTTGGCTATCAACATCTCACTGTTGAGAGCCACCCGAATCTCCCCACCCACCCTAAGTATTTACTTTCTAGTGAATGTTGGCATCATGGGCGAGTTGGAACTCCAGTTTAGTGTGTTGGACTCTGGGCATTACGTTGAATTGTGAAAGTACTGTCTGTATGCTGCGGACAACTGACTTTAAACATGTTTTTCAGCTGTCACTAATAGTTTCATGTGTGTGAGGAGCATCAGTTCTTTGAATCAGAATCATTATTTTTTAGTACTTAAAACTAATGACTAACAAACTCTCGTCATGTTTTATCCTTACAAATTGGCATGAGCACGACACGAGTTAAGGCAATTTAACAAAACATATGGTATGTGGTCAAGGCGCAAAATAACTTTACTTTATTGCTATCTATCGTCGTCTGGTGGAATGAAAGTAAGACCCGGTCCTGGCATAAGGGAGAAGTTAAGTTTTTTTTTACACCTGTCTCATCTAATGGGTGATCCTGTAGATACCTGGTGAAGACAACTGTGGCAGACTTGTAAGTCTTCTTTTGAGATTAATTTTCTGTGTGGTTACCAGTTTTGCTGAGCCAGTAACTTACAGGAATGACTGTTATGAGGATGTGGATGTAGTGGGCTGTCGTGTTAGAGTACTAACAACCTTTGTGTAACACGCACATGTAGAGACCACCAACATTTTACTAGGATATTACGAAATATGTTGTGGAATTTCGTTACTTAACGAACGTCCGGCACAAATATTAACAGCTTGCCAAACAGCTTGTAGTGATGAGTATCTGTGGGTTGTCATATGGTGACTGCACGATGCTATTGTGTTTCAGAGCATGAAACTGGAGAAAGCGCATCAGCCGTCGAAAAACTAGAGTGTGAAAAAGAAAACTCTGCAGTTGTTGCTGCTGAAGAGGAGATCCACGAGAAGAGACCTTTGCCAACGTCACACTTGTATTTTGAACTGACCAAGCCCTTGAATAATTCAGTGCCTACATCGAGCGTGAGGCTACCCGCGTTACCTACGGACCAGCCGTCGACCGCAGGTACTGCTGGCAAACACTTGAATAGTCTCTCGTTTACTACAAGTTCATCTTCCATAGAGAGACTTCCACAAGTCTGCAACGCTGTAACTCAGTGCGCCACGATCACGACACCTACCGTGGAAAAACCCTTGCAAACACCACCGGTGGCTCCTAATTTCCATTTGGTATTGAGTTCTAATCCTGTCGTAGACAAACCACCTCCAACATTCACAGTGAATTCCCTCTCTCAGACAAAATTAAGTGATAAAAATGTACAAAGTCCAGACACTCCTTTGTATCATTTAATCATCAATCCTCAGTCTCCCGAAAAGCCTTTGCAGGTATCCAAGTCCCTCGATTGCAGACCGACATTGTCAGGAGGGAGCACTCTGTCTTTGGCAGGAAACAACGCTACGTCGTTGTCGAAAGCCGCAGACCTTCATGCTTCAGCGGGAAATTTAGAAATAAAGTGTTTGCCCCCGCTTATACTACACGCTGAAAAATCCGTAATCAAACCTCAAACTTTACCTGAAATAACAGGCATGGATAAACTTCTGCGAATGCCAACAGATGTAAAGTCCACACCCCCAAATTCATCTGCAGGGGGTGTACTACCCTTACCACCCACAAGCTCTGCATCGAAGGCAGCTGGTCTGCAAAACCTGCTCCTGGTGCAATTCCCACCTACGATGCTGCCTCCTCCGCAACCACCCGTGCAGAAGGGCCAGCCCCCGCAACCCCAGCTGATCCTGTTGCAGTCGCCAGTTCCGCCCACGCCTCTCGCCCCAGGGCACGTCCCCAAGACGCTCGCCCAGTCTCAGCCCAGGCTCATACTCTTCCAGATGCCGCAGGCGTCCGTGCAGCCCTCGATCGTCACCGGCAAGACCGCCCATCCTTGCGGGTCGAAACCCCAGACGGCATCCACGTCGAGTAACACGGAACCCAAACCCCAGCAAGCGCTGCCGGTGCCGCCGCTCGTCTCCATCAACAGAATCGCCCAATCGTCTGGCCCCTCCGACTCGAGAACCTCCCCGGCAGCACCTCTGATGTTTGCGACCTCTGCCAGCTCGCCTCATTTTATGAACGCTCCCATCTTTCAGATATCCTCAGGCGAGCAGCAGTGTTCTGCAATCTCGAGCAAGTCGACACGTCCTCCAGATCTGCAGAGGCTCGATGCAGACCAAACTGTGTTGCTTCCTGATGCGAGTTCAAACAGCGCTATGCCATCTCTCGACATGTTGAGTCTCGTCACAACAGGCGCTTCCAACACTTCCCTCCAGGCCGTGCCGCAGTTTTCCTCCGACAGCATTAACGCCGCACAAAAAAATCCTACAATGAGCGTACAGCTGCGTGCGGACACGGTTACTAGCGTCGCACAGCCGCAGCCAGACAACGACATCGACAGGATAACGTCGGAACTCGTTAGGATACAAAAATTATGTGAAAATCACGCCACCTTCCGAAAAACAGCACCGAGAATAGTGCAGTGCCTTAAGAAGATCCACACGCCGGTGCAGGCTGCGAACGCTCTGCTCCGAATGAATGCATCTCTGGCTGCTGCAACGAGGAGCTGCGACGGCAGGTCCGCCATCACCCACGCAGTTCGACACAGCTGCAGGACGGCGCGTCTGAAGTGGCTCACGGCTAACCGCAAACACAAGGGCAGGAGAAAGAAGAGGTGTAATTCTTAAACTACAGTCAATTTGCATTTTGTGGTATCTGCTTTGTTTGTTTACATGTTCGCTTAGTATCTAACAGAGTTGTTAATGAGAAACTAACAAAGTTTAGCAAACTAAGTGTAGAGATAATGACATTTAGGCCTGAGCATTGCTGTGGGGTTGAGGTAAAGCCAGTCGACACCAGTGTTTCAGTTCAGGGAACCTCGTTGCAGGAAGTAAGAGTATTGCTTTGTTAATCATATTGCAGTGCTCTGTGTTGAAATGTTTTTGTGGCTAGTTGTTTCATATACAATTCAACTGGAGGTTAATGTATTATGTATGGAAGATGTTTGTTAATAATATAGACATTGTTTGTGGCAGGTATAGGTCGTAGGACATTTGTAAATGAATGCAGTATATAGTGGCTTCTACAACTTTCGTGGATTTTAAGGATTATCAGTCAGTAATGTGCCATTTCTAATGTTTCTTGTGGGCTGAAGCGTGGATGTAAAACAGATTTGTCCACCGTGAATATAAAGGTGATGCTGTCTGGAATCTGTTCTTACATTAGGAAATATACTCTCAGCGTAGAAGAAAAGATTTTGTCAAATGATCTCTAGTACAAATAATTTCTTTTTAAACTAAAAAAAAATTAATTAATTAAAAAAAGCACGGGCAATGTAGTAGCAACTATTTCTCTGAAATCTTGAAAAGCGGCATGAAGGAAGTAGAGATTGCTAGAACTGGTTCACAATTGGGCATTTTTGAAATCATTAATGCTTCCAACTGCAGAAATTTTCATGAAATACTGACAAATGCTTCCAGTACACTTGGAAGCTACAAAGTAGAAGTAACAGCGTAACAGGCATATTACGCCTTTACATAAGTTTCAAGTTTGTGGGCATTGAGTTGGTTCTGTTTACATAGCAAGCTTATTTTGCACAATAATTCACCAAGGATTGAAACATCACTAATATAGTTGTGTTGCTAATGATTCCACTGTAATTGTTGATCAACTCAAGTCCATTGCATTATCAATTTTGTGTCTGATGGAATAAAAGAAAATGTTTATAAAAATATATCCTAAGCAAGGATTTCAAAACATGTTAGCTGCTGTATATGGAACTGAAGTCATATTAATGTAACAAAAAAATTAGTGTTCCGTCGCTTAATACTGAATTGTAATGTAATTTGTTAACGCTAGAGGGTGCTAGATGCAAAAACGCTAGTAAGAGTCATCCGCACTGGTTTGAGGCGATAGTGCCATCACTGTCTGATGCAGCAGCGAACGTATTAACTAAGCAGCTATAAGAGAAGCGCTGTTGCCCAACAGTTGAAGGTGCAAGGGCGGACACGCACGTCGTGCAGAGGGGCAGTGGACTGTAGATATTTACAGTTAGGAAATAAAGTCCCTGAAGTGGATGAGGGACCACAACTTGATGCGGGAGTGCAAGTGAGTTGGACGGGGCACCTGAAATGCGATACTGACAGTGGCAACAGCAGACAGTCCTGAACTGTTGTGTACCCTCTCCATGTACATGTGAGTTACCACGTGCACGCGCACATACCGTGCGTTTGTAATGTACAGAGGCAAAGTACTACAAGCTAGCGCTACGTGAACTGAGAAAGTAACGGAGCAGTACGGACTCCAAGGCTTTGTGTGGTCCATTACGGATCTGCTGCAAGCTAGTTATTAACGATAAACCAGTCAAGTAGAGTAATCACTTTGAATTCCTTGACTGTACACATTCACCACCTAAAGAGGTAGGAATAGAACAGAAAATCAAAAAATTCAACATAATGTGCAGTTTCATAAGAAGAGCTCTAAGAAACAATAAGACTGAAATGTTACAAGACCTCGGCAGTATCACCAGGTCTGTATGAAGCTGAATTGATTCTCACTAGTAGCACAAAAGCAGAATCCAAACGTCAGAAATGAGGTTTCTTCAATCTGTCGCAACTGTGGCAAAGAGAGAGAGAAAACAAAATTAAGATGATAGAAAATTGCTCAATACCTACATTCTGAATGACAACGAACTGTAGATTAGCAACACTGTTAACATAATTTTTTTTCTTTTTAAGTTTACCACACTTCGTATGGGCAAATTTTTATACATTAAATGTAAGTATGCAAAATACTGTTGTAAAATACAACAGTAAACAAATTTCTCATCACATTAGTACTGCAAATTGCAAGCCATATGCACAAAGCGTACACAGAAAATGAAAATGAGTCTTAACTCATTGTTATGGTCCATTTCATATAAGAAGGCCAGATTCTGACAGTCAGTGAGTGGCAACTTGAGTATACAAAACAAAGTGCCATTTACAAAATCCTGTATCAGCTGATGCACGAACGAACAAAAGTTAAAATTACGTTGGCTATTCTGAGTGCACTGCTGATGCACATCAGAAAAGCAGAAAATACGCGGATAAGAAAGAGTTCTTAGATTTATTAATACATTTTATTTTATGAGGTCAAAAAACAATGGTTGTTAGTGTTAAAAACTAAACTTCGTGATAATGTAGTTATGTATAGGTGTTCAAAATAAAAAGTACAATATAACGATACAACGTGGAAAAGTTTTCTGAAGTTGTGCTAACTTCAGAAAGCTTTTTCACGTCGTATCATCCATCTCCAACCTTGCTTTCAACACATCCATGATATTAATTCCAAAAGCATACACAAATATTGCATAATATTGATGAATTATTTTTTCTAATAATTTGACAAAACTACACGAATTTGAAATATATTTCCAGCCCGTAATATAAGAATTATCAACTTAATAAGAGATGCCATCTATTGACCATAAAGAGAGTTACTCAAAACTTTGCCGTGACGTGCTGCGTGCTATCTAGCGGATATTCTGCGAGCTATTACCNATCTGTTGACCATAAAGAGAGTTACTCAAAACTTTGCCGTGACGTGCTGCGTGCTATCTAGCGGATATTCTGCGAGGTATTACCAGCCAGAAATGAACCTCTTTCTTGCGCAATATATAACGAATTTACAAACATATGCCAATAGTTATATTTTTCCACGAGCTCTGCATAATTTTTAAAGTAACATATATTTCATATACAACGATTTGGAGTACAAGTCATTTATATTCGGCCGGTAATCGTTCGTCTACGTAAATTATACGCCATATTGTTCTCTCGAAACCCATCTCCTTGATTCCGTAGACACGCGTGAATAGTTTTTAAGCAATTCTAACGTTATTCCACGTCACATATTTCCAACTCGAATATATTAGCTATAACGTCCAAACTGTAATAATAGATACAACAGACCGTCTCGCAAATTTTAACCCAAATTCATTATCTCGGAAAAATTAAAAAAGAATTATAAAATATCTAATTATTTGCAACATTTTATATTTTTACTTTTATAACCTACTTATATTTTTAGACAGATGTCAGTCTTAAAATATCTTAAAATTTGTTTAGCATTACAGTACAATGAGAAGTGGATTAGCTGACAGCGTGTTGATAAGAAATACACAGCCCCGACGTGACGGACCAGCTGATGGCGGAAGGATACGTAGTCAGATGTAAACAGTGGTGCTACTTTCGCCGAGCTGTCAAAAAGTGGCCTTCTTATATGGTACAGAATATATCAGGTACATGCAGTGTAACGAGAACACTGCACACCAGTTCAGGGACCTGCAGATAGTGCGAGTGAGTGAAGAGAATTGGGACGGCTGTTAATGTTGACGTCTTGAGAGTTGATCCTGCGGATAGAAGTGATGAGGTGCTAAGCATGTGTCCATGTCCCCCTTATTGCTTCCGCACTTCCGTGCCTCAAACGTGTAAATCGGCTTGAGGTAGGCAGTGACGTTAACCGTAGACAGCCTGGAAAGTGGTCTTCTTTCCTCTAGGAGTGAAATAGAAAATTTAATGTTAATTTGTGTACCCAGTAAAAATATTTATTAATATATGATAGTGTAATCAAGTCCACTGGTAAAAAGAATTTGAGCTGGTGATAAGGATGTCTTATTTTCCAGTACGCTAAATCACAGAGTCAACATTATATAAACCTCATTATCACCAAACGACAAAAACTCTGGTTCCTTGAGGTTTCGCCGTACACAGGTGCAGAATGTTTCCACTGGAAACTCCGACGTGTGGATAGTGGTAGAGCTCCGTATAACCCAGAAAATCTAAGAGAATTTGTGTTCTGTTATGAATAATTTGATTTACACTGTTAACGTGGAAGCACTTCTGTACTGGATGTCGTGCATCGCTCTACAACATGCAGTCAAAGTATTCACACATTTGATGCACATTTCATAATTATAATAAGCCTTGATAATTGCAGTGCCATGAGAAGAAAAAATGGCAAAATGGTTTTAGCTAGCATCATCAACAGTGCTTGGCAAACAACATAACTGATATGAGATATGGCAGGGATAGGCTACTGATTACATTATAAAAAGTAGACAGACTGGACAAGTACTTGCAGGGCGGTATTCGTGGATAGACGCGCACAAACAACAGTCTGGTACATTTTCAAAGCGGTCGCGCAACGTTTCGCTGCTAGGCCAGCTTCACGAGGCAGTGAGTGGTGGCACACTGTGTGTGAGGCCTAGCCAGTAAAATGTTGCGCAACCGCGTGGAAAATATGTTTGTGTGTGTATCCACGAGTACCACCCTGTGAATACTTGTTCATTCTGTCTACTTTGTATAATGTAATAACTAATATATGCTCTAAGTTGATATTTAACATAATCTGTACACAAACAGGGGTGCACCCACGACCAAATGCTGACGTAAGCAGGCCTGTAACTTGTGAATCATTGACTGTAGAGAACATTTTCATGTTGCTTTTGAGTCGTACTATCTGCACAGAAGTTACTCGCCACACAACTGGAAATACTGTGTACACAGTATATGAGCACTTCTGTGTACAATAGCCGCAGACTGAAGGAGCTCGTTCAGGCAGCGAATGTCGATTACACAACATGATGATGTGGGCAGTGTGTTGTTACTAGTAAACTTAGCAGCTTGTGTACTGAGATGCAGCGGGAAATTAGGACACTGAATTCTTAAAGACGTGCGTCAGAATAGCAGTTGTGACAGTGGAAAGAAAGACAATCTTGCATAGAGGTCTGTTCAAAGTACAAAAATGAGGGTACCAGAGTCTCGTGAAACTCAAGCACCAGCCAAGCTTTAATGTTGTAATTCCTCGCGTGTTTTTAATAAGCATTTTGATTACAGAATGTAACTGTTCTGTCTCATAAAACAAAATGATGTCTGTTAATGTAACAAAACTAACAAATACAACAATTCTTTGACTTGCTGTTTACAAATAAATTGTGAAACAAAATGTGTGTTCCTTTTCTGTAACCCGTCACCATTATTTCTTCATGAGTAAATGTATGGGTCTTAGTTTTATTTGGTGTTACTGTTGAGTTTAATTGCAGTGCTATATGCAAATGAATTACACAAGCTATGCTGAGTAATTGTTTTATCCCCATGGATTTACTTTGTAACTCCGCAGCCGTCAGAAGTGGCGACTGGAAATTACAGCTCGGTTTGCTCAATCGTTAGAGACATGAAACGTAAAAGGTACCATATAAAAATAAAATAAATTCAAGTCTCTGATTTGTTATTCTTTACTTTTATTTATCATTCAAATGAAACAGTTCACATACAATCTTCAAGTATGCAGAGTCAAGAACAATTAGTTTCACCAGACAAACAAACAAAGACCAGCGCTGCAGTAGTTTATTTATTAGTCACGTCATTCAAAGCTTGCATCGCAAGAGGAATTTACGAAGGCAGGAGGGATGTCCGATCCCTCCTGGCACCCTAGCGACCTCCCACACCAGCGAAAATAATTTAATAGGATTAAGTTGTTAGTAGAAAATAATTGAAGTTAAAATGATTTGAAGGTCGCGGGTGCTTGCCGGTGTGGGCGATATTTGCCACGCTTGACACATCTTTTTCTAGAGCTGGTCCTGCACAGTTTTCTGTTGGCGGGCGGTAGACGCGCACGTNAATAATTGAAGTTAAAATGATTTGAAGGTCGCGGGTGCTTGCCGGTGTGGGCGATATTTGCCACGCTTGACACATCTTTTTCTAGAGCTGGTCCTGCACAGTTTTCTGTTGCCTACCCCCACTCCTTGCCCCAGGGTTCCAAAAACATGACCAAATAAGGGCATGACCCCCGTCGCAACCACTCCTCACGTCGTGAAAATATAATCAAACCTCTAGCACAAAAACTGTCTACTGTAGTTGGAAAGCTTCTATCTACAATGCTGACGCGAACAAAAACTAAGGTTTCCGAAAAAGCAAACTTATGACCGATAAACCTTCTACCACGGCAATAACTTTGAATCCTGACAAAATATTACAAAGCCTCGCAAAACAAAAGAAAATGAAACAAGTATCCTGATAATTATTATGACTGCGTCATTACAACCTTCATAGGCAGTGGAGCAAATTAAAATTAATTTCTGAATGTAATAACTACTACTATTTAACACCGATTATTTCCCAGAACTGCAGTGGCAGAGCCCCAAAGGCCGGGGCATTGACCTGGCTAAACATCGGAGAAAGAAAAAAAAATGAAAATTTCAGCGGGAAGAGAAATCTGTTATAAATTTATAAGAATTGTCAATGAATAACAAAAATGCTCAAATACTGTTTCCCAACTTACTATATTTGGCTTTCACGTTGTAACATTGACCTTCGTTATACGAACGTGAAGTGTTTGTGACTACACGTAGGCTATGGCAAGAGAGAGGCAGGGACAGGTGTGTTTCAGCGGTCAGGGTGAAGCAACGCCTACGCAGGTCAAAAATACATCCACAACAATAACCAGTGGAGAAACCAGAGCATTATATTTGTAGATAGATGAAAGCTATACAAAACTGACTGAAATCCAGCTTACAGTCTTCTCTATAATTTGCCTCCTCCAGGCATTCGCTTGGGGTACGCAATACGCCTCCGCTCCCCTCGACATTTATACCCACAGTACAGCTGTTTTGTATGTAAGCAGCCACTCGTAGGTGCTACAAAGCACCAATTTCAAGAGTTAAACCTCGAGAACCTAACTACTACATGTCATTACTGTACTATCGCATCCAAGTACAGACTTTCCAGATGTAACTTGGGCCACGTGCGTCATTTCATTCTAAGATGTCCTTTTCATTATGCCAGGTAACATACCTTATTCTGAGGAATAGGAAATGACAAAATGACTATTCACTAAATGTGGCATTGGCTGGTTGGAATAGTTTATCGACACGCTCTCAGAACAGTCCCTTAAAGGTTTCTATAGTGGAAGATCACAATACAATATTGATGCCTGTAGCTGGGTAATTAAGTCTCAGTAGAGATGAACTCTATACTGGAGCCATCGGGTGAATGCTCAGGAGCTACAAGTTCATGCTATGGATGTACAAAATCACGCAGAGCTGATGGTCAATTGTGTGCAGTGAAGGTTAAGAACAAGTCCCATAGTTCATCCTCCCGCTCCACAAACACGGCATGGGAAGGAGTGATGGCACTTATCATAAAGTAACACACGCGTACAATGGTGCGGCTGCCCGCACCGTCATTGGCTGACAGTACTCGAGCTTTGTTTAGCCTCTCATCTCTTTCCAAGTGGATGGCCAGCATAGCGAGTGCGATGAATACTGTTGCTTCTCTCCAGCGAGTGTAGTAACAAATGTATCTATTGTACAGGTAGACAATCCAGGCCGCAGGGTGTTCTCTGCTCTCAGATGCTTAGCGTGAAGTTCAATTGAGAAAATATTGGCGCAGTTTTGAGGGGGAGAATGTAGGGGAGGACTCTCCTGAACGCTCGACACTGGAGGGTGGGAAACCACGCGACACTGCTGGTGCAGTACCTACAAAACTGATATATATATACTAGCTGACCCGGCAAACGTTGTTTTGCCATAAAAAGTATTTCTAGATGGATTCTCACTAAATTTTACACACACTGACTTTAATATAATATAATAAACTANTGTTGCTCGTGACACGTGTTGAGTACTGTTGAGGTTATATAAAATTAATTAAATAACTGAACGTGAGAACTACACTTATATATTAGATAATTTAATAAATATTAATTAAATGGGTGGCCACCCTTATTACTTAGGGGTGTAAAAAATAGATATAAATCTATTCTCAGACCTACCGAGTATACATAAAAAATTTCATAAAAATCGGTCCAGCCGTTTTGGAGGAGTTCAGTGACTAACACTGTGACGGGAGAATTTTATATATTAGAGATATATATATATATATATATATATATATANGTCCAGCCGTTTCGGAGGAGTTCAGTGACTAACACTGTGACGGGAGAATTTTATATATTAGAGATATATATATATATATTTTTTTTATATATTTTTTTTTCTCGCCTGTTGTTGCTACTGAACTGAACAACCTCACCACCCCTTTGTGCAGCGGCAATTGATTCTCCCAACTCGCCTGATGTCTTCTGCACATTATTTTTTTCTTTGGATTTTACTTTACCTATATGGATATATTTTTTGCACACAAAGACTACAAGTGTGTGTAAGCTACAGGGACACTAAACACATGCATCTTATGCCTCGCTATGCAGCGTGTAGTCTTTCCCCAGCCAACTACCCTTCGAGACTCCGCAGTAAACCGGTCTTTACGGCTTAATAATACAGGTGTGTGCATGCATGCTCCACAACCCTGTACTACTAAAAAAATCAGATTTTTGTATCTAAAAATGAGTCTGAAACGAATGCTACAATAACTTTTCCCACTTTCAAAACATGCATATTAGAAACAAAAACAAACTATCCACAACATATTAAATTTTAATAATATTTGTAAGCAAGACGACATTCAGACACATTCAACAGTTTTATTAGTAAAATATATATCTTGTTCTGAAGTTTTGCAGACTGTTTGGTTGTGAAAGTAGGCGAAACCTTTCAACAGTTGGATTTTGCAGTCTGCAAGAAATCTCTCAGGATGTACAGGCCAGGGGTTGTGAGATTAGGGTGGCTCTTAACGAGGTCTCGAGAACCAAGGGTGAAATGAGGTGAGAAAGGAGCAGCACCAGAATGCAAGGGCAGGGGAAATGGGAGATCCCTGAGAAAACCTGCCGACCAGCAGCACCGTCCGGCACAATTACCACTTGCGAAAATCCGGGAGTGACCCGGCTGGGCACTGAACACGCTTTGCCTTGGAAGGAGGTGAGCAGTCTAACCGCTCAGCCACCGTGGCCCCCAGGCTCCTACGCATTGGAGCACCAACAGGAAGGCAAGAGGTTTGTTACTGATTACATTGTAAAAAGTACACTGAATGCACAAGCACTCGCAGGCTGGCATTCGTGGACACACACACAAAGTTGGACAACCACATTTTCCACGTGGATGTGCGGTCACACAATGTTTCGCTGGCCGGGCCAGCTTCATCAGGCGGCGAGCGGTGGCACACTGCAGTCTGGCGAGCGATGGTTGGCAAACAATGAACCTAGTGTCCGGGAGGCTAACTGGGGTGAGGCGGGAAATTTGAAATGTGGCAGAGGGGTTATCTTATGTTTAAGCCAGGTGTCTGTCTGGTTTTGGTGATGTATTGGTGTGCCAGTTCTCAGCGATGCAGTTCTGCACTATTATTAGAAGGTGGTAGTGCCCTCGCCACTCTGGTCGTGTAACATGAGTCACAGTTCTGGTTGCGAAGTGCTGCAGCTGGCTTCTGTAAATTTACGTTTGCCCCAGCTATGGCTTGTTTGACGTCTGCTCTGTGACCATTCATTCTCTGTCTGAGTGTGTTGGTAGTAAGGCCAACGTACTCTGCATTGCAGTGAATGCACTGTAGCTGGTAGATAAATTTTTCTGTTGCACAGTTGTAGCTTATCTGCGTATGTCTGACTGGTCAAGGAGGTGGAAGATCGGTGTATAGCACACGAACTACGTGGACTATTGCAAGGATGAGACCCCCTGGGGTGGTGATGTTACCGACTGTGGCATTGGGTGGCAACTTGGGGTGCACCAGTTAGTTTCGAAGGTTGGGGGGGTCATTTTAAGACCAATTTGGGTGGTTTGGAGAACAAGTTTTTAGTGAGTGGTGATGAGGCTAGAGTTCTGCGTCCTGATTTTGTCCATGCCGCTGTGGTAAGGGACAACCAGAGGGATATCAGAGTTTCTGATCTTGCTTTGAGGATTTGTGGTTGAAGTGGCACGCTGAATTTGTTTGTGAAGCAGGGATCGGGGACAACCTCTATCTAGGAATGCTTTGGCTATTGTATCACATATCTTGTTTAGTCATGTTGGGTGGAGCAGATGCGTATAGCTATGGTGGCAAGACTGTACGGCAGATAGAGTAGGCCCCAGTGAACTTAAGCAGGCTTTGTGAATTAAGGTCATGAATGAAGTGGGCAAGATTGTCCTCGGTTGAATCCCAGATCATTAAGACGTCGTCTATAAAACATCCTACAAAGTGGCCGGGTTGGTTGTTGGTTCGGAAAGTATTGCTCCAGTTTGCCCATGGACAGTAAGTGTGTGCCCATGGCTGTGCCTTTGATCTGAAGGAAGTGCTTGTCTTGGAACCTGAAACTGTTGTTTAGTGTGAGTCTTGCCAGTTCAATCCAGTTCAATCAGAAATACCATGGAAGGTTTGCTGTTGGGGAGGTCTTTGTTTCAGGTAGAATTCTATTGCAGACAGTCCTGATGAGAGGAGAATATTGGTGTAAAGTGAAGTAACATCTTAGTAACCAGGTAAGCATCTTGAGGGATAGTGTGCAGATTTTTCAGGCATTCCAAGAAGTGGCTGGTGTCCTTGACGTAAGGTGGGAGCATCTGTACCCAACATCGAAGGTGGGCATTCGCAAGTGCCGAGACCCTTTCCGTGGGGCTGCCGCATCCCGATGCAACGGGGCACCCCGGAGGTAGCCGTTGTTGTTTGCAAGTGTAGGACAGGTGTGGTAGGTTTGCAAGAAAGACCCCAGAGGGGCCTTGAGATGCGAGAAACTGTTTGATGTTGTCACAGAATTTGGCTGCAGGGTCTTCTGGCAGGGGTCGGTAGGTGGACAAGTCCTTCAGCTGCTTTTCTCCTTCAAATATGTGATCTTGTATATTAAGAATTACTGTGATGGAGCTTTTGTCTGCTGGTAATATGATTACGTCCCTGTTATTCTGGGGGTGTCCGATGGCTCTCCGTTCTACAGGTACGGCGTTGCTGTAGTTAGGGAGGGAACTGGCAAACGTTGGGTCTGAGATGAGAAGGTGGCAGTGGAGAGGGGTCCCACGTGCAAACATGGTTAGAGCTGGACCTATGGTATTGTTATCCTTGGTGGTGGGCAAGGTATCCGGTGGACTAATGCAGATAAAGTGATTAACCTTCAATGTTTCACATGCTACGTGCGCGTCAGCAAACACCTTATTTACTATCGCAAATAAGTAACGTGGATCAAATGTTTATTTACTTTGATATGCCTCGCAAAAGCTCTATACAGTGTCACAAAACAGCGCACAAAGTGTAACACTTAAAAAACAACTGGAAAGGAAAAGTTACGCTGCACTGTAATTTTCACAGTTAGAGTGGATAGAAAAAAGTTGCAGCAATACATTATCTTTAAGAGAAAAAACATGCTGAAAGGTGTGAAGTTTGTGTCTGGTATGTGCAGCTTAAAGGCTGGATGGACTCGCAGCTACACTGGTCCAAAAAAATGTGTGAATTAGGTGACCCGGTGCTTTGGGGAAACAACCAGCCGTACTTATCCTAGACAGCTTTAGGGGTTACCTCGCTGAGGAAGTGAAGCACTATTTGCAAGAAAATGAAGCCGTTTTGGTGGTTTATTCCACGTGGCTTAAAGTCGGTCTTGCAACCATTGGACGTTTCCCTCAACAATCCCTTCAAGGGTAATTTACATTGTTTCTATGACGAGAGGTTGCAGGCAACCACTACAAAATGACGCCTACTGGCAAACTGAAGCGCCCGCAGGTATTATTAAAAACACTGGTATTTTGAATGCTTTGGAAGGTTCTGAAGAAGATGCACTGTGGGAGAGCAAAAAATGAGAGTCAGATTCTGTTGAATATACGTCGGATAACTCCAGTTGTTATAAGTCCAAAGATAGTGAGTAATGTTTTTGAACTGCAGTATTTAGATAGTTAAGACACATGCCTATCTTTGCATTAGTTGTACCAAATTATTGTTTTGTTATGCAAGCATACATCATGCAAGTATGTATTGTAACATTTTTATTTTAAAATTGTTTTCCTTCTTCTGAATTTTTTGTAGTAAGTGTTTGTATAAAAAGAAAATATCCACAATTCCAAAAAATTAGGCTGGTTAGTAGTTCTTTTCAGCAGTGTACTATTTTGTTTCCTTTATTTTTTGGTATCCAACATGGCTGCCATCGAGACACATTTATAATTACTGGCGAATAGGCAGAAATTATTGTTTACTTAGTATTTACATATAATAAATCACTTGCTTCTGATAATAATGTGACTCGGATGTGTTTGTTTTTGTTTACACAAATTTTTAACTTCACTTGTGAACACCAAATCAACTCTCTTCCAATATAGCCCGCACCCATTTTTTTTAAGGCTGAAAATTTGGCAAAAAAAATGTGGGGGCTATAATCTTGGAAATGCTGTATATTTTAATGTTGGTCACAATGCCAGCGAAAACTGTGACAGTCAGTTGACTTCACAGCTAAGACTCGCTGATTGCGGTTGTGATGGAAGCTACTTGAGCCGTCTTGTTCCCAATCTCCAGCGCAACGTGAATTAGTTCACAGCTATGTGACAATCAAGATTGCTCAAGCACAGCTCAGAGGTAATTTTCCTCTATTAACCAAACAACGACCAGTATTCCAAACACATTTATACTATAAAAAGTTACAAAACCTGTCAAGGTACAATAGTAATCAGTCACATATTGTCAGGAAAATGACAATAAACAAGAACATTGATAATTGTTTGACATGTACTGAACACAGGAAACGAGTTCTGGAGAAGAACCCTCTACAAATTCAAACAAAATACACACTTTGTCAAAAGCACGCATGCAGAAGATGAAATATATTTTGGGAAAAAACAATTGTAAGCCAAAAGCCTACTACGTAAACACTTATTTTGCAATAATGATAACAGTTCAGGAACTCTACTTATGGCAGTTAGCATTACAGAAGTGTAAAGAGGGTAGGGAGAGGTGTGCGCACACCAGACTACAGCGAACTCACTTCCCCCNCCCCCCCCCTCCTGTACAACCCCAAAACATACTGTAGCTTCTGGCATGACACACAACACTATATACACACGGAGTCACTTTTCCAGTTATGAAAGTTGGAAAATAAATTTGCACGCTAATATAAAACATCCATGGAATTTCACAATAAATTTATTATTTACTTTCTGTTCTCAAAAACAGTAAATTCTCAGTATTATAAAACGCTTCACTTTAAATTACATCTGTCAAACCTTTGGCAGGTGTGGTATCATTAAATACTTGTTCAGTATAAAGTACTTTTCAGTATTACATATAACATTTTAGCCCCTTTGCATACTTTGTATCGAGATTCTACTGTATACCAAGATTGTTAAGAGCTTTGGACCAAACCCACAGCCCGGTGATTTGTGCCGGCCATCCATGCACGCCAAGCACAATGATAAGTTAAGAATGATGATTGTGTACTCACTCACATTGACTCAGCTGCCAGGACGGAGTCTGCAAACACAGCAGGTTGGAGACATTCTTGAGCAAGAGATCGACTACTGGGCCGTAGTGAGAGGTATTTTCTCATGGTGCTGTTATTATTTCCTCATCACATCTTCTTTATTAACCACAAGCCTATTCCTTGCATACCACAGCTTTCTCCATTCAGCTCTTCCAGTCATGTTAACACACTGACATTAATAGTTGCAGTGTACTTTGATATTAACTCTCAATTGTAAGGCTGCTTCAAGCCACGGTACATGTACAACCAAGCAGACTGGAGGAAACTAATACCGATGTGGCGATCTTACAGTTTACCACGAGACATCAGTAAGTGTTATTTATGGATTACTTTGTTACAATAACTACAGTCTTTGGAATGTATATCAAAGCATGTTTTATGTCTGATAGAATTGAATGATCAAAACAATAAACTTGAAACACAAGGAATGGTGTAAAATATAAAATTTTAAAAAGTTAATCCTATACTATTAAAATGTTAAAACTAAGTTGTTGCTCAAAAAGAAGAGTCGTGCCTTATAAGTTAGAAAAAAAAAAACACCTCACTTGTGCTAACTAAAATGTCAAACACATTTTGTTTTTCTGCCTTGTACAAGCACAACTCTGTAATCACCAATCCAAAGAATGGACTCCATGTTGACATGTATGTATATGGTGAGAGAGCATGCCCGCACAGAAGCATCAGCGAGCAGCGCAGCGTGACTCGGGGACGGGCTGCGCCAGGGCGAACAACTCCCACAGCTCCTGGAACATGCCTGCAAACTGCTGCACCAGGCGCGAGTCCGCCATCACGACCACGTTCTCCCAGTTGCCGCTGAACGCCTGCAGCGTCCAGTTGGCAGAGCCGCTCACCGCCAGCTGTCCGTCCAGCACCGCAAACTTGTGGTGCATGTGGTATTCGTACGGCCTCGTGCGTACCTCCACACCTGTGCACCAGCACACACACGCGTGCGCTCCTGCACTTGCACAACTACACCAACCACCGCCCTGCAAGCAGCTCCTTCACACCAAGGCAACTCAACATCTCACAAGCTTTGAAATGCACACGTAATTAAATAACACGTCCGCAACTGAAGTGAAGTGGAGAGATTTGGACGGCTCTTAACATTGATGTCTTGAGAGCCGATGAGTGTGAAGTGAGGCGAGTGTGAAGCAGCACTGGAATGGAAGGGCGGGGGATATGGGATATCCCAGAGAAAACCCGCAGGCCAGTTGCATTGTCTGGCACGATTCCCACATGTCAAAATCTGG
>NQII01001468.1:212712-293233 GCA_002778355.1 Clitarchus hookeri
AACCTGATTCACCTACATGGGAGGCAAGTTGTCTAACCACTACACCACCGTGGCCCCTCCCGCAATGAAGAAAATGCACTACATTACCTTCATCTCATCTTTTTTTCATTTTTAGCATAAGTTTTTGCACATCATTGTTTTACGCAAATTTAAAATTAACTTTAGAAAGTATTTTCAAGAAACTGTTACTTGCTAGCCTTTCATCTCCACAACATTCTGACCTAGTAATTAGCTCCAGGACATCACATTAAATATTATTAACATCTATATACCATTCTGAATGCACCATTAAGAATAACTTTTTTTTTTTTTGTGAAATACAAAACTAACATCTTATTCAAACAACTTTAAACACATTTAAGTTATAAGTTAAAGTTTAAAACTACAAAAAAATTTAATATCACGAACAAACTCTGCAAAAACTTGTTATATCTACTGTAACATTGCCTTGATAGTACTTCTGCCACTCTCCAAGACGCAGTACCACTCACAATGTACCAAAACTCAATATCAGCTCAACACGACACTAACTACGGTAACACTAAACTACTGGCTGCGTGCTGCTATCTACCGAGTCTCGCTTCAAGCAGTGTGTAGTGTGGCTACAAAACCACACATGTGCAAATATACTGGATTATTGGTAAGCACATCAAATGTACGCATTCATCACAACATAATACATGAAATACAGGATTTTAAATATCCTACATGACAATGATACAGGACTAAGATTTCTTATCTCAAATACGGGAAATCGAGTCCAGTAAGGGGTATCTGGCAAGTCTAACTTAAGAAGTCCTTATTAGTTGAGATCCGACCACTCCCACAGGACAGGGTAGCGATACTCCAGTAAAAAAGGAACTTGGGGAAAAGGAGATGGAAGACTCCTGAGCAGATTCTTCCAGCGGTTCCTCGAAGCTTTCAATGAACACCGGTGTCTGGTCCTCCCCACTGTCGCAAGTAATTAAACAGTCGTGCAAAGCACTGAGTGGAGAGGTTTTGTCGGCGCTTACGGTTGGGTCTTCAGTGCAGTGAGGGTGGAACGAGGTGGTGATGGAGCAGCAGTGGAATGGGAGAACCACGAGGAAACCTGTTGGCCAATTACAATCTCCATCATGTTTCCCCACGTGCAAAAACCTGGTGACCCCGCAAGGAATTGAATCCTGTTCGCATTGGTATGTGGAACGTAGTCTAGCTACTAAACCACCGCGGACCCCAAATAAACGAAAATACGAGTGTCTTGACAAACACAGAAATAGACACCAGTACTTTCTGTCTCATGTAACTTGGCGAGATTTTGACAGTTCGACGAAAGTAGCACCAATATTTACTTTTCGTTTATGTATTCTTTCGCCATCAGCTGGTGCGTCAAGTGGCGGCTGTATATTTTACTATCACGCNTATTTACTTTTCGTTTATGTATTCTTTCGCCATCAGCTGGTGCGTCAAGTGGCGGCTGTATATTTTACTATCACGCTCTCAGCTGATCCACGTCATCGTAATGCTAAGCTAATTTTAGGGTATTTATAAACTTACAGCTGTCTAAAAAATTTGTAGGTTATAAATGTAAAAAAGAATATCTTGCAAAAAAAAAATTTTGTTAACTTTTTTGAATTTATTAGAGACAGCGAATTTGGGTTAACATTTGCGAGATGATAATTGTAATTCTTANTTTTGTTAACTTTTTTGAATTTATTAGAGACAGCGAATTTGGGTTAACATTTGCGAGATGATAATTGTAATTCTTAATCACACTTTGGATGTTACAACTAATATGTTAAGAATGGAAATAAAAGTAATTTGGGGAACTTGCTTGACAACACATTTTCAGTTTCATTCGCCAACAAACAACTCACCAATGACTTTTGCGAAGCAGTTATTCGGCTATTACTGATATTAAACTGTTCGAGTTGGAAATATGTGGCGCGGAATAACGCAAGAACTGCTTAAAAACTACCCACGCTCGTCCCTCTTTCTTCTTTTTATTAATACAGTACAACAAAATACAAGAAAAACAAAAGAAATTTATTTTACACCAGAAATTTATTTTTCCTGGCTAGTAGTGTTCGGGAGCTCGCTCACAGATGGCGTGGCAGGGCGTGTTGTGAGCCGAGCAGCAAGCAGCACGTTGGTGCCTCTTGATCCCATATGTTTGAAAGTTCACTTTTCTCCTATTACTGGCTCGAAAAGACATGAGTTTGAAATACATTTCGTCAAATTGTTTGAAAAATAATTCAACAATACCCTGTTGCGTTTCTGTAGGCTTTTGGAATTAATATCAAGCATGTACGGATGGGATGGTGACTGGGGATACGACGTACTCCCAATGTTTGAACAAACTCCCAACGCTTGAAGTTGCGTTTCATTTGAGTACGAACCGTTTTAATTTGCATTTCATTTTGAACTACTTTAGCACGAAATTTAGTAGTTTGTAACACTAACAACAACTGTTTTGCGACCACATAAGATATATTAATTTATCTAGGAACTCTTTCTTACCCACGTATTTCGTGCTTGTCTGATGTGCGTCGGCAGTGGAGTCAGAATAGCCAACGTAATATTAATTTATCTAGGAACTCTTTCTTACCCACGTATTCCGTGCTTGTCTGATGTGCGTCGGCAGTGGAGTCAGAATAGCCAACGTAATATTAATTTTCATTCGTTCATACATCAGCTGCTACAGGATTTGTAAATGTTACATTTGTTTTGTATACATCAAGTTGCCACTCACAGACTGTCATGATCTTGCCGAGTTATACAAGACAGAGAGTAGTTTGTATGTACTTGCATAAATGATCACAAATATCAGGGCAATTTCATGTAATCTTCGCCTCAGATCCATACTGTGATGCCCGAGTATTGCTCAAGAACCTCAAGTACTGGAAGCCATCACCAGAGTTAAAAAGCAAATTATATCACGCGTCACGGCTGATTATCTGACAATTAATCCTGAAATATCTCACTCAGTGTGTCTATGTGGCTTGATTATATCATAAGCATGGCTGACAAGTTAATGAAATTGAACAAACGCTCATTGTCATCAAAAGTTTGAACAAGGAACAGTCAAATTCAAATTACATTTTATTGTTGTGATTGGAAACAGTTACGTCATGACCATGTTCAGCCCACCTGCGGCACAGAAGTAACGCATCTTCAGTACTTCACTTCGCAACATGCCCTTGTGCGGGATACATGCCTCAATACTATCAGGCATGAAATCAAATCAAACACGGTATGTTCGCCGGTGCAGTACATTTTCCCACAGATGATGCAATTCATGCTTTAAATCGTGAACACACTTGTAATGTTGTGGATATATTTACCGTTAGTCACAGATATTACAAGTATATATGACTACAGAGTATTTGCTTGCGTTGCCAATTCATTTAATATAATTTCCAAATTCAGCTTTGTTATAGTTAAACAAAATACAGCATAATCTTTGGTTATTTTAATAGCTTATTGACACAGAAATCATGTGCAAGTATATTTCATTTTTTTCTGGACAATATTCAATATTATAATTTTGTTTGTTATTCCTTAGAGGGTAAAAAGTACTGAATGAGTATTAAACAAATGCATGAAAGAAAATATACTAGTTGTCTTGTCTTGCCATTGCTGGTTGGTGGAGAGATGTGGCATGGTCAGAAGACAGCCAATTAGAGGACAAGTGAGAACATAAGCAAGTCAGAAGTAAAATCAAACTTAATTTTTATAACAGAAATAATACCACACCGCAGAGAATGTACACGCATGCGTTTGTGCTAAAAGGAATAGAAGTAATAATTAATAAGATGTTTGTATAAATGGTTTAGTTGCTGCAAGATGTTTGAATTTGAATAATTGAAAATAAGTGATATTTATTAATAATGTTTTGAGAAGATATATGCTGTGGAATTTGTCTGAGAAGAAGAGTGAATTATTTATTTAATTTGTTTGAGAATTGTCTACTTTTGTGTGAGAAGAGGAACGAGAAAGTAAAATTTGGTAAAAGAATTTTGACTTAAACATTAGCACTGAAGTAATTTCTACATATCTGACTTCTACTGAAATGTTACACACTGGTATGGAGGAAGATGTGCAGCCAATGAGGTGAGAACGTTGAAGTACGAGACAAACCCCTCTGCACAAGGAAACAGCTGATTGTATTCATGTGAGTTTGACAACTATAGTCGGTTTACGACTGGAAGAGACTTTCTTGAAGCCCTGCTAAAGATCTACTTTCAAGCCCATTTCGTATCCTTCCACCAAAGGTAAACAAACATTGCCATGTGGCAGTCACATGGCAATATTTACATTCCACTGTGTGTGTGTGTGTGTAGATGTGTTCGTACATGCACTTACCCATTATAAAAGTAATGTATATATTATTAATGGATATTCCACAAGAGTAAAGTTTTCAATCTTGAGAATTTCACACAAAAGAATATGCGATGCCAGCGAAAAACATTTCATTCTATAAACCCAAAATGCCAGTATTTTGATGAATCGATAGTTGTTGTCTATTTACAATCAATTGTTAGTGACTTTCAATAAATTCCCATACATCGAAGGCAAGATCTTCAGTATTGATCGAAATTGCTACAGATGTTAAAATGGCGTGGTGGTAGACTGAGTCGGATGTTTCGCACAATTGTAAAAGTAATTTAAAAATGGTTGTGACGGTTTTCGAAAGGACGACAGAGTTTGCGAGTGAAAGATTCTACGTCTTCGACAATGTGAAAACAATTCTTATGTGCAAATACTGCAACGTTAGAATAGAGTGGCAAAGGAAAGACACATGCACGAAACACATAAAAACAGTACAATGAGAAAGTGAGCACATATTAAAATCATACGTTATTAAAAACCAAATAATAAAGAGCGGATATTAGTAAAACAAGACAAATAAATGAATTATTATAGGTTAAACAAGATAATCGCACAAATTCTCTGGCACGTGTGTCAACCACGCCCAGTCAACAACACAAGGAACGAAGGTTAGTAAACAAATGGCCGCGTTACTTTCACCTTGAGCTTGATTATGTGACTATGCAAGAAACGTTGAAATCTAAATACGTTAGCATCACGTCATTAATAATTGGCATAATAAGATACAAGTCTTTTCGACACCCATTTATTTGTAAGCGATAAATTAACAATTACATTAAAACTTTGGAACTATTTCCTCTCTTTGTGCTGGCAACCTAACGGCATAACTGTATCCGTGCTCGCCGCTGTTTGTATTGTTATATGCATGTCGCTAACGGCTAGGGTGTTTTTTCAAAGGTTGATTTTCAAAAGTTTCTTCCAGTCGTGAACCGACTGTACATGAACGTCCCTGGTTGGGTTCATCCAGAACCAATCAGCCACGTACGGATACTTTAATGCGTCCATCGCTCCCAACATAATTTGACCACAAAAATGTCCAAATGATACAAATGTTGACACATCATCCACCCTGTTCCTTCTGTTATCTGGTCTCAGTTCTTCATGCATCTCCTCAGCCTACTTACGACCAGCCACTCCGTCGCACCTAGCCAGTACCATGCGTGCCACATCACACATGCTGTCCCGAGGAGTGTTTACGTCTGCCACACTAACAGCAACAACACTGCATGCATCATCACTGAAGAATTATTTCATGTTAAGTAACCCCATTTTTTTTTGGATGCTGACAAATTTAAAAAAAAAATTTAGATTTTGTTATGTGTTTAGTTTACATTCCAGCAATTGAAATCGAAAGTTAATTTATTTATCTGCCACCATATTGAATTTACACACAAATATGGTTGTTGCAATGTAACAAAACAAACATTTTCAGGCATTTACGAAAAATTATAATTTCAAAAGTTCTACGAAAGATACGGGATCCTTTAAGATGTAATTGCAAAGAGGAGACTTTGCATTTAGAATGCCACTAAATATAGATCAAATCCTTTTTTTTTACCAACTTTTTTAATGCATTCTATCAACTTTTAGGTAACCAAGTAATTATAAGTGTGTGCAAATTTGGTGACAATAAGCATTTCAGCTTTACGCAAATTATTTCCAGCCATAAAGTCACTGGTTTTAAAGGACTGTCAATGCTGGCAACAACATTTTAGTTGTTGGTCTAAAATGCAGAAAAAGATCTTTTAAACTATTAGCTTACCTTATGCAATGCCCAAGATTCCTGGAAGATAATTACTCGTATTGGTCAGCTTTGCTAATATAGTACTACATAAATCCCAGTGAATTAATACTGATACCATAAAATGTTGTGTTCCATTATATTGTTCTTTTTAAGTTGCAGACGTATCTGCTTTACAACAACTTTCTTTTACTCTGTTCAGTTTGACTGTTCATTATTTGTTGAATATCGTAAACATTTATGTTGCAATGACACATCATAACAAAACACAAAGTTAATAAATCAATAAAAATAAATAAAATGTAATATGTAATTGGCTGTTGCTGTGTGCTGGTAATGGCAAACACGAGGAGGTAACGAGGCGCTGCTCGGCAGGAAGCACCGTGCACTCACCGTGACGGCGCAGCCACTTGATCTGGCAGCCGTAGTTGCGGGTGTTGTTTGCCATGTCGTAGTCGTAGATCATGCGCACCCTCACGCCGCGCTCCACCGCTCTCGCTAGCGCCGCCGACAGGTTGTGGCACGTCATCAAGAACATGCACAGGTCCAGTGTGTGCCGGCAGTCGTCTAGTCTTGCAATCAGGTACCTGCACACAAACGCAGTCTCCCTCTGTGCCAGCAACACACACTATCAAGGTTGTTTGTTTTCACCAAACTTGTTATGTTCTCAATAGTCGCACACCAAACTGTTTAATTTACATTTATTTATTTTCAATTACACTAATATTTACTGTGCATCATTTGTAATATTTATAACATTTCTTATACTGTTAGAAGTTAAATAGACAGTTTATTGAACTAAATATTTTATATAAGCAGATATGTTATGCTCTTTGCAGTTTATATTTTAGATGTACTGGGCTAGGAGAAACTGTGTTTTTCTTTGGCTATGTACACGTGGTTATGATTATNGGGCTAGGAGAAACTGTGTTTTTCTTTGGTCATTAACGAAGGTCTCGGGAAGCAAGCATCTTCGAGTTCGAGGGGCAAATGTTTCATTGTTGAAAATGTAATTCTTGTAATCCGTGTAGTACCAGGTCACTCACCATGACAAGCGGTCAAATGTTATAGAGCTCACGAGTTTTTAGAAATGTAATACCCGAGACAGCTCATCCTGGGGATAGGTAGACTGTGTGAGAGACATTCCTAGAGCTGTGAACGTGCGCGGGCCGTGCTTCAAGACGCCTACAAGCACCAGCATTAGTTTGCTTCCTGCGCTGCTCACCGCTGAAGGGATCCGCCTGCCACCTTCATGGAGCATCGTAAGGCCGTACAATTTTGGTAAATGCCATGGGCAAATTTTCCGCCAGTATTAACTTCAATGCAAATTCCAGGACAAAAATTTAGTTACTTCAACGAGAAGAGAGTATTTGTCGTGGCACGATAATTTTCCTTTCGAGAGGACATACCACATATCCTGGGTGCAAAGATCTCTGGCTCCACCATGTTTAGTTAAGCAGTTGAACTATTTCAAATTAACCTATTCAATATTGAATTCAGGTGTAAAGAAGCACCTGAATGCCTTTAAATGGATTACAAGTCGGTTTAGTCTTTGTTATCTTTATTGGGTGGAAACACAGAAAATTTATTTTATGCAATACCACGGAACGTAATGTTATTTCCCTTAACTACTTATTACAGGGTGGTTAGTTAAAAAATGATTTCTGTTTGAATGTCATTGTCTAGATTTTAGTTTAGAGCAAAGTTGTATGCTGTTTCTGAAGGTTCTCATGTTGATTGTATGTATTTCTCCTGAATGCGCTGTTAGGACTGTTTTGTTCCTTGTCTGTTTAGCAGCTGCCAGGAAAGCAAATCTTACTCATGTGTTGTCCTTGTAGAATGTGGTGTGAGTGCAATTCCATGTATTGGATGTTCACACAGTTGCTGGTAGCAGTGTGGTTTTCCTCTTATGTGTATTGAAAGGGGGAAAGCGAGATTGGGTAGTATTTCCTCTCGCTCTGTCATTCACGCACGTCCAGCCACACAAATGGCCACATACCTGAGTGATTCCTCAACACCACCAAAATACATCCAATTTTAGTTAGGCCAACACAGTCAAGGCGTCCAACTAGCAGTTTATTTATGATTACATATCTATATATCATCGACACACACTTCTACAACACACCCTCATAGCCGGCAGTGGCTGGGTAGGCATTGCACCTCTCTAAATCTAGTAAAGGGNATATATAGAGAGAGAGAGATAGAGAGAGATAGATAGAAAGAGAGAGAGAGAGAGAGAGAGAATGGGCACCCAAACTGCATTTCTTCACCAAGATATTTTGTCTACAATATTATATATATTAACTTTTTGCAGTCGCTAATGAATTATTATAATGTATTTTTGATGCTTATGCACATTTTTTGATTCTGGTTATTTTATATGCAGCATGTAATATAGGTTTCAATTGCAATAAAATGAAGTTTATAACAGCAGTAAACATGTGTTAGGAGAGGTGCTCAAAGGCATTGCCCGCTCCTAACATGGAGATGTAGTTTCAACTGGTGTAGCCACGTCAATCTCCACTCGACAGGAACCTGACAACTGCGCAGGAACCAAGCTCAGTTCCAACACTCACCAGCTCTTTCTGCCAACACAACTGTCAAAAACTGTGTTTCTTGTATATTTGTTACAATCCTCTTCAGGCAAAAACCTGCTTTTAAAAATATTTGTGCTTCCTTTAATTTAGTTTTAATGCAAACAGAACATATTTAAGTTATCCCTTTATAAAAGCACAGGACTGCACGAGAACCAAATGTACGAGCAAACACGTCACTGTGTGATTATGAAACTGTCATAATTCTGCTGGCAATTTGTGAGCGACAACTAAGGACACGTGCAGAAGACTTGCAACCAGTCTACTAAGTATGCCCTGACACGCTATTTCCACCTAGTGAGGAGACGAGATGAGTTAATGGATTATGGTCGGTGCTTAAGGCTGCGACATCAGTTCATGCACGTTACATGGACACTAAGTTCTAAACTCTTAACTTGAGTATCGACTCGGTTAAAGTTCTAATCTATGTTAAAGATGCATCTGTGGTATCATTGGTGTGGATTGCTTTGCCCCACCATGAACCGGAGAGGACACCTTGAGCTCAGCACACATGGACGTATATTGTCTTGTCTGCAAGGGTACTTCTACTCTTTCACTTTAGAGAACATATGTGCTGCCTCATAACATCACTTTGTTGGTTTTGATTATTTTATTTTTAAATAGTTAAAGCCCTGTAAAATAGATTCTTAATTAATTACTACGCACAAGGATAATTATTTAAATACAGGATTGGTATATCCATTTATTGGTAGCACTGTGTGTAAATGTTACCATTACTAATTTCCATGGCTTTGTGCTTCGGTTACACATGGTGGGGTGCGCACATGAGTGGGCGGTATTTCTTGTCGTCGACAGGTGTGTTAAGGTGGAAGTTGGCTTGGAGTTACCAGCAAGGCCAATTGGTTTGATTGCGTCTGTGATGGGTGAGTTTTCAGTGAAATGTTTTGCAACTGGTGGCAGAGTATGCTAATGTGTAACACCTACGTGACGTAAGGATGACTTTATTGCATCGGAGTAAACCGTCTGCTTACGACCAAAGGAAACTATGCGATGAAATGCAATACATAGATTCAAATAAACCCTGGTCAAGTGATGTTAACTGCTCATCTCATATATAAACTATAAACTGGTGATCTTGAGAGCAACATAAAATTATCATATCATTAGTGTTTATCAGACATGCAGCAACAAGACCCCGATAATGTGATATGATATTACCCCGGGCTCCATTGAAATGAAAGAGGTGTAAAACATGTAACTCTATGGAATTACAATAAGTCCAAGACTCACAAATTCTTATGAAGCAACCGTATAAGCATTCATGGAAATAAGAAATTATATAAATTCAGCACAATGACATTTAATGAAAAATAGTATTTTTTAAATTACCAGAAGCAATTAATATCTTATGTGAACACTGCCAGTTTTTGTGGGTGCCTGACTCTGCCAATCAGAATTACGTTACGTCGCTACAGAACGTCCGTGATTCACAGGCAATCGCCTAAGATGCACAGCATTCAAAACTATCTAGTCGTAACATTTGATCCCAGCAAAGCGTTTGGAAATACAACTACTCAGGAAATGTTTTCATGAAAACTGGATGTTCCTGCTGATAGATATTTCAGGGGAGTCAAACATATTTTTGTAACATAGGATCTTCTGTTTGATGTAGTGTTTGGTTAACTGTTCACTTTAGTGACATTACTAAAAAAAACTTGGGTTGGGGAGGGGGGGGGACTTTTCAAAGATGATATTTTTATTCTGTAGACACTGCCTATTCATGTCCATGCTGGCACATTTCAATATTTAGCCTAACGAATTTATGAATTTTTTACAATATAAAGAAATTATCTTTAGAACTCTGTAGGTCGACACATTTATTGACATTTAAGGACGGTAACGACTCACTCTGTTGTAAACAAATAAGCATCGAAGCACTAACGTATAATTTCACTATGTTAAAATAGACAATGATATATAGTGTTGGTGTCAGTCAGCATCCTTTGCAGTACGCACAACCGTTGTAGCGTAGAGCCTTTTCAGTTGGACCGCGAGGATATCTGTGAATTACCCACGGAGTCTGTGTCTGGTATAGCTTCCAAGGCTATGGATCAGCTGTACACTTACGAGAGTGCAATCCTGCGTTGTAACTCGGAACAGGGTCTCTCCGGCCAAGTGTTCCTACTTGAGTTTGAAGGATGCCAGTAAGTGTGCCCCAAGTGGCAGGAAAAGGGTATTTATTATTATTATTTTGCTGTTGTTGAGGGATTTGGGTGACTCTTAACAATGAGGTCTTGAGAGCCGACGAGGGTGAAGTGAGGTGAGAATGTAGCCGTGCCGGAATGCAAGGATGGGGGAAACGAGAGATCCCTGAGAAAAACCGCCAACCAGTGGCATCGTCTGGCACGATTCCCACTTGTAAAATCTGGGAGTAACCCGACTGGGGATTGAACCCAGTTCGCCTTGGTGGGAGGCGAGCAGCCTAACCGCTCAACCACTGCGGCCCCATCAAACGCAGCAAATTCCTCCGCTGTCCCATCCATGGAGATGTTGAAAATATACAATGTTATAACATCACAGTAACAGTGGGATTACGAGATGTAGCAGGAGGTGGGGAGGGGCAAGATTAAGGGTGTTGTCCATGACAATTTTATTTTATATTTGTAGCACATATTGTTGTTAGAGGCATTATATACAACTACTTTTTTCCTCAGATTAAATTTTTTTTATAATCTAAGGTTTTTACAAAATGACATGTCAAAAAGTCAAAATTTTATTATTTTTGTGAGGTACAAATAAAATAAGTTACCAAAGTCGCCTATCTGCAAAAAAAATTAACAAGGTGAAACTGAAAGGTCTTGTCTTAATTCATTTTAGGGTAACCTTACAAATATTCACAGGCAGCCACAAAAAAAATATATGCACGAATTTCCTTGTTTTCAGCAATTTGTGAAATTGGAAAAACATTTCATTGTACGTTTTTACAGAAGTCTTGTAATGGCTCTCGTCATTATTTCGAGTGAGAATTATCTCATTTCTGTACATATGTAAGTTTTCATTATCTGAACATTTTTAAAACAGTAAAATTGGGATTCTGACATGTATTTACATTTAAACTGTGTGCTGGAAATTTTTTTTTGAGGGAAAAGAGTAATTGCACACAATGTCTAGAAGTTGAACAGTACGCAGGCCCCTAGTGTAAACGTAAAATAACAAATAGTTTTGAGGCTAATACCCATAATGCCCCAACAGCAGACGAGCCAGGTTATCATAAATCAACCAAAGTTCTGTCGTTCACCAATTCACCATGTGTATTGTCAACACGTCCAAACCCTTGCACAACTGAGAACTCAATCCCTCTGCCTACAGCATAAGGTAGAGATTTTAGGCTCCCCCCTAGGGGCGAANGGGGGGGGGGAGCACGTCATCATCATCTGCTGGCAAGCTCACAATCTGTCTGCCAGGAGGCCGAGACACCAGTACGACCGGCTGTGACCCTGCCAGGGAGGACGTACAACGTCACCTAACCACTTCCTTTTACAATATCTGTTGGCCGTGTGTGCATGTCAACAAGTGAAGTGCTGCTGGGAGGGATTGGCGAGCCTTCTGAACTTGACCACGTGAAAGTTTGTGATTTGTGAACGTGGAGTGCTGGCCTAGCTCGGGTGTTTCTTAGTGATTATATTTCAGTGTAAAGTGTTAAATCTAATTATTGTGTGGAGATACGAGTGCTTGTGGAGTTTAGATTCATTGGAATAGAACGTAAACGCATCCTATATGTGAGTTATAGTAATACATTAAGGAGGTATATAACGCTACTTACATGGGTAACTAACGCCACTGATGTTCGGAAACACAGTAGAGTTTTAGCATGGAATCTGTGTTCAGCGTAGTGGGTTGTATTACACGTGGCGAGGGAATTGTAGGCCTTACGTACTGCTGGTGCCTGGCCGTGTCACGCAGAAGACCTAACCTAACTTCACGATAGGTTGCAGTTATAGTTTTTACTGTAATTATTCACAGTAGCAGCTTTTCTGAAGGAAACATCCTAGACCCACAAAAGTAACATAAATGGGTTCTGCACAGCTTATCTTTTTAATACTGAGGAGGGCGTAATGGTAAAATAAGTAGAACGTACTAAATAAAATAGATAAAAGTACGAGCAGTTCATCCGCTTCGTTTTCGTCGGACTCCATGACGTTTGGTGGAGAAATGCTGTAGTAACGTAAATAAATGCGCATCTCGTCATCATCTTATTGGCCGTGGATGTGTAGACGTCACAGTATGTTTGTTGCAGTTTAGATGCGAGGCAGTGCGGTTCGTGACGAGTGGTGTGTGTGTGTGTTGCGCACGTCCAAATCTGACCATGCGAAGGTTTGTGATTTACAAATGGAAGGTGCAAGAACGAGTGCTTCTGTGCATAATATGCGCCTATGTGGCGGGTGTTACTTTATGTTGTAGTAGATCATGGTGTTTTGTCGAGTGAGGTAAGGTGCACAACAGTTGAACTGGCTGAGGACAGTGAAATTGTACTCGCCGCCTATCTAGGTGAGTTAATTCATACACTTCCGGTGTATTTTACTGTTACTTTAAAACCCTAAAATCCTAGATTAGACTAAACCCGTAGGTTAGATTAAAATCCTAGGTTTGATTAAAAATGTATAATAGTGATTCGCTCATCATGTGGTTAAGTTAAGTTAGGTTAGGTGGGCACATATTACGAAATTGGGTGGACAAATGTTAAATTGAGGAGTTTTTGTATTTTTTGTGGGTGTATTTTAAGTGATTTTACCCCACAATTTCTCTGATCTTCATAACCCTCCCCACTATCGTATTTGTGGTTTGTATTGGTAACACGTTAATGCTCCTAGTAAAGTCGTGTTCTGTGTAATTAGTAGAGTGGAAATATACCACTTTCTGTGATTTTTTTCTTTTATTTACAGAAAAGCAGCTTTTCTGAATAATTACAGTTTTTACTTCTATAGTGATTTCAGCATTTAAAGGCATTTGTTTGTGTTTTAGTTTTATTTGAGTTGAACGTTTATTTATTTTGAACTTAATTTTAAAGACCTTACGCTCAGTAATTCAGGACATCACCTTTAAATTCTTTTTTATTTACTTGTTTGTTTACATTTAACGTATTTTGACAGTTCTATTTATTTTATTTTGCTACGTGAATTGAGCTCAATTATCTGTGGAATTGTTAATAATTTTGTCACTGTTTTCTCTTTGCACTCTAGCGGTATTAATCCAGCATGTTTTGCCATGGAGGAATGCATTGAATTACAGTTGTGCTAAGTGCCACGTCTCGGGATGTGACTAATATTTTGGAATCCCCAAGGATCTTAAAAAAAAAAAAAAGAGCGTCGCTCCAAAGCGAGTGTGCATTTTTTCCTCGAGGTATGACTCCGCGCCGTATGAAAACATTCCAGTAAATTGTACAAAAAGCAATAAAAAACCTAGAACACATTGAAAAACCTACACTTACGAGACTTTTTCCAGCGAACACGTCTCTCCACAGGAACTCTCCGTTATTATATGATCACGACAGTTCTCTAAACTATCGTCGAAGAATAAGACCTTCTCTAAAGAACGTAATTTCTCAACTTCTTTGACTTTTCGACGCTGCAAGAAAAGAAAGTACTCAATTGCACTCACAACCGCACATAAACCAAACACAACAGCGACTTTTACATACATTTCTCAATTGTTGTTTTCTAGCACTGTTTCCTCTGACCATGTGGTTTTGTAGTTATTTACCTTATTTTTATAACAACAAAGGGGAAGTGGGGATAGTAATGTGGCCAAGAATGGATACCCTCGGCCAAAACAAAATTAAGTAATTTTAAAGAATAGCAACTTTTTTGAAGGAGACCATAAAGAACCCACAAAAAGTTATATATACATATATAAATATGGTAATCTGCGTAGCTTATCTGTTTGATATTTATAATGGCGTAATGATACAATAAGAAGAACGTCGAAAATAAAGAGATAATATACGAGTAACTCGTCCTGTAATGCTGTAGTAATGCAAACCAATTCAAATCGGCAGACACCTGTCTGCTGTGTATTAGGAAGACGTTACTGTAGGTTAGTTCTATTGTATATGCAATACAGTGCGGTTCATGGTGAGTGGAGTGTTGCTTTGCATGTGAGTTGTGATGCCAGAATCCGACCATGAAGGGTTGTGATTTAAGGATGGATGGTGCAAGTACGAGTACTTTTCTGCATGACTGTCGTCTATGGTGCGGGTGTTACCTGGACGTTAGCCAATTTATTGAATTAACGATGTTTTGGCCGACCTAGGTGAGTAAATTCACATACTTCCGGTATGTTTTATCATGTGTGTGACGTGAACCGCGTGTTCACGAGCCCTTTATCACCACTATGACTGCCACAGTCGTGTGCACACACCAGACACACCACACTGACAAGCTTGTGGGTACGAGTGAGGGTGTGCATGGCAGTATCAGTGCAAGTGCATCACCGGTTCTAATTTATTCCGTGTTATTATTTCATCAGTAGTATGTCATCAGGGTATTTATTAATAGCGTCAGTGTATGTATTCAGTGCATATAATTAATATAATTTGTTTTGTCATCATTCGAGACAGTCTACACAGCCAGAGACATGTGACATTTTACATTTGGCAGTACTGTGGCTGGTACGATGGAAACATTTAGAATTAGTATAATCATTTTTATTGTGTATTGTTTAAGGAAAAATTATGTCATCTTAGTTTAATTTAATTCATGTCCCTTTCATCTCATTATCATTTTTTAGTGTATATTGTGTTTCATCGCTTCACCGCATGGCGTCGCTGCGCTCAGTTAGCGGAAGCCGGCCATGCTTTTCCGCCCAGTTCTCATCAGCACTTCAACACATCCAGACGTGTAAGTCTCTCGCTCCGCAGAGGCACTCGGTGCAGACACCATCAGTTGAACTTATATCCATCGGCATCGATGTCAAAAACTGAATCATTATTTCATCTGTTTCATTATTTTACTTGTATAGCGCCGAAGGGAGAGCGACGTTATTCTTATCAGAGAATTATTTAGTTCATTCGAGTTTCACATTGTAAAGACCATGTGGTCACTCGCAGTTTCCGGGCCATTAAGGCCACGTGTTTTGTATTATAGTTGTGTGTGCAGTAAGGAGCCTCAAGTAATAAATACCTCAACAAGCATCGTTCGTAAGTGTTTTACTTGTAATTAATTAAGGCGTGCGAGGCGGCCTACAGCCTCGCCGTCGTGCGTGACGGAGTGTTGACCAGAGTCCCCTGGGCAGTCGACCGAAACGATGTCATCTCATCAGCTCACCGCAGAGCTGTGACGCCAGGCACATAACTATTACACCATCAACTATGGTAACACCACGGGTCAAGTTGGCTTTCATAACACGGGACGTAAAATTCACCGTAGTCAAGCTTGACCGCGTCATGTGGTATATGTATATGGCAGGATTTTGCATTTTGTGGTATGTCAGCAAGGGTTTTTATAGTTCTGTGAGTGAAGCTATTTTTAATATAGCAAACCTAACCAAATTCAATCTAACTACACAATATGTAATGCATTTGTTTTGTTTGCACTGCAGCACAACGAAATACGGTATTATGTGATGGAAAGCAGTATCCTTTATTTACACATCGCGATTTAAGGTAATGTTAGGTTAGGTCTTCTTGCATTTAATGTATTTATATACGAAAATATAATGATAATGTACATGTTTTACCCCAAAATTTCCCTGATCTTTATAGCCCTTTCCACTATCGTATTTTTGGTTTGTATTGATAATATGGTGATAACCCTAGTAAATTCGTGTTCTGAGTAATTAGTAGATTGGAATTATACCACTTTCCATGACTTTTTCTTTTGTTTTCGGAAAAGTCGCTATTCTTTACAATTACCCAATTAAATGGTAATATCCACTGAAAAACGAACATGGAACAATACCAGACAGGATAACAAATACTATTCTTCTCTGTAGAGGCCCATCAACTATGGAAGGAAAGAAAGGCCATGCAACAAGAAATAGCAAGGTAGGAGAGGGCTGGTCACCTAGGACAATTAACAGGACACCAAACTCTCAAAATCAGATAATTATATCGTGTTCAAATAAAAACTGAGCGAGAAAGTCACAAACTACCTGATGGTAATGGAAAAGTACCGATGGGTAAGAGACAGGAAATATCACACAAAGCCATTGAAGGACAGAATACAACGAACTTCGATCGCCACCATTGGAACACTGAAACAAGAGCTGGGTCAAATCTGCACTAGGGGCACTGCAGATACAGGATGGATTAGGGACTATATGAAGTTTAAATAAATGAAACTGAGATGTATTATGACCTGAAAGGAGACGAAAATAGGTAACTGCTAAACTATGGGAACTACAATGATGATATTCTTGCCGAGAATATGGAGAGAATAAATATGCATATAAAGTAGATGAAACCGAAGTATAATTTTCCCATTTCTGCATACAATGTCAGCAAATTTCCCCGTTTAATATAGGATATAAAACCGAAAATGAAAGTAGGGGTTTCGAGACACTAAATTTCGCAAGTTTATCCACCATCTCATTCCCCTGAATCCCTACATGCCCCGGTGCCCACATGAAGAGGAGAGTAACTTTTAGTTTATCCAAAAGAACACATTGTTCCCGTACGAGCCATATAAGCACCTTGTTCTGGGGAGTAGGAGAAGAAAAGGCCGAAAAATAAACCATGTCAATGCGATAAAATCAGAAGATTTAAAACCTTGAAATCGTAAACATAATGTAAAGCCATTAGACACTGCAAAAGCTTCGGCATGATAAATGGTGGCGGTGGAAGGGGGCTTAAAGAGTCCAGGACATTTATTTGGAGGATCAAATTAAGGGACCCAACACCTTCGTCATCAACAGTTTTTGAGGCATCAGTGTAAATAAAAGTAGTCAGAATATCCAGCAAAAATAGCCTCAAATTCTCGTTGAATCACAACGGGAGAAACAGATCTAGTATGAGATAGAAAGAGAGGACAAGGAAAACGAAACGAAACCTCATATTGAAAATGGTGTAACAATTTAAGTTGAGGGTGAACAAAGCATGTCATCGTTAATAATACCTTCCGAAGATTGTAACCAAGAATGTAAACCACCTGTGGAATACTTCTAACTCGAGAACTGAGAGTATGGATCCAATGTTTATCATGCAACATCCCATAACAGTCGGACAAGCACATAATGAAAGATTCCATATGCAAGATCATAATGGGAGCAGAAGAGAAAGCACCAAGAATAAGTGACGTAAACCACGCGCCCACAAGCTCCTTGTGCCCACTCTGACCACCGCAGTCACATCAACTGCACGAGCTGCACCGGGCAGCATCAACCACATCAGGCCAAGAGTGCGTAGTGCAGGGTGGCAAGAACGGAGCTTGTACCTTCTTGCCAACAGGTACTACGAGACTCAAGAGGTCATCCTACTTTGTTTATTACAAGAGGTAACTCTTGTAATAAATTAGTAGGCTATCCAAAATGGTGTTTACCCCAAAGCCACAGCTGTTGGGTGCACTGGCTATTGGTCGTGGCATCGTAGCAGCTCGCTCCGCGACATCGACGTAACGCACCACCAAGTGGCGTCAACTAGCCTGTAGGACGAAGCTGAAGTTCTAAGTGCCCCAAAGTGTAACCAATAGTGTGCACCATTTTTCTAAACACATCAAACAATGTCATCTCATTCACTGCTACAGTCAGGTTTGTGTTTCATTGTATTAAGAGCAATCGAGCATGGCAAGCCACACCCCTTTGTCCATGTGGATTCGTCAATCCCTTCAGGAGACAGCCACCTGCAACACTGTAGCCAGTGAAATACAGAAACATCACAGGAAATTAAAAACCGACATGTTTCACGAGAAAGCATAATAGTGTATTTAATGTTTATTTATAAAAGTGCAATTATTTTCATAAAAGGAGATTACCTATAAAGTACTCTAGTAACATTCATGTAGTGCGGTAACATACTCGTCAATCTCACAACATCAACCTTAACAGACATTTGTTAATCAATGGGGGTGTCACCAATGTGTTTCATTTAATTTCTACAATTTTTCACCATTGTAATCACGTTACACAGTGCTTATGTCATGTTTTATCATCAGGTGTTTGAGGTCGGTTCTCGTCACTTGGGATGGAAGCCGATGTCACTCGTTCAGTTTGTCTAAGCAATCGAGCCAGACTTGCAGCTTGGTGGACTGCTCCGCGAGCCCCCTCGGTACCATCATTTAGGCTGACATCACTTCATTACAATAGGAACTTAATTAACCGGAACATTTGATTTGTTTCTTTTTTGTACCAAGGTGAGGACCACCTGTACTCTCGCCAGAGAGCTTAATGCTACAGCATATCTGCATAAAACCATGCTCACTTTCATGTTGAGGTCACCATCAGGCCGTAAGTGCTAGGTCCATTTTCTTTCATAATTCACATGTAATCAAACACATTGAGTAAACAGCTCTACAAAGTTCAATGAGCATTGATTCATTGTCCTCCGGGACACATAGGGCGCTACACCCCTTGTAGTACCTCCCACAATTTTTCTAATATATTTCAGGCGTATGAGACGGCCTATAGTCTCGTCATAAGGTTAAAGTAGTGTAACATCAAGTGCGTGCCAACATCATCTGCAAACTGATGGCAGCCCCCTGAGCCAACGACCGAACGAGTCACATCACTAACTCTCTGTTGAGTTACAGACCGGATGGCAGAGACATAAAAATAACGAAGAGCAAAAAAGCTAGAACCCCAACAGTCATGGACGAAAGCCTTAAAATGTTAATTCTAATGTGACATTTAGTAATAGTGTAATCAACATGGATAGTTCATCTACCACGAGCCTTAAAAAATATACCCAAATACTTCTGTTTGTCACATAGGGAAGAAGAGAATCTCTTATGGTTGGAGAATGTAGTGGCGACGAGGACCATTTACGCGTGAAATACAAGATGCGATTCTTATCCACATAAATATTAAAACTATGGTCATCCAACAAAAATTATAAAGAATCAAGGGCCGTAGTCAAGGAAGTACAAGCTTTGTTGTAGGAAATACATTCGACCCAAAACACAATGTCATCAGCTTATTGAATAGAACAAACTTGGGAACCCATGTGAAATATGATGTCTTGAGTATATAAGATAAATAATAAGGGACTAAGATTATTATGTGAACCGCACATTCATGAGCTCCTTTGTGCCCACTCTGATTGCCGCAGTCGTGTCCACTACACCAGACACACCACACCGACGGGCTTGTGGGCACAAGTGAGTGTCCATAATTGCATCAGGGTTCATAATTGCAGCAGTGTTCATAATAGCATCAATGTTTTCAATCAGGGTATGTAGTTGCATCAGTGTTATTAATTGCATCAGTGTTCATAATTGCGGCATTGTACATAATAGCATCAGTGTATTCAATCAAGGTATCTAATTGCATCAGTGTTATTAATTGCATCAGTGTTCATAATAGCATCATTGTATCATTCAGTGCTATTAATTGTATCAGTGTATATAATTAATATCATAATTGTCATCATGAAAGACAGTCGACACAACCACAGCCAGGGATATTTGACATTGTACACTTGGCAATACTGTGGCTGGTACAATGGAAATTTTTAGGATTAATATAATCATTTTTATTGTGTATTTGTATAAGGAAAAATTATGTTCTCTTGGGTTAATTTAATTAATGTCACTTCCATCTNTGTACACTTGGCAATACTGTGGCTGGTACAATGGAAATTTTTAGGATTAATGTAATCATTTTTATTGTGTATTTGTATAAGGAAAAATTATGTTCTCTTGGGTTAATTTAATTAATGTCACTTCCATCTCATCATCATTTTTTTTTAGTGTATATTGTGCTTCATCGTTTCGCCGCTTGGCGTCGACTGCGCTCAGGTAGCAGAAGCCGGCCCATGATTTCCCCCAGTTCTCTTCAGCACTTGAATGTATCAAGACACGTAAGTCTCTCGCTCTGCAAAGGTCCTCGTGCCGACATCTTAAGCTGAACTCATATTCACTGCAATAGACTTCACTTCATGAACCGGATCATTTATTTTATTGGTTATAGCGCCGAGGGGAGAGTAACGTTACGCTCATCGGTGAGTTTTAACGCAATCACATTTAACATTATAAAGCCTCGTGTTCGCCGTTTAAGGGCCATGAATGCCACGTTTTGTACTAAAGTTGTGTGTGTTCATTAAGGAGTCGCAAGTAATAAATAACTCCACAAGCATCGTAAGTGTTTCATTTGTAATTTAATTAAGGCGTGCGAGGCGGCCTACAGCCTCGACATCATATGTGACGGAGTGTTAACCAGAGTCCCCTAGGCTGACGACCGAAACGACACTCATTTCATCAGCACACCGCTGGGCTGTGGCGCCGGGCAAATATTTCGTACATCATCAGCTCTGGTAACATCACACGTCAAGTTGGCTTTCCCAACTAGGAACGAGTATTTCTCCAAGCCATTGCTTAACCACGTCAATTAAATATGTGAAGTTTACACTACTGGGGCTTTAGCTCTGCAGGAGGTGGAGATGTGCTACTCCAGGGCGAGGAAGTTACATTAAATGATAATGTTCTGGTTGAAAAAAAGTGAAAACTATTGTTCTTGGTGGTAGACAATGCGAAGTTGAATAAGTGTCCGGAAGTCGCGATCCTCGCGACCTGCTCCGTTGAATGCCTGCTTCACACTAAATGGCTTACAGCATCTTTCGGGCCACTTACAGTGAAGAGGGCGGAAGTCGGAAACGCTTGAGTGTAAATGAAAAATACAAAATATGGTTAGGCCCTTTGTTACATTGCATGAGTGTTTAGACTTGACGTAGGCCCTAACAAAAAGTTACATGCTCTATGGACTACACTAGTCACTGGATTATTAATGATAATGCACTCATGTATTGTTAAGTTTACATGCACATGGTGCTGGAAACGTGTCTGTCTGAGTTTGTAAACCTGTTGATTGCTGCAAAAATATACATATACACTTTTACACTCATTATACATAAAGAAAAACACATAAACTGAATTACCCTCAGTGAGGTGATGCCTGTTCGGATAAACTTAAGTCGCTACGGGCGAAGACCTTGCTCCAAGCATGAAGTCATTGGCACTTCAATTTGACGTAAATTTAAATTATGTTTGAAAACACAAAGTCACTTGTAGTGTACACTTTGGGTAAACGGAGAATAACTTCTGATTTTGGGGTACAAACACTCTTAAACACTTTCTTTTTTAGGCAATGGCATTGGTTGTTTGTATGCGTCCTGATCAGGGGTGCTACGAAGCCTGGTGTCGTATTCATGCATGCTATGCCCGGACAGGCATAGCGCTGAGTGTAAGTAAATATGCTGGTAGATTGTGATCCGAACCACGAGACTGTCCTGGTATCGTCCACGTCTTCGGATCAAAGTGGGACCGTCAGCTGATTTGCGCAGTGCTGTGCGAAGCAGGTGCTTTCCCAAACACAGTCGATATACTGTTGCTGATGGCCATACCCGATGTTCTCGTCTTCGATGGTGCTCGGCTGGGCTGCTGTTACTATTTTGCAGCGAACGGTTGTGGAGACCCGTGAGTTTGGGCTCACGTCATCAGTCACATAGGTGCATGCTCAAAACTCTCTAGTGAAGCCTAGTGTAAAATTAATTCAACTTTGTATTTAACAGAATAAATAATTTACTGGATAATTATCTCATAAAAATGTTAAATAATTTGTGTTGGCTACCCCGTGACATAATAGCAGTCCTTAAAATGTTGAAGCAGAGTTTGTTTCTATCTCTGAGATCACTGAGGCAGCACGTATGAGAAATATGTTGTTCTAACTAGGGAAATCGAAGTTCATATCAAGAATCCATCGTGTGAACTGACAACTAATGGTCCTAAGCCAGGCATTTAACCATGTGATACCTTATAAATCTAAGCAAAGAAGCAGATATTTGCCTATAGTTATTCGCAACTTAAGTAGTTCTAATACACGTTGCTCAGTAACATGTATCGATAAAAACTTCGAATTTAAACTTGAAAATAATTAAAACCCAAAATGTTTAGTTAAATTTTTATTTCAAAAATTTAAAAATCAATAAACTTACTTAGGATAATCACAAATATTTACAGTATATCTTATGTACAAATCTACAGAATAAGGACTTGAATGAGCACACAATTCAGTTGCCCTATATAAGCATGCAACAAAGATAAGATGTATGTTGCATGTACACTTTGCTCCTAACAGAGAATATTCCTTCTGGAATTTTCTCTGACGCTCGCTATTTTTGAAATCCTTTTTATACTCGTGCCCTTTAAATTCTTTGTTTATAATACATGCCAATTAAAACATTTATTTAAAATAAAAAAAAATACTCTGTTCAATTAGCAGCAAATTTAGAGAACTAGTTATTAACTTTATAGAAACCAGAAATTGCAGGTTTTAATTTGTTGATGAACCAGTTTTAGAAAGGACTGGCATGGTAGTGCATTAATTCTCCTGATTCTTTACGATGTTTGAAAACACACGAAATCAAACCTGAATAGAGCACCCATAATTGCTGAACATTTAGAAATACAGGCTTTTCGCGATTAACTGTGTTTTTTTTTTAAGTCCTAAGGATCTACTTTTCTGCTAACTTTGTATAATTCTGCCATATGTAAAATTAACACTGCCCCACCAACCAACCAACTTAATTAATTAATCTATCGAGCATGTGAAATGTAAATACAACACTAATATGGCGTATAAGAAACATAACCTAAACTGAAAAAAAATTATCTTCTGATAAATTTAAGTGATGCTTATAAACTGAATTTAAAACGTGAAACTGGTTTCCTTACATTGCTGCTAATATAGGTAAAAGTATGCCAATCAGGGCGATATAAAAATTGATGCACAATGCAGAGATTTTATTCTTTTAGGTGAATTTCACAAGCACTCAGTTGACCGCGAACGAGTTATACAGTCTTTGACGTCATGTCTCAGAGCGAGTCCATGTGAGTGCACAGTATAAACAGCTGCCTGATAGCTGAGGGAGAGGTGGGGTTGATAGTAGGGGAAGGAGGGGGTGGGAGAGCGAGTAGTAGCAACTAGAGCAAGGAGAGTGCGGGTCTGTGCCAACGAAGTCGTAGTGATGGCCGTGTTGCTCGCTAGCTGACAGAGACGAGGGGCACATCGCATGAGGAGAAGGGGCACCACACCAGGTGATTGATACATGGTCGCTAGTGCCAGGAGAGCTGGTACGCCCCCCCCCCGGAAGTCATGGCTACTGCCACCGAAGTCGTGGTGATCGCCGCAGAAGTTGTGCTGCTCGCCATGTAGGGCAGGCCTAGAACAGCTGCTCGCTGGCTGATTGAGAGGTTTGGAAGGTTGCATGAGGAGAGGAGAGTGGGAGGGGCGGCTGCTAGTGCCAGTCTAGCTGGTGCTCCCCACCACCGAAGTCATGGCCGCCGCCACCGAATTCGTGCTGATGGCCGCCGAAGTCATGCGCACCGTGCTGGTCGATGACGACCTTGCCGCCTTCGTGGCCACCGTGGTCCACGATCTTGTACACTGTGTGTGTGTGGTGGATCTTCTTCACGTAGTGCGGCACATGGATGATCACCTTCTTGCTGCAACACACAAGTCACACATACACACTTTGAGAGTAGCCGGGACATTGGTTGAACTGTTTGTTGAGAGTAGGAAATGGTTTGAAAATGAAAAACCATGTGTGGTTCCTGCCTGAGGCAAGGTCAAGTATGAGTGATGGAGGCTGGTGCTAATCGGAGCCAGCTGCCGTACCAGACTTGTCGCTCCTGTCAGCCAGAAGAATGAATGTGGTAAGATTATGTGGGAGTAGATGCAGTGGAATTAAGGTGTGGGAGGAAATGAGAGAACCTCTAGGAAACATCCACACCACAACATTATCATCCACATTTCCCTCATGAGAATCCCTGTCTGGAAATTCCCCTCCCGCAGAGGACTGGAATCAAACCATGTACCTCGGAAGTTGGAGGCAAGTGTCTGGCTAACTGAGCCAATGGTGGGTCCTGGAAACTTATTTGTAGGCTGGACACATGCAGTGTGTTGTTATTAACACTATGGAATGATATGCAATGTGTTGCCAAAAATCGCGAGACATGCGTTGCTGTTGTCCCAAAAGCTCCAGCCCTGTAACTGATGGGATGTTTGACCTTCCTTCGCGGTTGGTTCTGAACCAACCCTTTGTTAAGGGTCACTACTATATTCTTCTACACATATTCTTTTTCTAGCATGAGGAATTGTTGATGTTTGACTGTCGGTCGAGAGGATATGGCACACAAAATATGAACCAGTTCTTTTCAAAGGATTTCTGTTAGGTTCAAGTCGGGGCTTTGAGCAGGTCAGTTAAGCCATCACATCTGATTATCTTCTAACCACGATGCAATTGACCATACTTTATGGACAAAAGAATTATCATACTGATACAGGAAGGGGCATTTTCCATACTGTTGTCACACATGTTATTATCCAATGAAATGTTTAGGATTTCACAGGATATTCCATAATAGGAGTAAAATGATATAAATACCACTATATAGGAGGATAATCAATTTAGAGAGAGGAAACCACAAAATTATATATATATATATATATATAATTTTGTGGATTCCTTTATNTATATATATGTGTGTGTGTGTGTGTGTGTGTATGTGTGTGTTTGACATGAAATACAAATTATGTTTTAAAAAGGTTTTAAGAAGTATTATTTATGTTTCCAAAAGGCATGAAGAGCTTCATCTTTCACTGCAATTTTTCCGAAAGGGGCCCGAAAAAGCTTTGTTGTGCCCGAAAAAAAAGTGGGAAGAGGGGGAGTTAACTGTGCGGTATACGCACAGTGAAAAAAAAAAAAAGGTGTCGTTGGCAACTGGACACAAATACAGTTCTCACTCTGTGGCAACAAGTATCTTGAACGTGTGCGGTGTTCAAACAGTGGTCACTGTACAAGACACGCGTNAAGCTTTGTTGTGCCCGAAAAAAAAGTGGGAAGAGGGGGAGTTAACTGTGCGGTATACGCACAGTGAAAAAAAAAAGGTGTCGTTGGCAACTGGACACAAATACAGTTCTCACTCTGTGGCAACAAGTATCTTGAACGTGTGCGGTGTTCAAACAGTGGTCACTGTACAAGACACGCGTACTGCCTGCAAGGTCCGGTACCGGCGCAGCTAACAACAGGCGCTGCGCACGTCGCCCGACACACTTGGGTCTAACTACAGAGCGGGCGCGTGTCCAAGTTGTCGTGCTTCAGCTGCGCTCCGGGCCCGTATTCATAGCTGTTTACACTGTTGCTATCTTGGTCAATTAACGTGTAGGTGTAGGTGCTACGTAAAGTGTTTTCGACACACTTTAACTTGGGCGCACGCCGTCGCTACTGAGCCAAATTAACCCATGGTGCGTATATCTCCCATATGCCATATACTCTATGGTGAAAATATTTGCCGCGCACACTCAGGTACGCCGCCGATGGGAGGGCACCATAGACTAAAGATGAGGCAGACTAATCCGGCTGGCTTCGCACAACCAATCTCCGTGTCCCGATAGTGAACTGATATTCAGCCAACACGTCTAGCGAAAACGGCATGGTTTAGATTTTAGTTTTGAAAACTGATTCGTAAACAAATGCTTTTATATGTATGTTTACTTTCTCTAACCAAACTGTAATGCAGTTCGACTACATTCAAATTTGTAAAAGTACTTTATTCATATAACAGTGCTTGTCATTCTAAAATTAAGATATAAACAAACACTTTCATCAGTGTTGACCTTGTGAGTTTGACATTTGTTACTATGGGGTAGGTCAATGTAGAGTACATGAGCAGAAGACGAATAAGAGGTCTAACTCATATTTAGTCTATGGAGGGCATAGAATATTGGTGGGTTCGGAATAAAAAAATCATAGGCATAGGACATAACAGTAGAACGTTGCACACAACCAGAAACTTTGTGCGAAATTATTTAACAATTGATATTTATACATTATTTTTAGCCAGTGACATTTCGCGGCGCTTCTGTCAGCTGACGGTATTGGTAAATTACAATGTTTTAATGTTTTGGCTGTCTCAAAATACATTAAAAGTGTTATAGTAATAGATTTAGTTATTTAGTGTGATATTTAGTTGAAAATAGGGAGTGACTTAAGAGAGTTGGAATGTGTGCTTGTCTTTAAAATATTTGCTTATGCAATCGTTAAGATGTGGATAACCTTTAAAGATTACTGCTAAAACACTGTTCCTGGATTGTATGTGTTCCTCCGTATTAAAGCTAAATAAACAGCTTCGTAGAAAATGTTGTTTTGTTCTGATTTGCTGTTGCCTCACCCGTCTGCTTAAGAAAAGAAGTATGCATAGTCTGTTAGTGGTATCTTCATATTTTTTAAATCAAACCTTTGAAAAATTACACTATATATGACTTATATGGTAGTTTACTAAATATGAAGTGTATATAACAAGCACTTTATACTTCTGCTAGCATAAAAGTATCTTATTTTTGGTTAAATCGAACTTTTACTTAAATGTTATTTGTAAATTATAATATTTCATTTAAAAACAGAAAGAAAGTAGGCATGTTGGCAATACCTAGTAATAAATAGTTATCATGCAAAATATTACACTGAGTGCGCTCAGATGTAATGGTTCGTCCCTTTGGTATAATTTTCTAAGACTTAGTTAAGCTTTGTTTGCATGGGGCGGAGGAATATCCTGAAAGTAGAACCTAAGCAGGGCTTCAGAAGAGTTGGCTGTAATAATGAGTGGACTACAGGACATGACCGGAGCATTGTCAACTGCTCATGGAAAAGAGGATGCCTCATGTTTTTCTACAGCATCCACCTCCTTCCCCAGCACATTGTAGTGTTGGGCTATTCAATTAGTTCTCTTGTCGGGCCGCTTATGAATAATTACGATTACTGACGGGCCGCAATAATTTATCATCAAGCGCTAGGCTCTCTCACACACAGTCAGTTTATTTACGTGAATATATAATAAGTGGTGTAATATATAACGTTATCACGAGTCTTGTNCCCCCGCCTCTTCAGACACTGCAGTATTTCTCGACGCAGGAAGGAAGGACATTGCGTCTTTTACAGCTGGCTGCATCCTTCTTAAGGCTGTTCAAAGTAAACCGAGCACTTTTGAAAGCCGTGCTCAAGATCTACTTGTATGCGCATTGTGTATACTTCCACCAAATGGAGACTCAACATTGTCACGGGTGACATCACTTTATTATCGCGTCGGTCAAGTGAAACCGTGCGATGGTCAGGAGTGTAAATGTCTCAGGCTTGCTTATATGCGAATTCATATTCTAATGAGTATAACAAAAATTAATACTAACTGCAGCGGCTACAAGTTCTAACACTACACTAGCAATACAACCACTGCCATTGGTCCCCTCCAAACACACGGGCGCCAACTGCTTGCGGTTTCTGCCTCAGGCCGTGTTCCTACTTGTACTTCTTGTTAACCAAATGGTCACGTCACCCGTTTTGTCCGCAAAATCTATGAGGTATTTTTGTAATTTGCGTTTTGCGTTTTGTCAGCTTCGAAGCTGGCTATAAATTACAAAATACAAATTACCGAACCGCCGTCATATTAGATTTACTTGTTTTGAAACGTTTGAATACACATATAGACGAGCTTACTGGAATAAAAAAACGTGTATTGTACTCACAATATTTATTTCACGAAGCAAGTTGCTGAAATATTCATTAAATAGGTGTTTTCTCATGACACAATTTTTTTAAGTAACAATTTCACATAATATTGGTTTTATTTGGTTAATTTTAAGTTTTAAACGGCCCTCGTAATTTCTCTTTATTTTAAGACTTCGTGGACTTTTAATTTTGGAATCATGAAAACATAAAAATAATGGCAGATGGCGTGCTAGACAGTTGGATGTGATGCTGTTCCAACTAAGCCTTACAAAATGCTAAACACAAATTACGAAAAACCAAACACGAAACGAGGTATGGAGCACGCCGGAACGAAAGGGTGGGGGAAGCGGGAAATCCCCGAGAAAACCCGCCGACCAGCACGATTCCCACATGCGAAAATCCGGGAGTGACCCCACCGGGAATCGATCCCTGTTCGCCTAGGCGGGTGACGAGTATTCTAACCACTACACCACCGCGACCCCCCCAGCGTTTCCGTCTTGCTACGTGTACCAATGGGACTTTAAGAGGCGACTCTTATCATTTTATTGCTGGAATGTCTGAAGCAAAGTTGAGTGCAGGTGTCTATAATTGTATCACATGATTCCAACCAGTATGTTATGAGATTCAGCAGATATGTCGGAGGACTCGGATATAGCACTTGCAAAGTGCATAATGCATTGAGAGTATTATTGGTATAATAGGAACACGGCTAGTGGTTTCGTAAAGAAACGCGGATTCCAAACAACGCAGCTCCAGCGTCAGCCAAGCGCTATAAGACTTCCGCTTGTCCGGCGCTTGAACTGCGTTGCAAAGTGCTTGAATCCCTGGTTTCTTTTATGAAACTATTGTACGTGCCTCCAGTATGTTCACCTACGAAAGTACATAAAACCCCAGACGATGACGGAATGTATTTTAAAGTTACCATGCATGCTGCAAATATTATTTTGGAGCCCTCCGATATAATTAAAAACGTCTTTTTCAGACTGACGTACCTTAAAACGTATTAATCGGACACGAGCCAAACTACGATATGACCTGTATTGGACTTTGCTACAGACTTTATCAATAAAATGAATACAGTAATATTGTATGAAAATATACAACTCTGCGGAAGAGGACAGAGAAGTGATATGAAAGCGGGCGGCGAGTCACTAAGGGAAGTTATAAATGACAGGGTTTTTACTCACAAAGTGTGCAGCCGCGCATTCTTCCGCCTGGCGCTGTGATCAACCTTTTGTGGCTCGCGCTCTCCTCGCCTACGGCAGAGTGAATTTATGCGTTTATCTGAAGAATTTTCTAGTGGTTTGCTGCCCTAGTTCCGCTCAGCGTGACTCGAGGTGCGGCGAACCTTCCAGGTCAAGGCCAGCGGCTATAAAAGAGCGTCGAGCCTCCGAGAGAGAGTCGATGAGAGTCGGGAGTCTGGGAGATTGCGCGACGTTAAGCGATAGACGACGAGCTAGAAGAGCAACGAGTAGCGCCGGAAGTGACCAGAGCGGGAGGAAAATCTGCGACTGCGAGCATCGGAGCAGTGAAGAGTGCGACTGGCAGGCTGAGCTGTTGGACTGGATGCGTGAGTGTGAGACATTACAAGTGATGGCAACATACGGACTGAACGTGGGTTAATGATGAGTATGAGTTTATTGATTATGACCAAACAGAGACATTGAGTAGGAGGTTAATCAGAGTTGAAATAGAAATAGTTGAAATAAAAAGAGTAATAGTCAGCGCAACGAGATCATCTCCCGTCTCCAGCGGGGTTTTGTAAACGAAGTATAAACCCCAAGAAGAAGAAGAAGAAGAAGTCTAGCGGATTGAGATCAGGTGCTCGTGGAGGTGAGGACCTGCGTGACCAGTCCATCGGCCAGGGAATGTGTTGTTGAGAATGTCGCGCAGGCCTCGTGCACTACGGGCTGGGGCACCGTCGTGCTGGAACTACATCCGTTGTCAGGTGCGCAGTGGAGCATCTTACTATAACTCTGGAAGTGCCCCACAGGAAAACCACGTAAATGTCACATCCAGGTGTCCATTTCCCCGTAATCGGCGAGGCACAGAAACAAATGTCGTATGGCGTGGCTGCCTTCTGTCAGGGTATCGTTTCCTGTGCAAGCGTTGTCCATTTTCTCCGCCTGAACCTTACACAAACTGCATTCAGAGCACGTGCAACGATCCATAGAGTTGACAATACGACCTCCTCCGTCAGCGAACACAAACACCTTGTCAATGCCTCTACTCTGCGTCTTCCCCATTGTAGCTATAGTATATTCACAGTTACTTCAAACTTTTCTGAAGCCCCGCTGAATGTATACTTTTAAATATATTCCTCCGACTCATGCAAACAAAGCCTAAGTAAGTCTATAAAATTACACCATATTAGTAACCCCTCACTTTAATATTATTTTACATAAAAACTATTTCTTACAAGACATAAGCAATACACATATTTTCTACCTGTTTTTATTTCACGTAAATTATAAATGAATTATGATAATTCATAGGTACAATATAAGTAAAAGTTCAAAGTTGCCATAAATAAGATACTGTCGTGTTAACAGAAGTATAAAACGCTTGTGATACATAACATATAGGAAACAACCAAACACGCCCTGCACGAAGTGATTTTTCAAAGGTTTAATTAAAAAATTATGAAGGAGCCGTTAATTCTAACTAATATTATAATTGCGAAAGTGTGTTTGTTTGTTTGTCCTTCTTTCACGTCACAGCGGAGCAATGGATCGACGTAACTATTTTTACAGAGATAGTTGGAGGGCTGGGAAGTGACATAGGCTACTTTTTATCCGAAAAAAATATCTCAATCCTTCAGGAAAATGTTTTTGTAAAAATAGCGCTCGGGTTACAATGCTGCGTCAATGCAAGTTGTTAGTGTGGGACGAAAGCACAATGTCACACAACAAAGCGACAGAAGCCCTAAACCGAACTCTACAGGATATACGAAACAATACAGACATAATGGGATGAATTGTTGTATTACTGGCTAGTGACTTCCGCCAAACTCTACCGGTGATTCAGAGGGGCACACTTGCAGATGAAATCAAATACTGTCTCAAGTCGTCAAGCTTATGGGCAAATGTCAAGAAATTCAACTTGACTGCAAACACGAGAGTGCACCTCTACAAAGACGTTGGTACAGGACATTATGCTGATACACTATTAAAAATTGGAGATGGGCGGTTAGAAGCAGATGCCGAGGGCTGTGTGTCACTAACGGGGGATTTTAGTAATTTGGTGCAAAGTGATACGGAACTGATTGCTAGCGTTTACCCAGATCTAAAAAGAAATATAAATGCCGACCAGTGGCTATGTAAAAGAGCGATTCTAGCACCAAAAAATGACATCGTTAGTGCTCTGTTCTGTGTTTATGAACAGTGTCTGTCTACTAACAAATACCGTTATTTCTCCCTATAAGTTCGCGAGCAACATTCAATGGCGAAGTTTTTCACCTTGCACTCATTGACATTGAAAAGCAAGTGCAGGCATTGTCAGGAAAAAAGTATAAAAAGCATGGACTTTATTTTTGAAAAAACCTAAATAAGAATACCGTAGTCCACGCGAGCGGAGCCGTGGGCACAGCTAGTAGGCTATAAATTCACCGCACTGTACACTACAGCTGCATTGTGTGAGGCGCGGGTGCCAGATATGTTGCCTACCTCCGCAGGCGTTGCACCGCACTGTTCGTCACTTCGTTCCGTTTTTTCGAAAACTGTTCAACTGAAAGTGTTTCACTAAGGCGGCGTTTTTTTGTTAGGTATTTGAGACATGATGGTTAACAATAAATAAATAAAATAAAATAAAATACGAGTGTAGGGCTACAGAATTTCTATAATATATTTCTCTAGCAACCTCTATTTTATTAGGTTAGGGGCGTGCTTCAACAGCGATACTTCAATATATCTGAGGTCTTCTGTCAACAAAACATACTCCACAAGTTTGTTACTTAATATCTCAATGTTTCCAAAATGTTTGTATAAAACCGTTTAAAATCTCAATTTCCGAGCGCTCATTACCTCCCTTCACGTTGACAGTAGGCCAAAAGTGATACATAAACTGTATTTCCTAAGTACTTCTCGGTAAGGAATTACTTCCTGTAGTATGTTGGTTGAATTAAGACTCATTCTGTATATCAAAATTCGAGTTAAACGCAACTTTTACGCACACAAATATAGAGAGTTGAGTTGACTTGAGTTGAGAGACTTGAGCGGCTCTTAACAACGAGGTCACGAGAGCACAAAACTATAGAATTTCTCTATTTACAGCCAGTCTAAAAATGATCTCTTTGGAACAGCAGCACACAGTTTCTCTGTACCAAACACTGTCACATGAGGAATTTCGTCTTGTTCGTAACCTGAGTACAGTAATGCCTGGTTCATATGTACGCCAATCACGCCGGACAGCGCGGAAAACTGTAACAGCCAATCAGAAACCTCCGCACAAGCCAAGCAAATAAGTTGAGCTCACGCCGATATTTCTGCTCACGGAGAGAGCAGACTTCGCTTGTATTTCCCTCAAGTCAGTTGGCTCCCATATTTCATACACTAATGTGTTGTATAATCAACGTGTATTGATAGAGTAGTACAGAATAGTTCAATGTAAGTATCTATAGTGAAATACGTGAACGTGAACTTTATTCAACACTCATATTAAATACACGTAGATAGGAAATGAACCAATAGTTAGCACACAAGTGTAAACTATAATTTGGAAGTATGAAACCAAATTACAGTCTCTTGAATTAAAATCAATTGCTAGAAATTCGTACCACAACGGAGTTAATAAAAACGAGTAGAAACAGCGTGGTCGTAAACATTCTGCAAACAAGAAGCAAAATGGTAACGCATAAAAATCTTCTTAGACGTGAACAGCGATAGGTTGTTTACGCTGTGTGTGTCCGGTGTGTTTGGTGTATATGCGAATCAAACTTACACCTAGTGTGATATACTTACTGATGTCCACCATGGCCTCCCGCGCTGCAACTGACGATCAACGCCACAGCACACAGGCAGACCAACTGCAACACACCACACAACGCCTGTGTCAGTCTTGCCACAAGCACGAAACCAGCATACAAGGGAAGAATTCAAGTTCAACAGTACACCGAGAGAGCATTATCTTGTCCAATGGGGTTGCCGGAGTAGGTTCTACGGTACTGCCAACGTCAGTGTTGTTTTAAGTCAATTACTACTATTGCGAATAATGTTATAAAATGTCTCGTTACATTTCTTATTTTAATTATTGCGGTAAATAATACCTTTATTCTCCTTTTGAACTATCTAAGATTTATTTAATCAGTAATTTAATTATATTTGTCAGATATTTTTTTATGTCACTACTTGTATTATGGTAAATGTTTTACATACACTAAAGAGCCAAAAAAACTGGTACACCTGCCTAATATCGTGTAGGGCCCCCCGAACACGCAGAAGTGCCGCAAGACGACGTGGCATGGACTCGACTAATGTCTGAAGGTATGCAGGAGGCAATTCACACCATGAACCCTGCAGGGCAGTCCACAAATCCAATCTGCGCCAATTTGAGAAAGGGTTGCACGTCTGTCACGTTTAATGATTCTCGTTAGTCGTCGTTTGTCCCGTTCTTTCTAGATCTTTTTCCGGCCGCAGCGACGTCGAAGATGTGATATTTTACCGGATTCCCGATATTCACGGTACACTCGTGAAATGGTCGTACGCGAACATCCAACTGTGATCGCTACCTCGGAGATGCTATGTCCCATCTCTCGTGAGCCGACTATAACACCACGTTCTAACTCACTTAAATCTTGATAACCTGCCATTGTAGCAGCAGTAACCGATCTAGCTCCCGACCGCATCGCATTACTCTGATTGGTTCCATACCTCTGTTATTTGCATACGCACGCCTATGCCAGTTTTTTTGGCTCTTCAGTGTATTTTGAAATATGGTTTATTTAGATATATTATCTAACTATTTCAGTCTATTTAATCATTGTTTGTCACTATTTTATTGTTCGAATGTTTTTCCCGTTACCTAGATTTCACTTCAGTTTTGGGTCTGTGCTTTAAACGCTACGTTAATCTTGTTAGAAGCATGGTGTTTCATGAGATTGTTTATCTACAGACCGGATATACAACGCTGCGTTGCGAATTCCTTCAGTCGCCGTCTGAGGCTACCCCTTCCACTCACTTCCCTGCAGCTACAGTTCTTGCACACTGGGTCTCTGTTCACGTGATATTTGCCCCCGCCTCTGTGCGCTTCTTGAGCACATTCCCCTCTCCTGGACAGCCCACGACATCCGTCGGGTGAGTTGTAATCGTTTCGTTCGTCTTTTATTCGGTACTTCTGCATCCTTCACGTACACTTCTGGCCTCGGCGTGGAGCCATAATGACGTGGTGTTGTGATGCCGCTGCAGTCATACTTTGTGGCACGTAAGTGCCAGACAAGAGGGTGGTTTAGTTTTTTTTTCCTTTTAGCATTTTTCTAGTGAGTAAAATGGTGCATTTAGTGGAAGTTTGGTGATGCCGACTTCTTGGGTCTCGCCGCTCGTGTGTTCCTCATGAGAGGGTCTACACAAACCGCGTGGTCCATGACCTTGATAGCTCCTGCGTCTCTAATGTTGTGCTGGCCGCAGTTCAGCGAGTGCGCCTTGGACACTGCCTCGTCTCCTCTTCTCTTCGCAGCCTACCCGTCTCTTAACTGGCGTTTGTTCTGTCTTCCTCCCGACGACTGTCCTGTTATGTTCAAGAGTTCATCACGCCTCGTCAGCTAAATCTGCTACCTATGATATTTGCTTGGTTCCCTTTTAAACTTTAATATGTTTCCCTATTACATGCCACACGTCGAAGAAACGTATTTTCAAGTTATGCGTATCTAAAGAAAATTTATGTTACTAAATTTAAATGAAGTAACTTACATTTTGTGCGGGGTACCTCTTTTAATAATTTTGAAACTGTTAGCAGTCAATTGAATTAAATTTATTTTAAACTGAAGTTTAATTGAAACATTATGGTGTAAACGTAAGTCGATTATAATATTTTCTGTTTTGGCGAAATACTTTTTTAAGTTTACGGCTACAAAGTACTTTCTGTTGCATAATTTATGCTTCAAGTTAATGATGAATTTTTCCAGCCTATTTGTTGTCCGTTATTTTGTACTTGAATATTCAATAACTATTCATTCCTAAGAGTGTAATTCTATTGGTTAGTATGTTAAAAAAAGAAAAAGAAAATTTAAAAAAGAAAAGAATTCGAAATGCACATTTACAAGTCACGTATTGTAATTATAATATTTTAATATATTTCCTCTGGGCCCTTATGTTTTGCAGCTACAAGTAAAGGCTTGTATAATATTTTTTAATTCTCTGTTTTGTGCCATGTACCCAGCATGATTAATGTTTTGGATATCGCTTTCCTTGCTATTTGTTGTTGCAGAGTTCTTTAGTAAATTTCATTATTATTTTGTTACAAGTTTTATTGTATTGCTTGTGGCTTTCTTTCTTTGTACAAAGGACTGACTGCATATATATTTTTTGATGAAGTGGATATTTTATTTGCTTATTGTCGTACATGGGCACACACTGGTAGCAGAGTGTGATTTTGTTTTGCCTGCTTTTAATCTGATTTCAGTTAAGATTCACTTTGTTACGAATTACGGTAACACTTTTGTTATTACTTTCAACGTTAACTGTCGTGTTTTTATTTATTATGTTTGTATAGTTTCTTAAAAAAAATATAATTTCTATGTAATGCATTAATTTAATTTTAAAAGTTAAGGTGTTAAAGTTTATTACTTTTAAAGTAATAATTGTACGTGATATGGTGTCTACTTTGAGTGTGATAGTCTTTTGTTTGCCTGTTGTGTTTGTCCGCGTGACCCAGTGCTACCGGTGTGTTGACCTTGAAGTGAGGCGGTGTACTAGCAGTGTGTTATGTACACAACACATCACGTAGCTCAGTTGTAAAGTGTACAAAGTTACCCTGTTCATTTATTAAGTTGTGTGATGACTTACTATTTTATCTTTAATTTGTTTGTTTTAAAAGTGAATCAGGTGATTTCTGTGTTTATTTGTGTTTTTCATCACGTCATTTAATGTCGTCATTCCGAGTGTTTCATCTATAATATCTTGTGTTTTGCTCGATGTGATGTATCCTTTTATAATCCAAAGTATTGCAATGGTTAAACAGGTATGTAATTCCTTGTTACACGCAGTTTGTAACGAGTAACTTGCTTTGCTTGTTGAATCTATTATTTAATCCAATCTTTCTGCTGGTCACTTATGTTTTGTCTTATTGGCGTGTTCGATTCGCCCTTTGCAAGGTTTTTACTATTTTTGCTGTTTTTTGGAAATGCATTTTCTTTGCGATCTTAATTTAATTTTCTGCTCGTGTTTATTTTTTTGACTCTGTTCATAAGTGTTTTGAGTCATTTTATATTGAATTTGCTTTCCAGTTTTATTACGACTCCTGGCGATTTTATAATTTTTCTCACAAGTTCAGTTGTTGTTTACTTTTGCACTTCAGGAGCTTACTTAATGAATAATTTCATGGAAGTTTTTTTAATATATTGGTCACTAACGTATGTTGGAGGCTAATGACTTCTGTACAGTTTCTTTTCTATATACCCTTAGGTTCCACAGTTTTGGTATTAATTTAGATACACTCTAGGACTCTCATTAACATAACAAAAGTAGGTTAGTGTAACTCTTGGAACTGGTTTGCATGACTTTGTTTGGGAGTTAGTTGACTTCCAGGTGACAGCAAGTTTCTTGTCTGCAGTTCTGAGTCCGTAAAGCTTATTCATATGGAGTGGCAGATGGATTTTGTTTTAAGCTCAAATTTGGGGGTCGAGCTACACTATTTTTGCTCTGATCCCCCGAGGGCGCGTAACCACAATAACTGCCCGTTCGAGTGCCATTTGTACTTGCATTTGGACGACCGCTCATAAGTTAACTAATTTTCACCAGGGAAGATTGCAGGACTCGATGTTTAAAGTGTAGTTTGTTTCGTGAAGTTGATTTTGGCAAAATTTTTCATAATAAAATTAATTTCCCGTATGTATATATATAACTTATTCGTGACCAGTTTTATTAAAGGGTCCGCGCCTTATCGACGACTGCAGCAACTTGATAGTCTGCCACGTTGTGCTCACGTAGCATGGCGAGGCGGTGAGATGGTCGATACAGGAGTCGCCGTGCACAACTCACGCCTCGCTACTTGCACGCGAAATATCTGCGATATGCCAACTCTCTCCCCAGCTCCACGCGGAGTTCTCGTGTGAGAAGAGGAGATACCACATGCTCTGATAAGCAACTCTAGGTGTAACTTCTGAACGCCAGTGTGTAGGAAGAGATGGACCAACGGATTGGCCTGCGCGTTCCACGGACGTCATGCCACTACGACATCACGCGAGAACTTCAAGACCTCCGTGCCGGGATCGTGGAAGCAGTCGGTGCCGTTACTTGGGACGTGTTGCAGCAGGCACGTGTGGAAGTCAGACACAGACTAGGCGTCCCGCGTGTCGCCAAAGGCGCTTACGTAGTCCAGTGATATAAAAAAAACAACTTGAAGTGGTGTGCTACTCGTGTGAGCCAACAAATTGCCCACATCTTCATTTGTTTTCTCCTGAGAACCTAACTATTTAGGGAGTTTAACCGTGGACGTCCTGCACTTCCCTACAGAGCTGCCAACTTTAAAGGGAGTACGACCATTAGTAAGACGGTTAAAACCACTGACTAAATGTGAGGTAGACCGACTACCGTCTTCTGCGCTTGTACCCAACATTAACATGCCAGAGTCACGTGGTCGACAGCGATGCAAGTGGTTGTTTACATTTGAATTTTCAACTTTCGTAGGAATAAAATACATCGACTGACTTTAATGAATTCTGGGTATAAACATATCGAATAACTTTCTTACAAAAACAGTGTTCTAACCTCAAATACTGCCCACATTGTTTTCGACAGTGCTGTTGGCAGAAAAACAGTACAATGTTGTGACACGGGGAGGGACTACTCCGCAGCTAGAATGAGCACTCCACCAAAATTCCTTCTGCGGTTGAAACGTATATGGCTGCGAGCAAGTATTTCTACTCGTATCTCCACAAGTTGATTTAAAAACACAAGAGTCTGTGGGCCGCCCAAGCCGTGATCACTGCTGAGGTTTATTCTACTCAGGTTGGGAAGTTTAATGCTTTTAGTTTGGTAACCAAACATTTTCGCCATCAGGGTTCACTGTTGTCGCATGTATGCCGGGTTCTTCCGTTTTGTATATAAGTAAATTGGATAATTGTAATCTTCATAAAATAAATATAACTATGTAAAACTTTCCTATTTTTATTGCGTTATAACCTACGTAAATAATATACTTTATTCCTTCGCATTAGAGTGGAAATATAACGAAATATGTCTGTTGCTATCAATTATTATGTAAAACACGATTTAGCAAAACGTTGGGTTACACAATTACTTTATTAAAATATGACGACTGGAACGAAAAGAACAAAACGTGAAATTGTTAAAATTATCGTTTTAGCGCTTTTCTGTGCAGTTTCCTTAGGGGAATTAGAAGAGTACAGTAAAAAGTTCCTTTTAATGACAGCTGCACATTTATTATTTATTTCGCACTTAAACTCGTGACTTTGTTCCGCGCGCTGTGGCCATGCCCTCGACGGTCCGTAGAAAGTACAACTCCAGTTGGAAGTAACCGTGAACAAACTATGACCACGGTCCAGCGATGATAACTGCACTTGAAAAGGCGTTACGCTCTTTTCATACGCCGAGTTTAAGGATCTACTGTAAAACGTCGGAGTTGATGTTCCACGTTGCCAGGTTTTGCGCGTAAAGCGGTCAGCCAGTGGGACTACAGCGGGTTCCGAACCAAAATCTGTGCTCTGAATATTTTCCAGTGAAGTCAGATTTTGAGCCGGAATTGTCACCTGTCCCGACTCCCACGCCACGTGAGCATGACGTCATTCAGAGGACTCATTACGCGCATGCTACTTTTGCTCTTGTGTATGTCGCCATCAAGTACCTACAGCAACATTACAGCAGCTATCGGTCTCTCTCTCCCCCACTTCTTCTTTGGCTCGCATTTTGTTGCTCCCACACTTCAAACGCCGCTCATTACTCTCCTGTAAGGTATGCAATGCCATTGTGATAACAGTTTTTTTTCCCTTTAAAAATTTTCAGATATTAAAATGTGAGATAAAACTAGAAATATTTTTATAAAGATTGCAACAGTGTCCCTAATTAGGAAATATCGAACTGGAATCGGTAGAAAACATCGCCGGTGATGTTCAAAAGCAGTTAAATATGTTGGCCACGCATATTTGCATAACATATTGTCCAACTTGCAGATATTACCCGTGACTACTTATCCCCTCAGATGATAAAATTTTCTAAGATGGTGTGACTTTTGCAAAATAGCACTTCAAAATCAAAATTTGGTTGTATTTGCAATGTAATATCGAAATAAAACAAACTATTGGCAGAAAATTTAACAAGGGAACCCGAAAGGTCGTGTCTTAATTAATTTTAAGGTATGTTTAGCAAAAGTTGTTTTACAAAAAATTAATGGCAGCCACAGAAAAAAAAATTCAAGAATTTCTTTACTCTCAGCAATTGTTTGAAATCGCAAAAACATTCCCTTGTACGATTTTATAGACATCTTGAAGTATTTATTGGCATCTTCTCCCAGTGCGAATTACCTCATTTATGTACGTAAGTTAATTTTCATTATTTATAAAACAGTAAAATTGTGATGTTGACATGTATTTCTGCAAAAACTATTTTATCAATCATTTTTGCGAGGAAAGAGTAATTACTGATAATGTGTTAAGAGTTGAACAGTATGTGATACAAATATAAAATAAACAAATTTTCCCATGGCCAACGCCCTTAAGTAATTTTGATTACAAATGAACACAATCTAAACATAAAATTCGAATAATTCTTGTCATTATACACTTAAGAGCCAAAAAAAATTAATTGTATAAGCGTGCGTATGCAAATAACTGAGGTATGGAACCAATCAGAGTAACGCAATGCGGTCGGCAGCTAGATTGGTTATTGCTGCTACAATGGCAGATTATCAAAATTTAAGTGTGTTTGAACAGGTGTTAAAGTCGGCGCACGAGAGATGGGACATAGCATCTCCGAGTTAGCGATAACATGCGACACCCCACACATCGAGAGTTGCTACCGAGTGGCTCCAGGAACACTCTTCTGACTTTAGACACTTCCATTGGCCACCTAAATCACCAGACATGAAAATTATTGAGCATATCTGGGATGCCTTGCAACATGCTGTTCAGAAGAGATCTCCACAGCCTCGCACTCCTATGGATTTGTGGACTGCCCTGCAGGATTCATGGTGTGAATTGTCTCTTGCATACCTTCAAACATTAGTCGAGTCCATGCCACGTCGTCTTGTGGCACTTCCGCGTGCTCGTGGGGGCCCTACACGATTTTATGCAGGTGTACCAGTTTTTTTGGCTCTTCAGTGTAATAGTAAATTGAAACAGTTTCTATCGATACTAGGTTTACCAGTAGAAAATGTTTATTATGCACGCCCACGTGCATGTTTTAAGAGCCTACACAGTGCATGTAAGTACGGCTTAACCAAATACACTAGAGACAAATACCGGCCAGCTCTATGTGATCAGCATTGGCGGTTGTGCGAATATAGACCTAGTTGCAAGAGGTGCTACTATTACAATATTTTTAGAAATACTACAAACATTTATGATAATTAACATTTGTTAATAAATATACCCCACTTCTAAAATATTTGACTTATTATGAATTAATTTGCGCTGTTTAAATTTCGACAATGGTCAAATAAACTCTCTAAACAGAAAAGGAAATGTCGTCTTCATATCCACCATGTTGGTATTGTATCATAATATAATTGGACTGCACTATTGAACATAGGTGCTGCTATCTGCTGACTGGAGGTGACAACGCCACTACGTTTTCTCGCAGAAACCTTCAAGTTGTCCGGTATTAGATTTTAGTGTATTTGGCTTAACGTCTCGTCGACATCGAGCTAATTAGAGACGGAACAAGTTGCTTATAGAAGCAGAAGCCAAGCAGATTTCACACGACGCAAGATGACATTTCGTACAAAACATTTTGTACGAGAATGTAAAATAAATATCTTTTGAGACGAGTTCACACACAGCTTTAAAGGTAAATTCTTTCTAGCATCAGAACTAGTTGATAGCCCCTGCATGTACCAAACAGCCATTATGTTATAATACACAAAATGATGGCGCTTATTTTGACTTTAACACGGAACTTGCTTCTAGCTATCCAGCTAAAAAAATATATTTGTATTTTAAAAACATTTTAGTATGCAATGGATGAGCGGAAAATGAGTGCTTTCTTTCTCGATATTCCTCTTATCTCACCTCAGATTATGATCTTCTTTACCTCTATGGTTCATGTACAACAGGGCACGTGACCAGCATAGAAGGACAAATAGGCTCATTAGTTCCATACAACTTGCATCGCCTTGCTCCAACAAATAGGACATGCTCTATCGCCTCATTTCGCGCAAGGTGTGCCTCATACACGACCTCGTGCAAGATATCCTCGTGCAAGGTCGGCATCTTGCGCAAGTGTTGCACCCGTCCTGCATCGCGTGAAACCTGCTTAAGGAATCATCCCAGCATTTGCTTGGCGTGATCATGGAAAACTGAGATCAAGACGGCCGGGCCGGGGTTCAAACCCGGGTCCTCTCGACTCCAGTGGTTCACCATCGCACCACCTCGCTCGGTATAACGGGACACGTATTTAGCAGCTGTGATGAATCCTTTTTATCTCAGCTCGCCATCAATTTCGCGTACGCAAAATAAGTGTGCGTATAATATATGAAAGTACTGATGCGTCCAAACAATCATGCACCACTAGAGATTAGCTTGATTTTGGCGAAGTAGAAATGCATAAAGTAAATAACAAAGTTGACGCAAGTGGCGCCACTGGAACATAATCTTGGAGATTATAAAATGTTCGCTCTTGTAATGACTTCACATTTTCGCTCGGCCGACGCATGAATAACGCGATGAGGCACGTGTCAATGTTAACATTCAACCCGGTGTAAGAATACGCAATGTGCACACAAGAAATGCTTCAAAAAGTGCTCGGTTAGCAGTGAGGAGAGTATAGTGCAGGGCAGGGGCGCGATAGTACAGATGACTCACCGACAAGTTGAGGTGCATGTCTCACAGGTAGACTGACTGCTGGCTGCTGGCTTGTTGCGCTGACACGAGAGTGCAGACGGCCGGGGACAGGCCTCCAGTCTTATACCCTTGCCAGACTGCACTTCCAACGCTCCCACCACCACCTGCAGCAGTCCGTTTCACCGCTGCTGAGGTGGCTGTTTTTCCGGTAGCCCCTGGCGGCCGTACATTCTCTCCCGAGTTCCGCGTCAGCGCCTACCCCTCACTCACCTGCCTCACTCCCGGCCGCAATCCGACTGCGGACTTGTGATCGCCTGCAGCTAAACACACCTACAGTAGTCCAATCGCGGTCGCTTGCATCTTTTATGAAGCCCTGCTAAAGGTCTTCTTCCGGGACATTCCTCCGTCTCGAGCAGACAAAGCCTAAACCTTCATACCCAGAGTGCACAATTGTGTACATTACACAAGCGTGCGTAATTTTCGGTATGCACTGTAAACTGCAAAGCTCAATGACCAATACTCTTACCTGTGGGTAAATGATTTGCAAACCGTCTTACTGGTCTGTCATAATTATTTCATACAACTGTAGGCGAAGATATAGCCCATAGTTCATTGGATGTGACAATAAAACAAGTGTTTTGTTGACTGAAGTACTACGCGCGTCGTGTTTTTTATTTGCAACACCTGAAACTGTAGATTAAAGTTAGTCTGAAAGTATTAATCGAGTCTAGAAAATTACACCAAAAGGAAAACGCACCACAATCGTGCGCATTCAGTGTTATACTATTCTCAATTTGAAATATTTCTTACTAGGCATTACCAACACACCTATTTACTCTATGTTTTAATTAATATTAATTGTAAAATAAATATTATAAATTATAAATGAAATACAAGTAAAAGGTCAATTTAACCTCAAATAAATAACTTTTATGTTAACACAAGTTAGCACCACACTCACCACAATTAGGGGTCATTAGGCGTCTTCTGAGGTCATTTAGGGATCATCAGGGGTCATTAGGGTCGTCAGGGGTCATATGGGGTTATTTAGGGGTTATTATGGTCATCGAGGGTCATTAGGGGGCTGATTATGCTGCTGATTGTGGTGTATGTGGTGTGTGTGGTATGTGTGGGGTCAGTTTTGTGATGGGTTGGTCTGGCAGGAGTCAGTTATCTGCTTTAAGTGTGACTATGATGTAAAGCTGAGCGAAAACTTGTCTGGAAAAAACTGTTGAAGATGTAACTGCATGGTAATATGATCAAGGAACTAGATAAAATGTATGTTTGAATGGATGCATAAAAACGCTTAAATTTCACTGATGAAATGTGTTAGTAATTATACACTGAAGAGCCAAAAAAAAAAAAAAACTGGCACACCTGCCTAATATCGTGTAGTGCCCCCGCGAGCACACAGAAGTGCCGCAAGACGACGTGGCATGGACTCGACTAATTTCTGAAGGTATGCAGGAGGCATTGAAATCTGCGCCAATTTGAGAAAGGATTGCACGTCGGTCACGTTTAATGATTCTCGTCAGTCGTCGTTTGTCCCGTTCGTTCACGATCTTTTTCCGGCCGCAGTGATGTCGAAGATTTTATGTTTTACCGGATTCCCGATATTCACGGTACACTCGTGAAATGATCGTACGCAAACATCCAAATTTTATGGTTACCTCGGAGATGCTATGTCCCATCTCTCGTGCGCCGACTATAACACCACTTTCAAACTCACTTAAATCTTGATAACCTGCCATTGTAGCAGTAGTAACCGATCTAGCAACTTTGCCAGACGCTTGTTGTCTTATAAAGGCGCTGCCGACCGCATCGCGTTACTCTGATTGGTTCCATACCTCTGTTATTTGCATACGCACCCCTTTACCAGTTTTTTTGGCTCTCCAGTGTATATACATATATATACACATAAAGCAATGGCTAGGCCAAGTATATACACATGTTGCCACTGTGGAAAGGACTTCTGGCTTTTTTTTTATGAATATAATGCAATCCAATGATTGTACGAAGTCTACTGTAGAGCTTACCTCTATGTATGTGCCTTCTCCCACTGCTGAAAAATTTAATGGATAACAATGTTGTTACTGTGCCTAGACCTTTAGTAAAAGTTGTCATGCACGGCGACATGAGAGAACCGCCTGTACGAAGAGTACTTTTCGCGCGACGAAGTATTACGACAATGGGCACATGCAGTTTATGCAAGGTGATATATTGAAGAACCACATCAAGAACTGCAAGGATTCGTCTTTTGAGAGCCAGCAAGTGATGTCGTCAATACCTCCTGCTGCATCGATGGGTACTGATTCCACAGACGATTATTATGGGACAGTTAATGCTAATGACAGAATGAGAGACCTACGAGGTTTGATAGAGTCAGTATATATGGAATGTACACTTACAAGACGTTCGCGTGAAGTCGACGAACTTCAGAATAAACAATTGTCAGCTCTAAATACTGACGATGACCATGCGACTCCTACATATAAAAGTAAACTTTATATTGAGGATGAAACAGGAAGTGAAGACGATAGTGAAGACAGCATTGATGAAAATGACTATGAAGACAGTGTTGATGAAGTATCTGATGAGAAGGATGATGATTCTCTCGACGTTCCCACACATTTCACCAACGAATTTCCCTTAACAAGTGGAGTGAAGAAGGCCGAAGGCGTCAAGAACGCTCATTCATTTGCTGCAACGAGCGACACAAAGATGGCGGAAATGCTGAGAATACTGACAACGTATTTCCCAAAGACCTGAATAAAGTTGTTGATGGACTCAGACATTTGGTTGACCTACAAAAACGTGGATATTTCTCGCGCATTGTTGAGATATCTTCAATTATCAGTAAACTGAAGGAACGGGGGTATATCGCATGATGTGATGAACTGCCTACTTATGAAATTGTAATTACAAAATAATAATACATTTTTATTATAAAATAATTTTTTTTTTGTCGTATCCTTTTTTCCCCACAACTTTAAAGTGGTGCTATGAGCACTCGACTATTATAAGAAAGATCTGCATATATAATGATAATAAAGACTTAAGTATAAAAATGCATGGATAGTTGACTGCATACAAAACGTTAATTCAGTCAACATGTACAACTTTTGGAGATGGCGAATGAATGTAATTTCTATATGTATGGGAGGGGCGGCGTTACAAACCGAAGAATTGATCGAAGGAACGAACGAGGGATTGACTTTGATCGAAGGATTAGTGAGGATTGGTGAGGACTGCGAAGGAATGGTGTTTGAGAAGAGCAGGAATGATTATCACCCTAGCTGCTCTCGTACATTCCAAGTCTCGAGGGCCTATTGTTTCGTAAACCCTAGACAACTATGCTTTTAAAAGTATTGGTAGATGCTGATACATACCATGATTATATCATACTTGTGCATAGAGTCGTTACTCATATGATGCACTTGGATTGGTCAAATATCCATACATTTAAATCATCTCGTGTACCATATTTATGTCAACAAAACAGACGAGGCAGAGAATAATTTGCAAATTCCGACATCGTGTAATAATTATACTTCAAGAGAGGACACCGGAAATGAAGTTGAGAGAACATTTTGCGTGGTTCCACTGTACCCTATGGACAATTTAGGTACAAATTAACAAAAAATGCTTCGATGTTTTACATTAAAGAAAAAAATTAAATGGAATAATAAATACTAATTTTCGATTTGACATACCCGATGACTATAAAAAGTAATATGGCCACCAGAAACCGACATATTTGCTTGAAGCTAGAAATGATACTTGTAAAGTGAATATCACGAGCCTACCTTCTAATAATTCGCAAATTATATTCGCCTACCTAAATGCCTGTACATATTCGCTTGCTTACAACCTGACTTGCGAATAAATTTGGTCTGCTACATAATTATTTAAAAAGAATATATAAAACAATTCAATGTGAGCATAGGCACATTTTATTCAGACCCCGACTGAAAATAACGAAATGTTTTTAATACATTTGCATTCAAAAAGTTTTCAACATGGTGAGTACGATGAATTAAAACTGAAAAAGCTCTCCAATAAATGTGGTCATGAGCCATATATGCATTGATTGAAAAAAGTCCAATGCATTAAAAATTACTGTAATTGTACGAGGGAATGTCACTCTCTTCGTTTCATTGATATATATATATATTAGATTTTAAGAAATCGCGATTAACGTTGCTTAAGTAGCTCAGTGGTTAGAGTACCTGACTTCTGTTTGAGAAATGGTGGGTTCAAGTTTCCATCGCTCCATGAATATTTTTTCTTTTTTAAATGTTACCAAGTGTCATGGCAAAGTATAAAATTTACATAATTTAACATTTGTAAACCGATTATGCATTAATAATACATTCTCGATACATTTTACTGTATTTTCTAAAGATTTCGGTATTTTTCAAACGAGAAATAAATTTACATAAAATAATTATAATTACTTATAAATGCATTGCTTCCTAGATGTCTAATCGTTTTACGATTGATTTGCCAAGGCCAGCCAGCTGCCTGACCACGAGANGAGTTCATGTGGTCTTGGGGTGTAAGGTGTGTGTGGGTTGGTTTGTGTGCCTTTAAGAGAGATGGAGTGAATGTACTTATACTTTCAATAGAATTTCCTACGAATATGTTTGGGGGCAGTGATATAAATAGCTTTAATTGTTAAATACTTTTGTAGAAAAAATGGGTTTGAAGGATGGATGGAGAGAGGGAAGTCGGAGAGGGGTAAGGTGGGTTGGCGAGATTGTATAGTGGTTGAGGGGTGTTGGTAAGGTGGGGTGACAGTACTGAGTTTGGAAATGGAAGGAGGGGTAGGGACATACCTCCTAAATCCAAAATGCTTGTCCTGACATTGGGTTACATCATCGATATGTCATCATGATCGTATGCGCCTTGAAAATATGAGTCCACTGATATATAACTCTCAATACTCATGCCTTCAATTTTTTAGTTATAAAATATATTTAAATTTAAATATAAAAAAATTAAAATAATGTTATGTTATTGGCTGCTTAGATTCCTTATTGTGGCTTATATTGGCGATAGCTCAGCCACAACGAGGAATAAGTCAACCACATTGGGGAGCAAGCACTGTTTTCACAAATTTGCGAAAAAAAAATGGGGAAATTTTGAGGGGAAAAAGGGAAATTTTGAGGAAAATTCTAGATATTTTGAGTGTTTCTAAGGGGTAAAAGAGAAATATTGAGGGGAAATGGGAAATTACAAGATGGCGGGGGATCCAAAGATCAACAGCCCCCAGCCCTTGTCCTCGGAGGAACATTGCCTATCTACTGCACACGAGGCAGCATCCATTCGATGGACTGTAGTTTCAGTTCCACTGTCTCCAGGCTTTCTCCCGTACCCACGGAGGTGTCTGCGTGCGTATTAGCTAGAAGCAGCACCAGCTCCTGCTTCCAACTGAAGATGATTCGTTTGTGGACTGTAGTTTCAGTTCCACTGTCTCCAGGCTTTCTCCCGTACCCACGGAGGTGTCTGCGTGCGTATTAGCTAGAAGCAGCACCAGCTCCTGCTTCCAACTGAAGATGATTCGTTTGTGGTCTTTGGAAAATCCCAATAGCACGGACAGCAGAACACACACTTCGAACTTGCCTCCAGGGTATATAGGAACACTGTAGTCATCTTCGATTCCCCAGCCTGCCATATTGGCCGCAGACAGCTCATTCGGCATGAGCGAAGGGTAATTTCTGATCGTCGAGGTTATGCCTACATTTCGCGACTGGTCCACCTCGACACCGTTGAGAAAATACGCGATGCGATCGATCAGGTGAAGAATTCCATTGCTCGTTATTTTCGTCGATGCCTGGTTGAACTAATCTTCTTTCGTTAGAGTCCCCCTTACTTGCAGGAAAGACTGGCTAGGAAGAGAGCAGATATCTTGGTGCTGGACCGCAATACAAACTTCCGATGGTAGTGTGTATGGTCCGATCAGGAAGGGCCGGTATGCATGAAGTTCCACTTTCGTTATGCTACCTTCGAAAACGGCCGGCTCTTCGATGTTTAGGTAATCTTCCTTGACTACTGACTTTGAATCCGAGACTGCGGAGGAAAATCTCGCTAGCATGGAGACCTGCGACGTACTCACTGCAGGTATTGCATTGCACTTAGTTTTATTGGTTCTGTTTGCCGTAAATCTCATTCCTATCTTCTCAAATGCAGGCGTAGGGTGATATCTTCGTTTAGAAAGTTTACCAACTCTCTGTGTTGGTCGACGACTGTCACTGCTCAGCCTAGCATTGACGTATGTGCCATTGCATTGACTGGCGATGTGTTCACAGGCCGCAACGACTCGTGTGTTTTGCCAGTTTCGTAGATGTGTGGCTAGAACCCCAGAATTGGTCCGATAGTATCCGGCTTCGTAAAGTCGCTGCATCTGATGACACCCTTCAGAGTATTGGGATTCCTATGTAGTTAGAATTCCATGTCGGGGGACAGCGAATCTTCAATGCACCTTGCAATATCATCTATTTCATAAGAACCTATGGGCGATGTTACTTCGTTGGGGACATTACCACTTTTTACAAGGTATATCTCACAGTTTTTTTTCATAGATGTTTGGTATCGCATTGTAGGTTTGAATATCGACAAGGCCTATGCACCCCCCCCCCCCNATCGTACCCACACGCAGCTCGGAGCTACGCCCCGTCAAGATAAACGTTATCGACATGACTGATGGTTTCCCGTCGATGTGCAGCCATTTTATACAAGTACTTGTACGAGCGAACCAAGAAGCGAATACACAAATGGCCACAGTCCCACGTGTTAGGCATCTGATCCATCTCATAGTTGTATGCCAGCTTCGTTCCTTTCAGGTACCGTCGCAGTTCGGGTGGAGGACGCAAATTCCCAAAACTGTCATAATAGTCTGCATGTTTACTTTGCTTTATGTAAGCCACCCAGTGCGTACCGGGCCCGGTTGTCGTGTCCAGATTAATTATGCCGCACTCATTACGTTTTAGTTTCTGTGGCAATTCGTCTCTCATAAACACTCCCCTGAAAAGAGGCATTTCCAATTTGCGCGCAAACAGTTCCAAATCTATGTTAGTGAGCTGTCGTCTCGGTAGAGATTTAATTATTGCCCCTTCCTGCTGCGTCGGTTTTGCACATTTCCACCTCCTACTGGGCATGGCCTCTTGGCGGCGGTTTTTACCCATGGCGATAACTTCCACGTTTGCATTGTGTCTTTGGGCCTCAGACAACTGCTTCCGTTCGTTAGATGCTGTGTTGACGGCTCGGGCGATACCACTCGTGGCTCTGATTAGGCCCCCGAGGGCCCGGAGTGCAGGCAAAAGCAACGGAAAAAAATCCGCCGGTAGATGTTTTCTTGTTCTTGCATGCTTTTCTTCCCTTTGTCCCTGCTTTTAGTTTCACATGTGCCTGTTCCCATTTTAACCTGTGCCTTTCTCTTGCTCTCATCACCCTTTCTTATCTTCATCAAGTTAGATACGGCCCATGCGGCTATTTTTCTCCGAATCCAGTGTCTAAAGATTTTCTTATCTCGTCGGCCTTCTGTGCAAGTATTTTGTCTGCCTGGTGTCGGGTTTCCAGATCCTTATTTAGGGAGTAAGCGATGTCGTGCTGCCTGCACGCCTTGTCAAGTGCATTAAGGCCTGTGTCACCACATGGCAGCCTTTTAGCTATCTTCGTTCCCGGCCCGCAGAACTTGTATCCGTGATTGTGCAGTTCAAACGCTAGATTGTTGATCAGCAAATTGACGATCCCGCTTCCAGCTACAGTCTTACCTCTTCGAGACATCGCGGTGAACTGAGCGAGAAAAGTATAAATACGCTCCTTTTATACTTTTTTGTTTCAGTTTCATTCTAGACTTTTAACAGTACGGACATAAAGTGCTAATGATGCATCTGCTTTGTCGCTTCTACGGTAAAACATTTACAGCTTTGCGCAGCATGTGTCGACTTGAAATAACAACCTGCACAACGAAAAGTTCAAGTATGACCTTTCAATGCAAACTCTGCCAGAGGCAGTTTACACGGGCTGACATTTTGAAGAGACATTCTAAAACTTGTAGCACTGGTTCTCTGCAACTACAATCGACGCCGCAGTTAGCACCGCACTTAACACTGCACTTAGCACTGCACTTAGCACCGCACTTAGCACTGCACTTAGCACCGCAATAAGCACCACACTTAGCACCGCAATAAGCACCACACTTATCATTGTACTTAGCACCGCAATCAGCGCCGCACTTAGCACCACACTTAGCACTGCACTTAGAACCGCACTTAGCACCGCAATAAGCACCACACTTATCATTGTACTTAGCACCGAAATAAGCACCACACGTATCATTGTACTTAGCACCGCAATCAGCACCGCACTTAGTACCACACTTAGCACTGCACTTAGCACGACACACACCACACCATGGTAGTGGTAACATACATATTATAAAGTAAGATGTTTTTCTACCCATATGCATTAATGCTGAAGATGAAGATATCTCCCACGAATCACGACATGGAAGTCTATTTCCGAATACAGTGATGTGCATCATCGCTGGACCATTAAGTTGTGGCAAGACGTGCGTCCTACTAAGCCTGCTGGAAGAAAATAACTGTCTTAGGTTCGAGAATTTGTACCTGTATTCAAAATCGCTTCAGCAACAGAAATACCATAAACTGGCACAGGTACTGCAGGCCGTGGATGGTGTGGGTTATTTCCCTTGCAGTGATAACGAAGTTGTTGCACCACCGAGTGAAGCACTGTGAAACTAGATATTGGTTTTTGGTGACATTGCCTGCGGGAAACCAAAGTGCATCCAGGAGTACTTTAGCATGGGACGGCACGCGACCGTGGACCATGTCTACCTCAGCCAGACATATTCGCGCATACCCAAACAGCTGCTCCGCGAAATGCAAGCATGTTGGTGTTGTTTCGCGTGGACGATGTAAATTGTCTCCATGTTTACGACGATCACGTCAATATGGACATGGCGCTATCATATTTCCAGAGTCTGTGCGCCTTGTGCTGGAATGAGAAATGCGCATTTTTGACGATCGTTAAGCACTGGCCAGTATATGATGGAAGGTACCGACGGGGATTAGATCAGTTCATCGTGACCGTCGAGAATGAGTTACAGCATATCGAAATTCGGGCAAAGTAACCTCAAGCTGCGTCTTCACAAAGATAAAGATGGAGTTTGTCTCGTACCAAGAAACGATGGAACTTGTGATGCTGGCAGAAGAATAATTCGAAATGATAGTGAACCCGATCGATCCAAGGATACTGTTACTACAAATTCCTTCCTCTAAACTGGCAATGCCATCATCTCGGAATTGCGCATAATGTTGACTGAACAAAACACGTTCTTTCGCAACTATCTGTCCGAGCTCGGGGCCAAGATGGAGTGTGTGAAGACCGAGATCGTCCGTAATATGGTGGCTATGGACGAGCACGTGGAGAGTATTCAAAGGCAAACTACGGACAGATTGAATGTGGCATTTGCACAAAATGAAGAGAATCTGAAGGAGCGGAAATATTCCATAGATCATACATTCGCTACCTCGATTTCCCGTCTCGCCATGAAAACTGATATTCAGAACCATAGCACGGACATATTGGATGCCTGCAGCGAACGCCTGGGCAAGATCGAAAGTCTTTTGAAGGATATGCACTACTAAACCTATGAAATAGAGCAACAGTATCTATTTTTATTCAGTGCGATGTCGGACATAGCTAGCGACTTACATCGGACGATTCAGTCTGTTCGCTCGAAGTTTTTGCTCGCCAAAAGGGCCAAAATTGCACCCGACCTTACGAGTCTTGAAATTTTTAAACCCATTACTCGTCGTCTTGAAGTGCTCGGGGAGTGTGGTGGAGCACCCATAACCGTGAATACCGAAATCGACGATACTGCTGAGCCTATGAAGAGGCGGAAACATGATGTACAAACAGATCGGAACGATGTTTGTCATGCAAGGAAAAGGTACGGAAGAAAGTCTTCAAACCCAATGCTCTGGTTTCACGCTACCTACGACCGTACACATCTCGCAATAATGATACGACATACGGCGTATACAGGCATAATGATAAATGGTTGCTCGGTTCTAATGAGTTTCTACCTGGTGGGACAATCCATTTAGGCGATTACAAGACACGTGGAACCCCCTGGTCTTTACGTACTTCTATTTCGCAAGGAGCCGAGGGAGTTTACAGGATCCGATCTGCTGGAATACAAGACTTTGCTCGAACTCAAGCATGCACTTTACCAAGATAACAATCCTGACAGAGGTGTTTATAAGGACGAAGATCACGAAAAAATCTACATTCTCGCAGACCTTGTCAGTGGCCTAGCACTGAAAAGCCGTGAATGTCTGAAGGAGATAGACGAAGACTACAAAACCAACTACGTATTCTGGGACGATCCAAACGAGTTGTTCGATAGACTTAGACTACTGCTCGCTTCGGAAAGGGGTGGAAATTACTCCCACACTAACAAGATAATTTCAATCATTGAATAACTGAAGGAGGGAGGCTACATAGAATGAGTAGATTGGGAATGGTCAATGAACTGCGCACATCCGCGAGACGCAAGTACCACCGCCGCAAGGTCGTGATATGTGGGATGGACGATCTATTTCAAACCGACCTCGTCGAGATGATACCGTATACTCGGGTCAACAAGGGCTACAAATACATGTTGACCATCATCGATGCATATAGAAAACTCACCTGGGCCAGGTATGTCACGTCGAAGAATGCCCGTGATGTCAGAGGCCATGACTGATGTGCTGCATGAAGGACGCATCCCGACTAATCTACAAACCGACCAGGGCAAGGAGTTCTGCAATGCAAAGTTCAAGAAACGTAACATAATTCATTATTCCACGTACATCAGTCTAGTAACTTCTATCGTCAAGAGATTCAACAGGACTGTGAAAGGCAAGATGTGTTGGCATTTTACTGTGAATGGCAACTACGAGCAGTTGTATATACTCCCAATAGACGTACGTGAGTACAATTCTACCGTTCACTCTACTGTACTCATGAAGCCCGAAGACGTGAAAGACGACTCCCTGCTTTGAACTTTGTACACTGACATGAAAAGGAGGGACCCACGCAAGCCTAAAGCCAAGGTTGGAGACCTAGTGTCCATCTCCAAACAGAAAGGCATCTTAGAGGAAGGATTTACAGCGAATTGGAGCCCCGAACTATTTCGTGTTCGACGTATACGCAACTATGCTCCGTGGACCTACTCTCTCGAGGATCTGAATAATGTTCCAATCCATGGAGGTTTATACGCCGTGGAGATCCTGCCTACAAAGTTTCCAGTTGTGTATTTGGTCGAGAAGGTGCTGAAACGACGTAATGGACTGCCGTATGTCAAGTGGTGGGATTTCCCAGCCTGTTAAAATTCCTGGGGCGCCAATGAGAACATCGAGCTGTGAACACAGAAGATTGCAATTAATAAACCTTTGTATACGTGTTTACTCATTTCGTACTTTACTAAATAAAAGTCGAGTAAAAAAGTTTTATTTATTTTAACCCCCCCCCCCAAACCTCCCGCTTTATATAAAAATATTTTTAATAAAAAACATTTTATTTATGAATAAATTAAGAAATTAAATATGATGATTTTCATGACCTCGTCACCATTCGGTACAGGTCGATAGCACTCTTGTCGATAGGAATATATCTCTGGTGGTTGAAACATGTTACCAGTGCACTCTATAGGATGATACTAAAAATAAATGGTCAGTAGATGGCATGGCGTGGAAGGGGTCGAGCGAATACGAGTAATTTACCTATTAAATAACCAACAAATAAATTGACGAGGATGGGTCGTGGGGGACCTCTGGAAATGTAGGTTTTTTATATAATAATTCATAATGATTATTTTTAAAAATTTTAAAATGTATAAACATGAATTTTTTTATTTTTTATAAATTTTGCAAAGTAGTTATATGTTTTGGGATTTTCCAGAATTTTTTGGCTTTAAGGTTACTGGGTCAAGGTTAAAGGTCAAGGTCGCAGACATCCAACATGGCTGACGAGATGTACACTAGCCGACCTGGCGAGGTCCGGTCATGTCAGGAGCTTAGTCGATCCACCTGTCATCGAATCCCAGACCTCCTACATATACATTTTTAAATAACTTTTTAAAATAATTTTTTAATTGTTAAAAAAAATGTTATACATTTTTTAAGGATTTTATAATTGTTTGGCAATTTTTTTTATTATTGTGGTTTGAAGGTTATTCATTACCACGGGCATGGGGTCTTGGTCAAGGTTGAGGTCAATATGGGGGTTGGGTGACGTCACAACATGGTGGTCGGCCGGCTCCTGGCTCCTGTGCCCCGGCCCTCTGTATCCCATTTAAAACACATTATGGCCGACATCTCCAAACTATACTACTGGCGCTTGTCGCTTGCTTACAGCTGTGAGTGCAGGTCCACTGCCCCATGCTACCGGCCCACTCATATGTGCACATTATTTCTTGGCGTTTCTGCGTTACTTTCCATTGCATATGCTATATCACTGAATTCCTCTTTGCACGTACTTCCAGATGCCGTTGAAATAAATGCATGCTTCCAGGGGGAAAATCGTATGTGGTATAATTATTTCTGTCCACACACGTGTTACTAATAGTCACTTTGCGGCAAATTACTTACCCTCATGCGTAATTTCATGTAGCGAAAGCCACATTTCGTGATCTGCAACAGTTACGGAAATCTTGGGGACGTCCACACGTTAGGCGGACCACCATATGTGTGTATGTGTGTGTGTGTATTTACGTGTTGGTGTGTGTGTGTGATATTTTAAAAGCGAGGGAATATAAATAAAAGATTGCCAATACGACATACACAGGGGCACGACGCTGAAGGCGCCGTAATCTCGCCTCACGTTGCAGATTGCAGACAGAGGCGCGTGTGGCGACAGCGAGAGTGAGCGAGTGGCGTGCGCGGAGGGAGGGTCCTGCCAGCACGTGTCAGTCCGCCCACCGCTCCTGTTGAGCGGCCACCTGTGGAAGCCAGCAGAGCGACTTAGCTTTCGCGTCGGCCACTTTGCGACCCCTAATTACAACCCTGCTACAATCTCCACACACCCGCATTCCCCTCTAATCATCCTGGCTTGCTCCGCTCTCTTCGGCCCTGCCTCTTCCTGCAATTACTGCTGAGTATGCACCTTCCCCGCGTCGCTGCTCCGCGTTCACAGTTATCGACAGCCGTGCCCACGTCACGTGATCGCCGTGCCTTTATCACAGTTCCGACTTACCCGTCCTCCACAAGACGTGCCAACTTCACTTAGTAGGAAACCCATCATGGATGAATGTCGGACATTCGGGAACACCTCGCGTCTAATTCTGTAACGTTTTTCTGCCTTTAGTTACCGCATAACTTTTTCCACGAGATGAAATAGGTATACACACTTAATTCGCGGTTACTTCCAACATTCCCTGAAGCCCTACATAAATTATACTTTCAACCTCCTCCTTCACCTCGTGCAAACAGAGCTGAACCAAGTTAAAAAAATTACACCATTTTACACCAAAGGCGCAACGCACCGCATTCGTGCGCACTCAGTTTAATGATAATTTGCGCGAAAGAATTTCTTACCAGGCGTTATCAACACGCATTTCTTCCCCTGTTTTGTTTTTATTTTAATTTATAGATAAAATATAATGAAAGTTCAGTTTAACCAAAATTAAGATATTACACTCATTTGCAAAACAAAATTGATTACCATGGACGAACCACGCGAATACAACGAATGTCGCTGCCTATAATCGTCATAGCCCGACACGTGTCCCATTTGCGTTTAATGCGGTTTGCTTGCGAGGACGTGTCACTAGGGGCATTCACACAGCTGCAAGACACCGAACAAGGCCTCAGTAGCCGTGTCCAGTGAACACGCAGCATGCCCCGACCTGAGCCTCGCTCAGCACGTGTGGAACGGGCAGCATGGCAGCTTGCGGATTGGCGACAAGTGTCGTTCAGCGTCGAGTCGTGGTTGTCATACAGACGACAGCATGATCAGACTCCGGAGACGTCCTGGCCAGCTCCGTGATCCACGCTTCATTGCAGAGCGGCACACCGCCCCAACGAGAGGTGTCGTGGTGTGGTGTGCCATCTCATCTCCTACGGTTACCGCGCCCCACTGGTGGCGATTGCAGGAACCCTGACAGCCCGGCGACCATCTGCGCTTCCTTTCCTCGGGCAGTTTGACGACGCCATTTTCCAGCAGGATGATGCCTGGCCTCACAAAGCACGGGTATCTCTGGCCTACCTTCTTGATGTCGACATGCTTCCTTGGCCAGCAACTTCCCCAGACCTCTCGCCCGTCCCAGATTGGACGGAAACTTCTGCCAGTGGCAACTACGGCGGATGTGAAGAGTCGGCTGCTCCAGTTGTGGCAGGATCTTCCTCGGGAGAATACCCGACGTCTGTATGCCTCCATGCCTGACCGTATCGCAGCCTGTCTCCGTGCTATGGGTTGTACACCACCATAGTAAGTGCACCAAGAAAGTGTTGGTCCCCTGTAATACATGCTTGATGTGGTACAACATTTTGATGTTTTCTGTATACATAATATCATGTCCTGTACGTGAACCAACTTAAGTGACCCTGCGATGGCACCTTTAGGGTAATCAATTTGTTTTTGGAAATGAGTGTATTATTTTAACAGAAGCATAAAACGCTTACGATACATGCAATAATTAGTAAAAAAAACCAAGACATCATTTTAGAAGTATTATTTGAAAATGTTTTAAGAAGTAAATTTCATTTATAGTTTAAAATTCACTATAATCACAAAATGCATGACACAAGAAACGCCATAATAACGGGGAAAAATATAATTCAACAAACAGATGATTGATTTCAGAACACAGCCTGCTGCGTTGCCAAACTTACATATTTGGACAAAGATATCAATAAAGATATGGCTTACATAATAACACATAAATACACTTACGAGTAACCATAGTTATGGGCCCTTTTATCACAAAGACAAGCACGTTGACTATCTTAAACCAAGCTTAAGTTGGATAATAGTTTCCCTGGACGTAATGTCCAATAATAAAATAGAACTGTCACTCAATAACGGAATAACGGTTTTTGTAATAATTCTTGGTAGTCATTGGTATTCACGCCAGTAAAGTTCTGCAACCCGTGAGGAGCAGGAATTTAACTTACTTTAGTTTGTAGCAAAGTAGATTTCTGGACATATACCTCCTCCCATTACAGACATCCACTCAGCCCTCTCAAAAATGTCTAGGAGCTTGTAACAGGATCTTTGAAACGCCTTTTTTTTTATATATCGAGGGGCCTCAAACCCAGTGTAACATGTCCGCTCACGTTACCAAGGAAATTTTAAACTGAACAATTACATGCCTTTAATTTAGAGGGAAATTAAGTACCGGAATGTTGATTGCCACTTGAGAAAGCACACATTTCTTCACAGCATTCCCAAAACTGAATAATTTGCCTGGAATGTCGCTCATACGGTGTATACCAGTGCATCCACTCATTATGGATCCAGCGTCAAACTTCTGGTTTCGTCCAGTTATTGTATATAGTCGTCTCATGGTTACTCACAACTTTTTTGAAGCCCCGCTGAAGTTCTACTTTCAGACTATTCCTACGCCATGTGCAAATAAAGCTAAACCAAGTTTAGAAAATTACGCCAAAGGGACAACGCACCGCATTCGTGCGCACTCAGTTGAATAATATTTCACATTAGAACTATCTATTACTAACCATAACAAACACTTTCTCACAGTTTGTATTCATATTTATTACAAATAAATACTCTTATTAATAGATAAAATATATGAAAAAGTTCAATTTAACCAAATACATATTTTTACGTTTTATTAATGTTTTACCTTTGATTCCGCGGAGAACAGGTTGCGAAAATTTGGAGAAAGTTCGGCGGTATCATCCATAAGGAAGTGCACACGGGATATGCAGAAGTGTCGGGCAAGTGTTTTGTAAAGACGGCTCATACTAAGCTAGTTGGGACACACTCGAGCAGTTCTGGAAGTCCTGCGTGGGTGGGCAGGAAGAAGACAGAGCTCACTCACGCACCCTACTCAGACAATACATACACAGACTATCAAACTAACGATATAAACAACACACAAAACACACACGAACACCGATACGCCACAACATCAAGTACAAGAATACATTCGCGTACCAAGCCCTCTGTCTCCCATGGGTGGAAGGGTTGTGGTCGTAAGGGTGGAGCCAGAGGCACCCCTTAGCAACTCTATAACGTAACAAGTATTTAACCATTTCTTCTTCTTAATTTCTATTTCAAGCCCCATAAATTATTTTGTGTGAAATTTTTTTAATATGTATTGTATAATGACCCCGCCTCGGATGGCCATTTGGCTAAGTGGGGTTTAAAGTTTTCTAAATTTTCTTCTTCTGTCCACAGCGTATCCTTCGACAGCCAATTGCAAACACCAACAATGCCAGGGGAATGGTGGCGTGTATCACTGAACCTGCCAGTCGACAAAATTATGATTCACGAGAAGTTACTGCAACTTACAAGGCATACTCCTTATGTCATTTTGAGCAAATTATGCCATATAAATGTGGGTCCTGTTCGCAATATTTACAGAGTAATTCGAAAAATTGGAAAAGCATCACAGTGTGATGCTCGTGACCTTGAACACCATGAAGTGTGTCTGTCTGTTTCACTGTGTACTGCGTGAACAGAGAGCGTTCCTGCTCACGTATTGCTGCAGAGTTTGGTTGTGAGAGGTAGTCACTGCCTCGCATCGCCACTTGCATTTCCCACACGAGAATACGCTGACACGTCGTCTGATGCTCAACAGGAAACAACAAAGTCTGATGGTAATTAATATTTTTACTTCTGAAAGTGTTATTTGTTCTCTCGTTACCTTTAAAATGTTTCGAATTACTCTGTAAATATTGGGAACAGGACCCATATGTATATGACATAATTAGCTACAAATGACGTAAGGAATAAGCCCTGTGAGTGGTGGTAACTCCTCGAGGATCATACTGCATACTGCGGCTGAAATGGTTGTCAAATATTATTTATGATAACTACGACTATTCCCGTGGGTTAGGAATCTCTATGCTTAGTTTGTCAGTTAGACATCTACGCCGCCAGGGTGCATAGTGTCGCATCTGTGTGGATATTTAGTTTTGTGTGTAAATAAATTGGATGATTGCAATTTTCGTAAAATAAATATAATCGTGTAATATTTTCATATTTCCATTGTGCTAGAACGTACGTAAATAATAAAACTATGATATTAACACTAGAGTGGACATATAATGACATTTTCCCACATATTTTTTTTTTAAATATTCTGTCCTAAAACTGAGGTTACCAAAACATTGGCTTTATTAAAATATTACATCTGAATCCAATAAAAAGGGAAATATAGTCTATAATATAACTTTAGGGCTTTCTATCGCAGTTTCCTTATGAGAAAGGAGAAAAGTACAAAGTTTGTTTTAGTGACAGTTATATTTATTTAGCACTTAAATTCTAAACGCTCATCCATTGAAATAAGCCTGCTTATGAACGGTCAATGCCAAATATGGATTCATTGTTACTTTTTGCTATTGTAAACACAATTGAAGGACATAAATAATTAATACGAAATAAACTTAATATTTAAGATTTTGACTGGGGAAAGTATAATTACAATTCGAACCAAACATGAACTTTTACACATAAATAAAGAGAATTTCTCAATTTACGGGGAGCTTAAAAGTGACCTCTTTGGAAGAGCAGTGCGCGTTGCGGCGGAAACTTTCTCTATGCCGAACTCTCCTATAAGTAACCTCGTTCTGAGTAGAGTCGACCTTACCGCGGGCGAGCACGCTGTCACTACGTCCGGCCGAGCGAGGTCCGAACTAGCTAGTCATTGTGGAAGGGAGTCTGCATTGAGCGCCGATCTCCGCTCGCGGCTTCTCATCTGGATTGTCTGCCCCCGCGTCCTTTCTCCGCTCCTTCGCACTTTCCACTTCCTTCGTTTGTTGTCACGCCTCAGTTGTTGTTCCTGTGCGGACTGGCCTTGGAGCATCACTTTCCTCCCACCTCTCGCTATGCGAGGTATTTGTGGCAAAGCAGTCGACTTTCACCGTCGACGTTTAACTTTCGGATCAGCTGCAGAGCGTGGTCCGCCCTCTTCCTCGGGATGTCCGGCTGGACCAGGCAGTGATGCCCGGCGCCTTCAGCAGGGTTGCCAACTCCCTCACATTTCCCACGACGTATCGCCCAGACAAAACGACGATGGAAACATTTAAACAAAATAAAACAGTTTTAACCCGTTCAGTGCCCGTGACCTTGATGGAGAACATGTTGCACATGAAGGATACTTATGGTCAGAACTGTACACAACACGGAATCAGCGGCCCGTGTTTTGAACGCCTTCTATGACAGAAATATGATTTCATTAGCGAATGGTGAATGCTGATATCAGCCAACTCGCATAGCGTTTTCCATTGGTCGCGAGAAGCTCGGTCTAAACTCGCACAGCAATGACCAAAGAAATAACGGCGATACTTGAGCTGGTAAATTAATTCGGCGCTGAAAGGGTCAAGTACTCTCGTAACGTCAAGTCGGTATTATATACCAGTCAGCATTTGCTCTCGACATACACGATGCAAAATATAGTCAGAGTTTAGTGTGAATTGAATGTCTGATCTACTCAGCTTTAAAACAGACGGCACCAACACGCACGGGAAGAAAATATATCTTACATATTCCGTCAAGCGTTACTTCTCGAAAGGCGCTTGTTGACGAACGCCACCTGAAGGCGTCGCTTGCCGCAAACTGTGGCGGCAGCGTTAGAGCAGCAGGGTAGAAGTACCTGTCATTGCAGGTGGCAAATTACTCACACCGTGTTTATTATTATTAAGGAGGTTTTACAAGCATACTGAGATACGGGATAAATGAAGTCTAGTCCTATGTCCATACGGGATAATTCTTTGCACCCCAGGATACGGGGATTTCCGTACAATGCTAGACAGTTGGCAACCCTAGTCTTAAAGCACGTGGCATTTCCACACTCTACTTTCAGACAAGCTGGTGTTAATGTATGCTTCACGCTTTATTGAATACTTCTCAAAGCCTTTCTTGTATTTAGTTCGTCGTGCACGTCTAATGTGTATTTTCCACAGACCAACTAAAAAAAAATTGGTTGTCTGTAAAGTCGGTTTACTGACGATAGTTGAACGTGACAACGTCTTAAGAAAATACTGATGGAATGGTAGCATTTTTCAAAAGAAAATTTTAATTTCATTTGTTTAATAGATTTGTATGTATATAGAGAAGGAGGTAATTGGAAATCACAATGAAATTGATCAAGTGAGATTTATTTGTACGCATAAATACAATTATGTCAATTTTTTTTTTTCAATTTAATAGTTTTTACAAGTATAAATGTGCGTTGAGCAATTGTTTTACAACTTTTAAACATGTGTAATATTTAATTTCTTACAATCTGTGTTATTCTGTTGAGAATAGGACGATGATAGGAAAAGTAGGAAATGAAAGGGAGTGTTTCGAGTTTAATGTGTCTTGAAAAAGTCAAATCGATGGTGGTGCCTCCTAGTGTTGTTGAGTTATTAACGTCTGATGCACAATCGACATTAAACATGTCTTTCATGAATTTGATGAATGTTTTTTCGCTCGTTCCGCGCTCTCGCTTGCACTTCAAGCCTTACATGGAACGCCTCAGAGCGAGGTAACGCCGCATGAGTCATGTTTTTTCGTGCGTGCAGCCGGCTCTATCGAATTATAAGACGTTGTCACGTCAAAATGAATACTGCTGTGAATCTAGTACTGTATCAACACGTCCATTACTGAGGCTGTGTATTTGTTGGAACACGTACTGTGCCTGTTACATTTATGCCACTTGTATTGCCTGTGTTTTGTCTGACACATTCTGTATATTTGTTTGTAAATATCTTTTCAGAGCGATATCAAGGGCATAAGTCTCATGGCATTATAACAGGCATTATGCGTTTTATATCGCCTACCAAAGATACACTACCAAAGATATTACAAAAATTAACCCGCGGTTAATTGGACACTTACAAAAACGCTTCTTAGGATATACTGTACTTTTATGTTCATTTTATACCCTGCCCCCGAATGTCAAATTGACGTTTGACTTGCACCCGGTAACTTTACTTATTAGCTGATCAATAGAAAATGTGAAATTGTTCGGTACGCAGATATGTTACTAACAGGTAAGTTATTCCTATTATGTGCACGAGAGAAATTAAAACTAAATGAAATAAATTATGCGCGCAGATATTTAAACATTAGCACTTGCAACAGGACTTAAAAAAAACACTTGGGCTACAGCAGTGATCAGTGCCAGCTGTGCTGGGAGCCTGCTAGGCGACAGTGTGTGTATATATATTATGTTTTTAAACTACGTGACGAAATTCAAACCATATCGTCTATGGGCAAATATAAACAAGAAATATTAATAGCAAAATATTTGTAAAATTCAGCTAGTATTTTTAAAATGAAAAACCAAAATCAACAAAATAGCGCCGGGAGTTGGCAACTTCACGTACATTGCGTGAATAACAAGTTGCATACCACGAAGGCGAACGGAATTGGCCCGCCACGTGGGAAATAAAATGCAGTCGCTTCTGGCAGTCTTTGCTACTCCAATTGTTAATCTCCCACAGTTCGTGTGGTTTGTCTCACGTGCGCTAACAAGTAACCAGTGGCTGCGCCCACGTAATTCGAGGTTATGGTGGCCTATGTGCAGGCGCTCTTCGCAGGCTGTGCCACTTCCGTTCGCCTGCGTGATATGCAACTTGTGGTGCGCGCAGGTGCGTATCGCTGCGGACTCCCTGCGTTGCTTTGCCTAACTTCAACTTAAATTAAAAAATACTAGATGCATTTTCCGAACATTTTGCTACTATAGGGTTTATTATGTCTATTAGCCCATAGATTCTGTGGTTTGAATTTCGAAATGTGATTTAAAAACACCTTGACACCGTGTGTGTATGCTTATATATACGCACAAATACACGTACATGCGTATATATATATACCTGGTTATCCAGGGACAAATTTTTGTGAGATCATTAGTTATGGGAAATGAGGTAAAAAATATAATACGCTCTATGACTTAACGTGAGTATTAAGGGAGACAAATACCGTTGAAGATTAAGAATTATAATAAGTTATTTACAAAATGTAAGAAACTACTTGAAAGAAACAAAAAAATCCGAGGATTCCGTTAACTTGAAGTGATATCTGACATCTGATAACATCTTGTAGGCGGTAACGTATGCCATTATTAGAACATTATTAGGTGTTATTTTACATATCATAATAAGTGTGCTATCCGTGGGTTTTTTAAGAACTGTTACGACGCAATAATCGCGTGTACGTTAAAGGAACACAAAACGTTGCTATCGTGTAACACTTTCAGGCAAATGGTTCTCGGGAAAACATGCAACGTTTGAAAAAGCGCCATGTTTTGCCAGCTATGGCACGTTCATGACTAATTCCAACTTTTTGAAGCTCTGCTGAAGTTCTACTTTCAAGCCATTCATCCGCCTCTTGCAAACAAAACTAGTCGAAGTCTGGAAAATTACACCACAGGAACAACGCACCGTATTCGAGCAAAAGCAGTTTAATAATATTCCACTTGGGTGCCATTTCTCATATGCACTCGGCATTTCCAACACTTCTATTTTCTCTCTCTTTTTAATTATATTAATTATAAACTAAGGGTTTCAATTTATAGATAAAACACAAGTAAAAGTTCAATTGAATCAAAAATAAGATACTTGAATGTTAACAGAAGATGACAACGCTTGCAATACATGAGATATTTGTGAAACAACCAAACATGTCATACATGGACTGATTTGTCAAAGACTTGATACAAAAAGTGTGAAGGTACATTTAATAGGCTGCAGGTATGAAGCTTTCCAATGACGCAAGATGTTATTGTGCACCGAATGTTCAGAGATGGCAGAAATGAAATCAGGCCAACTCTCACTATTGACCATTCTGTTGTTTCATCGCACGTAGTTTATGACATTTTGCAAAAAAAAACAATTTTAATTCTCACTTTTCAAGGGTATCTCTGCCACTTAACTATCACGCTAGGTTATAGCGAGTATTTTGTTTCCCGCTTCATTTGATGTAACTTGTCGTCTCACACAGTGTGTACTTGGAGTTGACGGTAATAGTGCTCTCGCTGTCAACTACACTCAGCGCACGTAAGACTGCCTGTTAAGGCTTCTTCACTGTGAACACGTCAGTCTGTCTGTTAAGGCTTCTTCACTGTGAACACGTCAGTCTGTCTGTTAAGGCTGCTTCACTGTGAACACGTCAGTCTGTCTGTTAAGGCTGCTTCACTGTGAACACGTCAGTCTGTCTGTTAAGGCTNGGAGTTGACGGTAATAGTGCTCTCGCTGTCAACTACACTCAGCGCACGTAAGACTGCCTGTTAAGGCTTCTTCACTGTGAACACGTCAGTCTGTCTGTTAAGGCTTCTTCACTGTGAACACGTCAGTCTGTCTGTTAAGGCTGCTTCACTGTGAACACGTCAGTCTGTCTGTTAAGGCTGCTTCACTGTGAACACGTCAGTCTGTCTGTTAAGGCTGCTTCACTGTGAACACGTCAGTCTGTCTGTTAAGGCTGCTTCACTGTGAACACGTCAGTCTGTCTGTTAAGGCTGCTTCACTGTGAACACGTCAGTCTGTCTGTTAAGGCTGCTTCACTGTGAACACGTCAGTCTGTCTGTTAAGGCTGCTTCACTGTGAACACGTCAGTCTGTCTGTTAAGGCTGCTTCACTGTGAACACGTCAGTCTGTCTGTTAAGGCTGCTTCACTGTGAACACGTCAGTCTGTCTGTTAAGGCTGCTTCACTGTGAACACGTCAGTCTGTCTGTTAAGGCTGCTTCACTGTGAACACGTCAGTCTGTCTGTTAAGGCTGCTTCACTGTGAACACGTCAGTCTGTCTGTTAAGGCTGCTTCACTGTGAACACGTCAGTCTGTCTGTTAAGGCTGCTTCACTGTGAACACGTCAGTCTGTCTGTTAAGGCTGCTTCACTGTGAACACGTCAGTCTGTCTGTTAAGGCTGCTTCACTGTGAACACGTCAGTCTGTCTGTTAAGGCTGCTTCACTGTGAACACGTCAGTCTGTCTGTTAAGGCTGCTTCACTGTGAACACGTCAGTCTGTCTGTTAAGGCTGCTTCACTGTGAACACGTCAGTCTGTCTGTTAAGGCTGCTTCACTGTGAACACGTCAGTCTGTCTGTTAAGGCTGCTTCACTGTGAACACGTCAGTCTGTCTGTTAAGGCTGCTTCACTGTGAACACGTCAGTCTGTCTGTTAAGGCTGCTTCACTGTGAACACGTCAGTCTGTCTGTTAAGGCTGCTTCACTGTGAACACGTCAGTCTGTCTGTTAAGGCTGCTTCACTGTGAACACGTCAGTCTGTCTGTTAAGGCTGCTTCACTGTGAACACGTCAGTCTGTCTGTTAAGGCTGCTTCACTGTGAACACGTCAGTCTGTCTGTTAAGGCTGCTTCACTGTGAACACGTCAGTCTGTCTGTTAAGGCTGCTTCACTGTGAACACGTCAGTCTGTCTGTTAAGGCTGCTTCACTGTGAACACGTCAGTCTGTCTGTTAAGGCTGCTTCACTGTGAACACGTCAGTCTGTCTGTTAAGGCTGCTTCACTGTGAACACGTCAGTCTGTCTGTTAAGGCTGCTTCACTGTGAACACGTCAGTCTGTCTGTTAAGGCTGCTTCACTGTGAACACGTCAGTCTGTCTGTTAAGGCTACTTCACTGTGGGCACGTCAGTCTGTCTGTTAAGGCTGCTTCACTGTGGGCACGTCAGTCTGTCTGTTAAGGCTGCTTCACTGTGGGCACATAAGTCTGTCTGTTAAGGCTGCTTCACTGTGAACACGTCAGTCTGTCTGTTAAGGCTGCTTGGTCACCGAACAAATNAGTCTGTCTGTTAAGGCTGCTTCACTGTGAACACGTCAGTCTGTCTGTTAAGGCTGCTTGGTCACCGAACAAATTCATTATTTAACTCTCGTACGAAACACAGTTCAACTTGTAGAGATAACTTATAATTACTCTTTCCTCGAACATAAAAATTAGATCGCATTTTTTTACATTGTGGTATGGCAAAATTACAATTTTACAGTTTATTGAGACGCAAAAAAAAAATAATTTACAGAAAATTTAACAAAGGTGAATGGTAGGACATTCCTTAGTACATTTTAAGGTATGATTGGCGAAACTTATTTTACAAAAAATTTTTGACTATTACAAATAAAAAAATATGCCATAATTTCCTTAATTTAAGCAGTTTTAAAAAATTGCGAAAACATTTCACAGCGTGATTTTAAAGATTCTTTGATGTAACTTATGGTATCTCATTTCGTGTGTCTGATCTCATTTTTGTAAGTGAATTAGTTGTTATTAATTGTACGTGCCAAAGACACTAAAATTGTGATTTTGACAGGCCCTTCTGTAAAGAATATACCATTAATATTTTTATGATAGGAGAAATTATTTCTAAGTAATATTTTCAGCTTGAACATCATATACAAATATAAAACAACGAATTTTTTGTAATCAGTACGCTTGATATAGTCCATCCACTGTTACTTCCAACGTTTCTGAAGATCTGATAAAGTTATAATTTTAGGATATTGCTCCGCCTCATAAAAAAAGATATTCAGAAACGTTGGAAGTAACAGTGAATGGACTATCAAAAAAAAGGTGAGCCAAGTCTATAAAATTACTCAAAACGGACAACACCCCGAATTTGGGCCCAGCCTGTTTAATATAATTATTTTGCACAATAACTATTTCTTACTTCGCACTACCTAAACATCAATTTTCTCCCTGTTTTATTAATACCTACAATTATAAATGGTAAATTGTAATTAAATAAATTAAATACATATAAGTTAAAGTTAAATTTAACCAAAAGTAAGACATATAAGTTAACACAGCGCTTATGATAAATTACAAATTTAAGAAACAGCAAACACGCCATACATGGGGTGATTTTTCAAAGTATTGATCATAAAAGTGAGAAGATACCGCGAACGGACTATATATACAGTACGAGTAGTTAGCGCAGGGAATTTCTTTAAAGGTTGATGCCACAGGTGCTGGAGTCGGGGCCTCGTCAAGGCTCCCTCGGGTTATGCATATAGGGGCGGGCCGCCTGAGAAACCTGCACCCGTCCAGTAAAGCCGGGAGAGACAGGTTGTAGAACCGGTTGTAGAGAGTTTCCATCGCCTTCTTGAGTGAGTTTATACAACGTGGCCGTGGCCAGTCAACCTGCACGAGAGCCATAAACCATCTCGCCACGTAAATAAATTAGCACCGCAACACGGGGGATAATAACTACTTAACTCCTCATTAGTGCCATTACCACACTGCACGCGTGGCTGGCTGTAGGAGGAAGGGATTAGCAAGGTCCATTGCGTAAAACAAACACTCCTCCTTCGAGTGTTTTAAGAGGCCCGTCTACCTGCCTCTTGAAAGATGCTGCAGCGTGTTTCAAAAACACTCTTTTTTAATAACGAAACTACTAAACGTGTTGGCGGNTTAATAACGAAACTACTAAACGTGTTGGCGGTGTATTGTTACAAGAAAAGAAATCGTTATTTCAAAACGTTTCCTTTGCTGGTATATATGTACGGCAATTCTCTCGAAAGACTCATCAAGATATTTCCTTAGCACCTTTCGAACACAGGCTGTCGCCAACCTCTGCGGCCAAGAACTATCAACTCCGCATAAGTCAACCATAAGACATGCACATTAAAAACACTATTTTGAAGGTTTCGAAAATAAGTTTAATAACTTGTTTATCCCATATGCTAAAGATGAGGTAGACTGATGTTTGTTGCCTCCTGCACATGTCGCCAATATTTGCTGAAGAACTGCTCAAAGAAGTGTTGAACTCGCGTGTTTCGGTGATGGTATTTATTTTGTTCCCATTTGGTTTATTCCGTAGCGAACATGATAGCGGGAAGGACGTGTTGTGAGCAGCGGAAGCACGCACGAGGGATGGCGTCTTCGCCAGGAAGGCTCTGGGAGACACGCAGTGTCCGCTACAAGAGAGAAAGGTTTCGTTATCTGACGCTTGCGAAGTCAACCAACTATAGACTGCTCACGGTAAGGAGAGCACATTTGAAAATGAACATTTGGAAAAAAGAAACAGTGACCGTGAATTGCATGCATGCTGCCATACACACTGCCATGAAGGCTGGCAACTCAGTTGGCAGCGAATAAAGTGAAATACTGTCAAGTCTTGGCGTATTTATAAAGTAATGTTTATTTTTATAGTCAGTAAATTTGATGTTTTTCTGCTCTACACATATTAGAGTACGAAATACGTCAAACAAGTAACACATTTACGTCCCTTAAAATGTTCGAAAGTGTTAAGTTAACAGCGAACAGTGTATATCATCCAGAAACACGCAGCAGCATCACTACCGACCAATATTCCAGCTCTCGCTATAATATTAAAGAAGAATTCTGCCGTTCCTTATTGCCTCACGGACACTCCGACCACGTTACTTTGTTCAAAGTTGTCTCATAACCTAGTTCTCTTGGGCGGTTGAGGAATGGCGATAAGCCGTATTTGGTGCGTGGCGAATCCATGTTTTGCGTGGACACGGAATGAAAACCGTACTCTATTATGGAGGGGGAAACTGGGCAGCACACAAGTCCAGACTTTACTGTTGGGTGAGACGCTGCAAAAACTGTGGCTTAATGGCGTGGGAAGCAAACTTCTTCGCTTCTTATCACCAGTAGTTATCAAATGAACACTAACGGCCCAGCGGTACGTCCAGGAGATTCTTCGGCCTTATGCGTCATCATACAAGTGAGGCTCCAACAGGGTAATCTCCAACGGTACATGCAATACTCACACCCACCATCGATGACATACGATTAGCCTTATAAGGTGCAGTCCTTTTTGACTCCTGTTACTGTTAATTTGGTGGGTCCTCAGAATAATTTAGTGGCGAGGAAGGTCCATTTGTCATCGATAAAACCTTACCCGGCTGGATGACCTTGAGGCTGTGTTGAAACGGAACAGGAGCGATGTCCAGTGACAACAGCGCGCTAATGTATTAATGCGGTTCTTATCTTGTCTAGCGTCTGTGTTTGAATGTGTATTTAGGACGTGCACACAAGCCAGATGTCTGATTCCCGCGACTGCTTGCGAAGTGTTTGTTTTAAAGTTTCACGTACTGGTGCGTTGTGAAGTTCAGTTAAGGAACACGAGTAACTGGGTCAAGCACTCGCAAATATGAGTGTACATATTAACTGGAGGTGCTGTATGATGGTTGTTCCAGGTACGATGCGCGCACTGGTATATAATATTCGAACTGAGTTGTCAAATTAGTAGTGGGATCAGAAGTGTTCTGGAGTTTGCAAATCGAAAACATCAGTACATGGATTTTTAATCGAACTTGTGGATGAAAGCAAAGTCGTTTTGGGATGATCATGGTTCAGAATAGCTGCGCGAAATTGAACTGTTTGTTGCTCGAGTCAAATTAATTTTAGTATTATACACTGCATTTTAGTGTAACTTTGTTTTTATATATTGCAGCTCATGTGTATAGTAATGAGTGACCTTTTAGATAGTTATTGTGGTGGTTAACAGTGTTTTTATATTAGCCATTATGTGTTTTAAATAATAATTATGTGTGGTAAAATGGTACTGCGAATTTTACTGATAGTTAGCCAAGCACGAGCGAGCTGCAGATGAGCAGCAGATATAAATTTGATAAAGCTGAATGTGTTCAGGATCTGAAGTTAGGGAAGCGTATAATTTATGATTGTAGTTGTTCATGCACTATTGAAACGAGTGGTGGGTTATGTGGTACCAGATAAGGATTTAAAGTCAGTTATGGTCACTCTAAACTTATAGAGTTTTATGGAAAGTGAGCAAATAACGTATGTAAATCGTTCTGTGTGATAGTATTGTACTTATGGTTCTTGAATATTGAATGTGTACATTATTATAGTCATACAGAGACACAAGCGCTTCTCATCCATGTTGTTTTGGTGCATATGATTGTTTGTACTGCTGAAACTATAAGTAGTAAATGGGTCGTAAAGTTTCTTGGTGAGTTTTACTGGACCCTGAGCTTTTACACAGTGCAGTCACATTCTATAAAAAAATATAAATAAACTAACTGGCCCGCGCCACAACGTAGACGGGTCACTGACTTAAGGAGATAAAACAGGATCTGTGTCGACGTGCAACCAAATTGCAGGAGTCGCAAAACGTTTTTGATGCGTGTAGTAATGAAGCTAGTTATCTTGCGCCTGTAAGCAGGTATCCTACATACGTGCAGCCATGGCGTGTTGCATATCTACAGGCGTCGAGCGCATTCATCCGACGCGACGTTGGCATCACAGAGTACTTAAGACACGGCTTCACCCCTTTCAAAGAAATTCTTCGTTTTAGCGTCATAATTTCGGTTTGATAGTAATTACTAAGTGTTCGATTATAGGAAAATTATGTTTTACGAGTTGTTTAATATTTTTGTGTGTAATTGTAATTGTGTGTTATCTGCTTGTAAAAAGTCGAGAACTTATTAATATAATATGAATATGTTCTCGACATGTTACAACAACCAGATAACACACAATTAACAGACAAAAATATTAAATAACTGGTAAAAAGTGAATTTGCTATAATCGTACATGATACTATGAATCCGAAAGTATGACACGAAAACGAAGAATTTCTTCAAGAGGGGTTTGTTCCACGTTTGAGGCCGAGAAGCGCTGGAGCGATAAGGGCGACACTGCCATGCGTATCAAGTGTGCCATCGCCGCTAAGCGCAAGGCTCTGAACTGGCGTGCAGTGTTCTCATCGCACTACTTGTACCCCGTATTACTTTATCGGTGGAAAGACTGTACGAAGGTTCAGTGCAAGGCCTTTGAGTAGTTTTATATGTGTATATGACACGTATATATGATATATAGCGCTTTGAAAAAGCAGTTTGTAGTCGTTTTGGAGTGCCATGGAATGGTGCTTCTCACGTGGGCGATGTCTTGAAAGCACTCACAGCCCTCGTGTGAGTGTGCGTTATTTCCGCAGATCAGCACGTTGAATCCTCGTTGAATAGTTTTGTTGAAAAACACGCATTCCAAACACTCTGCAACGCAGTTCAGGCTCCGTGTAGACGGGGGCCTTAAGAATACAGCAGGTTCTTCCGCGAACTTCAGTTGAGGAAAATGGCGACGGCGGCGAGCAGCGTGTCGGATAGGAACTACGTCTGTCCGCCAATGAGCGCCTGGTACCTATTTACCAGTTGACAGGCCAGCCAATAGGCTACCATTCGCAGCATGGAGTAGCCGGTCAGACACAAGACCCGTTCCCAGAGTCTCGCGCAGCTAATCAGAGGATGGGTAGGCCCACGCCGTTCCGCCTCTGTGTGTTTATCTGCTCTGTGCCGGCAGCACGACGCCAACACATATGCAGCGCTTGTCGCCGACGCACACTCAACGTGCAATCCAAGGCCTATAAGCTGTTCACGGTAAACTGAGCACTTTCGAAAGCCCTGCTTAAGATCTACGTGTATGAACATTGCGAGTTCTTCCGCCATATGTAAAAATAACATTGATATGGTCGAATCACTTTATTCGTGCGTTGGTCGCGAAACTGTACAATTATAAGACAAGTAAATATTTTAAAAATCTGACACGTCTTAGACTTAAATGTATGAACACCAGAGAGCAAACATGTTTACCTAGCATATGCAATTCAACGTTTAGACATGGAACTACTTTCCCTCCCTTGCTGCCAACTTTAAAGGGCGAATGTCACTCGGCGCGCTCGTTAAAATGCAGATCCCTAGGGACAGTGACAATTTTCAAATGTTGATTTCAAAAGTGCTCACTTTATCGTGAGCAGCCTTTAGTCGGAGTGTGAACTCACTTCATGGCTCGAAGGCAATTCCTCAAGTGAAATGTCTTTCTACACACGCGTCGTCTTTAATCTAGTAACAATTGTTTGGGAAATGTTCTTTGTGTGACTGGTCCCGGTCATTTGTACTCGAATGTGTACGGAAAGTGAATCAGCACACTTGAATTGTATTTACGCGGTCCGTTTCCTGGCCACTGAAAAACAGCCGCAATAACGTTAACGACAGGGTGGATGTTAAGTTTTTATAAATAACTTTTACAGATTTTTCGTGACTGTTTAAGCTTTATAAAATAAATACTCCTGTAGCAAACGATTTAGTTACTGTTACGTTTTAATGTAATCTAATAGTATAACTTTTCATGACTAACGTTATTATCATTTTTTTTTTATTTAAACATTCATATCATTTTTTAAAAGCTTTGATTGAAATGAAACACCTCACAAAAAGTTTGGAATATATAGAGAATGCAAAAATGTGTGGCATAGTAGAATGATTATATTTGTTTTGGCACAAGGGTATTGGAGTACGAAGCGTTGGAGCTGCTCTGTCATTCCGGTCCCCCGGCGACCATTTTACCCTCAACACTTCCCTTCTTCCCTTAAAACAGCACCGATCCCTCCAGCTGCAAAAACGAGCCGCAGAAAGACACTTTTCAATCCATCAGAAGTATTTGGGAGGCTAACTTCTCGACGGCAGAGCAATGGCGGCCATATTGGTTGTATAGGCATATATATGCTAAATCGATATATAGGGTCCAGGGTCCGGAGTCAGACCTGACCATCTACCATCTTGGTTCTGTCAGCCATCTTGACCTTGACTCCGTGACCTCAAATAATCTTGAACCCAATAATTTCAAAACCTTCTTACAATTTTTTTTCAAAAATGTATAAAATAATTATTTAAAAAACTTGTAAAAAATAAAAAATATTAAAAATTTTTATAAAAAATTATGAAAATGTATTTAAAAATAATATCAATTTTTTTATTTAAAAACTTACATTTCCGCAAGTTTCCTTCCCCAGATTCATGTCAAGGAGACGACTGACCTTCCAATCAATCACATTATATTAAAATGCCCCTCCCCTTCCAATGTTTCTCATTGGTCGGCAGGCCACCACCCAAACTAAATCTGCCATTTTGGATTTTTTCGTTTGTCATTTGTTAGTACATTGCTGGAGGCCGCCATGTTGGATTTGATGTTTTCATTTGCATCACCTAGGTGGTGCTATTTTCTCGATTCAACCACCAGGCGAGCTGGCTATTTAGCCACCATGTGGCAGCCATATTTGTTTATGTTTTTTAAGTACATGTGGTGCTGTTGGTGCCCTCCATGCTGGATTCTACTTTCAATGTTTAGGTAGTGCTGATTTCTCGATTATGCAGTCTGTTGTCGGCCTGTACCGAATAATGATGAGGACCATGCCTAAAAAGTACCTAAATCGCCATATTTAATTTTTATTTCTTTTTTAATGAAATTATTTTTATTAATAAAAAATTTTATATAAAGTGAGGGTATTTTAAAATAAATAAAATATACACATTTTTCCTAAAAAAACTATTTTAATTTGGTAATGTACAAAATGAGAAAAAAATATATACACAGGTTTATTAATTGTAATTTTTTGTGTTCGCCGTACAATGTCCGCCTCGTCAACTCAGGAATAGTAGTGGGCTGGGAAACCCCCACCACTTGACATACGACCGTACATTGCCGTTTCAGCACCTTCTCGAATATTGAAGCTGACGATGCTCGAAGACGAATAAACAGTTCTAGTGTGTGAACGGTTACACTTATACATTATAAGCTGCTCTCACAATGGTATTTTGACGATATTATCTCGGCAATAGCCCGATACAAGCCAGTCGTGAAGTATCAGGCAGAATGCACACGTGTTTGCAGGTATATTTCCATGTGTCGTGAATTCGATCCTGCAGTCGATTATGTTGGAAGTAATACGCTCGTCCTGTTTACTAACATCGAATACTATGAGCGGGGCCAAACTCTTGAAGTATCGTGGATTGGGGGCGTCCATAATATGCATTTTGGAATCGAGCATACGTTTTATATGCCGGCAGGTACTGACCATTTTCAAAGTTCATGTCCATGTCAACCTACAGATAGCTTTCGATATTCAAAAATGTCCTCACATTTTATATTTTACATGTGTCGAACTGAGAACGGCTTTCTCTCATATTGTGCTGTCTTGCGGTCTGTAGCCCAACGATGATGTGCCTCGGTTTCACAGAAGCAAACCTGGACTTCTCCACCCAGTTGATGCGCTGGCTTGCTGGCAATCCGTGGTGTGTCTCCAGACTCCACGACCTGAAAGCCACGTCGTTGGTTTTTCCATCTTCCAGATTCCCTAGCATCTTCATACGTTCAGCAGTGCTCCANATCAACAGCCCCCAGCCCTTGTCCTCGGAGGAACATTGCCTATCTACTGCACACGAGGCAGCATCCATTCGATGGACTGTAGTTTCAGTTCCACTGTCTCCAGGCTTTCTCCCGTACCCACGGTGGTGTCTGCATGCGTATTAGCTAGAAGCAGCACCAGCTCCTGCTTCCAACTGAAGATGATTCGTTTGTGGTGTTTGGAAAATCCCAATAGCACGGACAGCAGAACATACACTTCGAACTTGCCTCCAGGGTATATAGGAACACTGTAGTCATCTTCGATTCCCCAGCCTGCCATCTTGGCCGCAGACAGCCCATTCGGCATGAGCGAAAGGTAATTTCTGATCGTCGAGGTTATGCCTACATTTCGCGACTGGTCCATCTCGACACCGTTGAGAAAATACGCGATGCGATCGATCAGGTGAAGAATTCCAATGCTCGTAATTTTCGTCGATGCTGGGTTGGTGTTTCCATCTTCTTTTCTCAGAGTCCTCCTAATTCACAGGAAAGAGTGGCAAGGAAGAGATCAGATGTCTTGGTGTTGGACAATAAGAATGATTTTTATATGGACAATGGTATGTTAGGTTATGTTAGGATATTTTTTATTTTTTCTGGCCTTTGATAGGTTAGGTTATGTGTTAAGTTTGGTTTTTTTTTGGCGGGGAAGGGAGGATGACTTTGGTAGGTTAAGTTATGTTAGTGTGACAGATGGCAGGGATGGATGTGTTTCGACTGGTCTTAACTCTATAGTTTCTCAAAACTTGAGTTATGGTGGGGGGAACATTGAATGTCAAGGCGCCTGCTTGCGAGTATATAAGGAGGTGGGTTCCAATTAGGAAGCTTAGTTTGACAGTGGCAGTCATGAAAGACACTTTGTCTCAGCTCGTGCAAGCAACTTGAGAATATTTCTTGAGAGTTTTGTGTAGTAATATATTTTAATACATTTTAAACACAAAAATATAATATTTTTTTATTAACCCTATATCGTAACCAGTCTGTTATAAACTGTTTTCATTAAAAACATCACTATGAAGCAAATATACAGGCTAATCACTATGGTTGTAAAAGGTTTAGACATACATTGCTGGAACTAGAAATAATACTTGTTAACTGACTTTCACAAGCCTGCCTCCTAAGAGTTCGCAAATTATATTCGCCTACCTAAATGCCTGTATATGTTCGCTTGCTTACAATCTGACTTGCGAATAAATATGGTCTGCTACATAATTATTTAAAAAAGAATATATAAAACCATTAAATGTGAGCATAGGCACATATGATTCAGACCCCATCTGAAAATAACGAAATGTTTTTAATACAACATTTGCCTTTAAAAAACTTTCCAAAATGGCGAATACGATGAATTAAAAGTGAAAAAGCTCTCCAATAAATGTGGCCATGAGCCATATATGCATTGATTGAAGAAAAACGCATAGTACAATGTTTAATACACTAATGTAAATGTACAAGGGAATGGCATCTTCTTCGTTGGTAACAATTATAGCATATTTAAGAGATTGTTCTCACCGTTGCTTCAGTAGCTCAGAGGTTAGAGCAACCAACTACTTTTCGAGAAGTTGTAGGATCTATTTTCGATCTGTGCATGAGATTTATTTCTTTTTTTAACAGCTACCAAGTGTCATGGAAAAGTGTAAAATTTACTTAATTTAACTTACGATAATGCATTTGAAATACATGTTTGATGCACTTTGCTGTATTTTTTAAAATTTAGGAATTTTTTAAATGATAGATACAATTAATTTAAATTAAATAATTGTAATTGTTTATAAAGGCATCGATTTCTGGATGTATGATCGTTTTATGATTGATTTGATAAGGTCAGCTGCCATGCATGCGCATGATTGCTCGCTAACTCAACTCCAGTAACCCAAATGAATAAAAATGTAATGAAAATGTGTTTTATTTCTAAGGTAACATTTTTCATAATATTTAAAAAGTGTATATAAACTTAAAAGGAAATACTTGAAAAGAAAATATATACTTAAAAAAAATAATTATGACTGTATGGAAAAAAAATACTTATTGCTGGTTTATATATAAGTCTCGGATAGTAAAAAAAAACTTATATAAAAAATTATTACTACGCATTAAAATANTTAGTCCCCCCCCCCCCCCTTCACACACACGCTACTACTAGTCGAGTGGCCTAAGGCAACTGTGTGCCGACCCAAAGTTCGGCAGTTCGATCCCGCTCGCCTCCAGACAATATTTTTAAGCTCCGAATATAAAAAAGCAGTGCACCTTGCACCAACTCTTCAACTAACATGGCGGCCGAGTGAGAGCGACACCAGCACCTCTAGCAGGTGATGAAGGACAAGTGGAAACAAGATGATGGATGGTGGCTGTAATGCCTACCAACATGGTGGACTGCACCGACCAATATGGCTGCTGGCCACACCTAACAATATGGTGGATAGAGGTCTATTCAAATGCATCCAATATGGCGGATCCAAGATGGAGGACACCGCTACATTCGCCACCGAATGCCCATAACCCTGCTACTAACATGCATATCATTGACACTGCTGCCCTGCTCTATGTTGGGAGTGATGCATATAATTTAAATTTGATGGCTATTGCTTTAGCAGATGGGAAATGGTTGTCAACTATGCTTATAAGAGAGGTTATTGCATATTTGACCATGCGGTCCTTTTCGTATATGATATGAACTTGGTGACTATCTTAAACAGTTAGAAAATTACAGCCGAATATTCTTATACGAGGACTTAAGGTGTAATTAATTGAGCCTACCGCCCTATTTGACATTAGGGGTGTGTATTTTATGAATTTGACGACTATATCTTATATGGTTCGGAAATGGTGGCCAACTATGCTTATAAGAGGGATTAAGGCATCCTTAGCCCTACCACCTTGATGCTCCGATCTAGCTTGCACGAATGGTAGTTTGTTGGCGAGAATCCAAGATGGTGGGGGACGAAGTCACGATGGTGGGGTTAGTGATGTGTGCGTGATTAGCATAAGTACGATTAGTATATGTACAATTAGCATGTATGTGTGTGTGTGATTGGTATTGCTGTTTTTAGCATATTCATACTTGACATAGGTCGTATAATAAATGCTTGTAACATGGTAGTGTATTACATAGCATGATGGCGCACTGAACTCGAACATTCTTCACACAATATGGATGGTGCTGGCATGGAATGACAGAGCCTGAATGTCAGGGTGACCCATCATCTCCAAAATGGAATCACGATCCACATTTTGGAGTCATGCTATTTTCGGACTGAGTGACTCATAAAAATTTGGGTAAGGACAATTTCTGTGGGAATTTTTGGGGGTTTTGAGATAAATTCTGGCTGTTTTAAGCGTTTTTAATGGGAAGAGGGAAATTTTGAGGAAAAAAAGGGGGAAAGGGAAATCTATGATGGCCGCCATGGCACCGTGTCACCGCGCCAGGACGCCAGGTGGCGCGGAACCTACTATTTCCTACTACTGAGGTAGTAGTACTAATAAAACTAAAACTGAACATGTGGACGTGTTTCTGGTCGTAGTAATGTACTTTGATTTCCAGCTTCAGATGAGTAATCAGTTATTGATTGTAACTATTGATGAAGTGTGTCAACAGGAATCCATTGTTCACCTTAACCTCTAAGACAAATAGATTAATGATTTTTCAAAGCCAGCCACAAAGTACTTAACTACTAGGTGACTTGATTACAGAAAGGGTTTTCATTTATTTTCCCTGACGTTGTTGGAACAAACTACAGCTAAAGCAAGTTGGGTTCAATTAGACAAAGAAAATGAATTCTATTTATTCCTTTCTTCTCAGTGATTGCATTAGAGAGGCGGGATAAGCGGTCAATTCCTCTCACATGCATCACACTTTTTTTTAATACGCACTCTTTTAGAGCAGAGAAGATTAAGAGTACGGAGATTTTAGAAACATTCTATATTTCGGACGACCCTCATATGCGTGGTAATAACCGCGTGGCAAATAATTTTCGGACATTAGAGAAAACGAATTTGCTCAATGACCTTAAGACTGTTCTCGATTTCTTCAATATGAGTCGATGACAAGTAATGGCAAAGTAAATATTTCTTTGTAAGTTTTACAAACAAATTCTTTGGAAGCTATTTGCTAAAAATATTCTTACAGTTACACTATACAAAGGAAATGCTTTATCTTGACTAATTACAGTTTTATAAAGCTTACGAAAATAGTTATGTATCTCCAAGTTTATAATGAACTTGAAATGTACAGTTTTTACTTGTTAAATGTTAAAATTGCTTTAACTCGTTCCACAATAACGTGTTCCAAAATTTACTCTAATTTAATTGTAGTTTTACAAAAATGATCTTGAAAACTGGTTTCCAAAAAATGTGTTTGAAAAACTACTAACATTGTTTACAGTGTGGAAGGGAATTCGCCTGAAGGTAGTTATTTGTCCTCTGTGAGTTCAGAGAGAGCGTCTGCATACCAACCAGCAGTCATGGGTTTGAGTCCCCTGGCTGTTTCAGACATTTACAGATGTGGCTTACGTTAGCGTGTAGGACATATGTCTGACAGTCTCACGGTCATCGTGTCGCAAGTGTCTGCAAACAATCAAAATAAACAGTTCACCACAATATTTATAAGATGTGCGACAAATATATGTACCGCAAATTCATTTTTGGCCATGCCTGTGTGCGCGATGGTCAACAGTTGAAGGCAGCTATAATTGGCACTTTCTGATCATGTTGTTTCAAAATGCCCGCGCTTCGTTAAGCATATAAGCTCATTAATTACAATACATGTTGATATAGGGCTTTAAAATTTTTGCAACAATGATGAAAGAAACCTGATAATTTTGTTCGTTCATGTTATATTAAGCAAACACCGTGTTATTTACTGTGAGCTTAGTTTAGAAGTAATTCTTGACTAATTATTCTTGAAGCATATTACACGGTCTTTAACAACTCATTGGGGGCCGCGGTGGCTGAGTGGTTAGCCTGCTCGCCTCCCCCAAGGTGAACCAGGTTCAATCCCCTACCGGACCTTTCCCGGATTTTCGCATGTGGGAATCGTGCCGGACGATGCCGCTGGTCGGCGGGTTTTCTCGGGGATCTTCCGCTTCCCTGCCCCTTCATTCCGACGCCACTCCATACTCACCTCAAACACCCTCATCGGCTCTCAAGACTTCGCTGTTAAGAGAAACCCAAATCTCTTCACTCACTCACTTTAACAACTCATTGTCACTTTTTCTATCATAAAATTCTGTAGAGTTTTTTTAAAATCAAGTAGTGTAATGCGTGTCTTTGATTGTTTTTCTCCTTACTTTTAATACTATTTTTTTTCCTTTAAACAAACATTTACTTATGATACATTTCTAAAAAAAAAAAAATATTAATAGGGAAAATTAGATAAGCATCTAATAATCACAAAATATTTTCATTTGTTCACAATGAAATAATAAATACAAGTCAGCTTTTTTTTGTTTGTTTTTGTTTCTGCTGTACACACAATTGACTTCGCACAATAATGCCGGGATCACAATAGCACGACAGACGCAACGCGAATAAAATAATTTTCCAGCCAATCATGATCGAGACATCTGTGACGTCATCGTGAATAGTAAATATATCTCATTTACTTGCGTCGCTGGCGG
>NQII01001468.1:293329-303376 GCA_002778355.1 Clitarchus hookeri
CCTGCCATATTTTTTGTGCTTGAGTTTCACGTATGCAAAGCAGCACATTTTTACGCCTAGGTGTAATTACAGTCATATTTTCCCGCTCAAAGTACCAGCGGACATGGAGCGAATTTTTTGAAAGGATAGTAAAATAAGAAAGTAATGGAAACATCAGTGGCCATCGTAAAATTGTTTAGTATGTAGTGGCGTGAAAACATTTATAAATAATATTTAGAAATGTTCATCACAAGGCGGTGAAATCTCGTGTTCACATAAACGCGAATGTTTGTTGACGCACCGCATCTGTCGCGCTGTTGTCATTCCAGCGTAAAGCAAACGTAACAATGTAGAAATGACAAAATTCAACACAATACATATATTTAATAATTTAATTTAATCCACCTGGTTCCCTAACATCGCTGATAAGTCTTTCGACCTACCGGAGGTTGTATTACATGTTAAATTTACGTCCACAACAGGCAGACACCCAGTGGCTTAGCCGGGACTCGAACCAGGAATTCGTGAGTGTCCAAGGTCACCACGTTTAATGGAACAGTTGTTTCTAAATATAACAATACATGCCACAAAGTAACCACTTCAGTGGATTAACAACTAAAATTAAGTAACAAATTTAACAAAGGAAAGTGTTAACAATTTAAATATCAAGATATCCCTATAACTAGTAACAAGTTGAATTAAAACATCAGTTCATTAAAAGGAATATTTAGATTAAATAAGAAGTTATTTACAATAACACTTCATTTAAATAACAAAGGGTACGAAACAGCAAGATAATTAAACAACAAGATCATTGAAATGACTAAATAAATACTCAACTAGTTCAACGAAATAACAAATAACATAAAGCAATAAGTTCAAATATAACAACTTTGATAAGGTAACAAAGTTATAGAGTAACCACTTGAACATAGAAACCACATACACTGTTATAGCAGAACGCGCTTAACTGGTGATCAGCGGGTGTTACCGTCTGGTGAGGGCACTGATATGGCCCATTCATGGTTATTTACAACATTGTTGAAGCCTTGATAGAGTTCTACTTTCAGGATATTCCTCCGCGTCAAGCAAACAAAGCTTAACTAAGTCTAGAAAATTACGCCTTTCAGTTTAATAATACTTTGCATGAGAAATATTTTTTTACTAGGCATTACCAACACACCTATTTTCTCTCTCTCTCTTATTATTCACATTAATATTAAATTTAATATTATAATTTGTACATAAAATATAACTAAAATTCCAATCCAACCAGAAATAAGATACTTTTGTGTTAACAGAAGCACGCTTGTGATACACAACATATTTAGGAAACAAGCAAACATGCCATACATAGAGTGATTTTTCGAAGGTTTGATTTATAAAAAATGTGAAGATAGTGCGTGTAAACTACATGCGTGGCAACCACGTGTTGCGTTCCTTTCCAGCTGACGGCCACTGAAGTCGCTGGTCAGTTGTCACAGTTCGTCAGCTGTAGCGGAANATAATTTGTACATAAAATATAACTAAAATTCCAATCCAACCAGAAATAAGATACTTTTGTGTTAACAGAAGCACGGAACGCTTGTGATACACAACATATTTAGGAAACAAACAAACATGCCATACATAGAGTGATTTTTCGAAGGTTTGATTTATAAAAAATGTGAAGATAGAGCGTGTAAACTACATGCGTGGCAACTACGTGTTGCGTTCCTTTCCAGCTGACGGCCACTGAAGTCGCTGGTCAGTTGTCACAGTTCGTCAGCTGTAGCGGAACGGTCTGCAGTAGCAGGTAATACTTTCGTACGCAGTAAGTTGCGATATTTATTTTAATTAAAGAGAAGAGATAAAAATCGGAATTTCAATCTTAAATTCGATTTCCCTGCTAATTAAAAAAAAACTGTGAACGCATACTTGCGGGGCTGAAGAAAATAAATGTTCATAACAAGATCATTTGTGTTTCGAGGTTACATTTATGTGGTATTTCCACAAAGTCTGTATTGTATTTGATGATTGCTGCCTTTTGAGTTTGTGCAAACGTGTTTAGAGAACACGCAAGTTGTACCTCCCGCTTCATTTCATCTGCGAACTGTAAATAAAACGTTAGTTTTATCTACGTTATGTTGGTACTGATATTATACAGATACGTATTTGGCTGCTTCATGAAATAAAGCTCGCCTCGAACAATTAATACTCCTACAATAATTACTTCGTCAAGAAGCTGCTTACGAATTCGTTTCTCAAATAAGTAATGCTTAACGAAGAAGCATTACTTCAGGATGCAGGAGTTGCGTCGAAAACCGCGCAGCATCATGCAGAGCGTACGAGAGACATATAAAACCAAGGCGAATTATTTTGATGTTAATAGAAGATTTTTTATGACATTTCCCATATGTAGAGGAAGCCTTGTGTTTTATTTCATACATAATGCAGAAAAAATACTAATACAAAGACGTTATCGTAAACGGACTTGTCGTTTTCAAAATGTAAACAAATAGTTGTTCTTGTTCTCCAAATAAACAAACTTATTTATCTCCGTCCCAAGCTATCGCCGACAATAGTAACAGACTGCTGCTTCTCTGATTGGCTACAGCTCAGCGCAATGCATCGCATCGCAAATCATCTGTGTATTGTGGAACCAGTTTTAGAACTTGTTGATCACCTCTGGTTCGTTATTGTAGGATATGTTAACTTGAAGATATAACTATTTTTTGAATAAATTAAAATTAACAATTTCTTCCTACCAGTTCCGACTACTAACAATATTAAAAGTAATTACGTTTGTCGAGATTATAAAGTGGAAAATTCCAGATTCTGTCTCGTACAATGATATTTAGATCTAAAAATGAGAATAAAAAGAGGCAACGTATGAAATGATTTCGGATAGCTAAGCAAATGACAATGATGGCACAAATGGACTTGGGTTAGTTTCTAAGCGCATCACTCCGTAATAGTGCTTTGTCGAGAACAGCTTGCCTCCGAGGACAGGTGTCTATTGAGTGACGAGCTGGCTCTTGTCCACTGTCCCTCTCAGGACCTGTAACGATACTGAGTGGTGAAACTGTTCTCTTAGCAGTTCTTCAAAATCTCGACCACAGGTACTGCGGATAAGTGTCTTTATAACGATCACAGATCTTTAACAAAACTACAAATCACTAGCTAGGCGCGAGGATTTGTAAGTTAGTTATCTGCCTAGATGATAACATATGTTTCATATCAAACCATTGAGATTACGAAACAAAATATTTACATTATACCAAATAAGTGACAGACTTACGGAAAATATTCAATGGGGACAGTGAAGAGTCCAGAACATCCGTATTTGTAAAACCGACACTAGAGACTGTTTACGGTTAGTTGAGCACTTAAAGGCCCTTCTTAGGATCTGCTTTTACTTATCATGTTGTATCTTATGCCTTCTGTAAAATTAACGTTACCATAGGCCTCATGACTTTATCCATGCTTCCTCCATGTGAAACCATGGAAATGCTGAGTGTAAACATGCTGCTAATATGCTAATTCACACTCTTGTGTAGAAAAGAATGAACACTATGTTCAATCGCGATGCATTCTAACAGCACGCTCGCAATGCCATGTCAAGAGTTAAGAACTACTTTTATTAATTAGCTGCTAACTTAACTGGAACCGGCATGTCGGGGTGTACTCTAACGTACATATAGTCATAGGCAATACTATTTTCGAAAGTTTGTCTCAAAAGTGCTCACTTGACGGTGAACAGACTATATTAAAATTTTACCCTCTTTTTTTAAATACTTGTAAATATTTGTATCGTAATGACCATCTAGAACAATTACGTCATTTCGGTGCCTAACGTCGGCGGCTGTCTTGCGTTGTCCCTGAGATGTGTCCGTCGCTCGCTGCTCCCGGGGCTGTGGTCGACATGCGGGAAGTCCTGTAGGAGAAGGCTCTGAAGGCCTGGTAGTACACGTCGTCTGTCCTGGACTTCCCTGTGGACGGCGGGGGGTCGCCGCCGTAGCTCCTCGTCGACTGGAACGAACGGTCGGGCACGTCTGTCTGCACCTGGTCTTTCTGCTCCGCGGGCCGCTGTTGCTGGTTCCTGTGGCGCCTCCTCGTCCTTGCCCCCCTCTTGAAGGACGTGTCCGCAGAACCTCCCCCGGCGTGGTCCACCAAGCTCGTGGCATCGCCCGTGCTCGGCCTCCCGTAGAGGTGCCGCTTGGCGCCGCCGCTGTGAGGCTGCCTGGCGCCGAAAGTCCTCTGGGGATCATGGTCAGGAACTACGTCATCAGTGATGCCCTCCGAGCTGACTGGAAGATGGTCCGTGCCCTTCAGTCTGGTGTCTTGAGTCTGATGTGGGAGTGGTGGGTGCCAGGCAAACCCCACTGCAGACTTCTGCATGTTGTCGCTGCCTGGAGAGACAAAGTCCCTCGAGGGGTGATATTCCCTGGTTCTTACAGGTGGTCGATCTCGGCTGTCCCAACCCGGAGGTGCCTTGCCGTCGGGGATCATGGTGGGTTGTCCCGAAGAGCTGCCCTGGGCGAGAGTGTCCTCCAAGTCTGTCGAGGTGTAGTTCTGCGGTTCGGGGACGAAGCTGAGGGGTCGCAAGCCAGAGGTGTTCTTGTTGACGTGATGGTTGTCGCTCCTGGCGCCCAGCTCCCCCGGCTGCTGCCACGACCGGAAGCCCGTGGCGTAGCTGGATGGCGGCGAGGCGAAGGAGCTCTTCCTGCGGTAGTACGGTCTGTGCCTCTTGTGCGGCAGCTTCCTGCACGACGTCGAGTAGTGGTGCTTGCCGTAGCCCTCGGCGTACACCGTCTTGTGGCGGTGGATCAGGTTGATGCGCTGCGGGACTACGATGCGCAGCTTGTTGCTGCAACACAACACACAGTCAACCACGTTGCCACATGTCCACTGCACACCATATCTACGTCAGAGTTCATGGCAATTGGTAAAATAGTCCTTGTCAATTTAACTTACAACTTTACTGAAGCCCTGCTTAAGTTATACTTTCAGGGCTATCCCTCCTCCTCATGCAAGCAAAGCTTAACTAAGTATAGATTATTAAACCAATGGGGAAACGCACCGCATTTGTCGGCACTAAGCTTAATGATATTACGCACCAGAACTAATTCTTACTAGGAATTACCAACACACATATTTTCTCCCTGTTTTTATTCTTAATAATTATAAATGAAGTATTTATAATTTTTAGACAAAATACAAGTAAAAGCACAATTCCACTACAAAGAAAATACTTTCCTGTTAAGAGAAGTATAAAACGCATGTAATACAAAATGACACATTTAGGAAACAACCAAACACTTCAGGGTGACTTTTCAAAGGTTTGATTTGAAAAGTTTGCTCCAGGGATACGTTGGATTTGCGTGCTCCTGGAGTACAGTTGCAAATGCGTCGTGGTTGAGGCGTAAAGCTCATTATCTTGGAAACACTATGTCTTCTATCCCGGCCATCAATTCTATACATTATATTTCTCCAATTATAATTTTCTTGAGATAAACGATTAGGAACATAACCAGTATGGACTAGGTTATAATACCACAATGAAGTGAAGAGTACCGTTTTAGTACTTAAAAAAAAAATCCTCAACCAAACGGACGTGCTCTTGGCTTTCCATGACTAGAGAACCAGAGTAAGGAGAGTTGGGCTGCTCTTAACATCGATGTCTTGAGAGCCGATGAGGGTGTAGCGAGGCGAGTATGGAGTAGCGTCGGAATGCAGGGGCACGGGAAACGGGAGATCCCCGAGAAAACCCGCCAACCAGCGGCATCGCCTCGCACGATTTCCAGATGCGAAAATCCGGGAGATCCTCGCCGGGAATCGAACCCGGTTCGCCTAGGTGGGAGGCGAGCGCTCTAGCCGTTGCGGCACCGCGGCCCCTTCAGAGTCGCGGAATTTTCGCTCATTCATTTAAGGACAAGTTAAAGTTGAACCATTTACTTTCAAGTTGCAGTTTATACTGGACAATAGTTTGTTAGGCGCGCTCGGGATGACAAGCTAGACTGTAAACTAATGTACACTTCTGTTACGTTTGCAGTTGGATCACAGTTTGTTAGACGCGCCCACGTGAACTCTGGGCCAATAACGAACTTGCAAGAGATACAAGGACCAAATCCCGTGCTATAAACTGTAAACTGAGCACTTTTGAAATCCCTGCTTAATGTCGACTTGTGTGTACGTTGCGTATTCTTCCGCAATGTGTAAAACTGACATTTCCGTGGTCTCGTTACTCTATTATAGCGTCGGTCAAGTGAAACTGTGGAGATATTATAAAAATTATTATTTTACAAATTGGTTAATTCTTAACTCTTGTATGCATAATAAAAACGGATAGTCAAAGAAATCATCCCAGTATTCACAACATTTTACCTAACAATGCTAACTGAACGTTAAAGCGTGGAACTACTTTGTCTACGTCGTTACCAACTTAACTGGGCGCATGCCACTCAGAGTGTCTATTAAAGTACATGCAGGTAGGGACAGTGGAATTTTTCAAAGGTTGGTATTAAAAGCGCTGATGTGACCGTGAGTAGCGTATGCCGGGTCTGGGGCAACAGCCAGTGAACAACTAGTTTGATTCAGAAAGTGCGAAGAAACAGTGAATAGGCTATAGCTTTGTTTGCACGAGGCGTAGGAATATCCTGAAAGTAGTACTTTAGTAGGGCTTCAGAAAAGTTGGAAGTAACCGTGAGGCTCGAGTGCTCAAAGTAATGCTGGGCCCTGNTTCGAGGGTCAAACACCTCCCGTGAAGTTGCAAGAAATAAAACGAAACCGGGGCGCTATTTGTCCATCCCTCGTATGTTTTATAACTTGTTTATGTCAGAAAAATTATGCTCACTGTGAAACTGAAGGTAAAGTTGACATAGCTTCGTCGTTAACAGAACAACACCTGCAATTTTCTAATCCCGCGGACGAACCTGAAGGAATGTTAAGTATAGCTAACTGTCGAATGAATCCGCAAAATGTCCTTTGTGATGATGTAAGTAATATCCTACAATACCCCACACAGAGTGGCATAAACTTCATATTAATTTCTGTTTCGGTAAAATTATTTAAAAGAATTCTGAGACTATAACATTGTTTGGGCTGTCGAAAGAAAATTATAGAAAGAAGAAGGCCTAACAAGAATATATTTTACTGGAAGTTTTGGATTTATAAAGTCAATAAGTATTTAGTAAATATGAAAAAATATATATTTTTTTAGTTGAATTGATTTAAATCGATAAACGGCTAGAGTTCCCGAGTCTGCTTGACCAACTACACCTGGATCTTGGTGAGATGAGACGAATGCCAGGTACCACTACGCTCAGAGCCTATAATGGTGTCTTCGTACAGAAAGTGAGTTTTTCTTTTCATTTCTTTCAACTCCAACTACGGAAACATAATGTAGTACAGAGACTCAAAAGTATATCGCGAATAGTGCCGGGAAATTTTCATTTGATAAAGCAAAATGAGATAACAGCGAGAACTTTTAATGAACAGGATTATTTGCATATTTTGGTTTAAATTTTATTCATTCCTATCAATGCCAAGAGTAGTTTAATTTCGGTTTGTAAGGAGATTCAACGTAAATTCGTTTATTACATGTGAATTTATCCTGCTGCAGTAGACTTTGGGTAGTAAATGTTTGCAGTATCTGTCTGACTCTTTTATAAGTGTGTCATCTTTAATCGTCCATGTCATATTTCCGTAATTAACATTCAGTATTTAAATAATATATGTATTTAAACAAGTTAACCCTAATTTCATATCCGACAAAACTCGCTTCAGCAGTAAAAAAATTTCTGTACTCGTTACAAAAAATTCATTGTAAACTAGTAGTCAAATATTGAAATATTTTCTTGTAACTCAACAACTGAAATATTGCATACTTAAACACATAGTCTTAGAAAAGGTACAAAATATTATTTATGTAGCTCAGTATTTACAATGAACTTGAAGTCTAAAAGAGTTGCTTGTTAAAATTCAACATTATTTTACACCTCCTACACTAAGGTTTTGTGGAATTAGCTCTTATTTATTTGTAGTGTTATAAAGATATCTTCCGCAACTACTTTCCAAATAATTCCTTGTAAAAGTACAAAACTAATATTCCACATTGTACAATGCTTAGGGGAAGCTGTTAAACATGAAGTTGCGAGCATTCATTTGTTTTACTATTAAAAAATATCGTGGATTTATTTTATTCTTGAAAGTATTTCATTTTGTCTCTTTTTATCTCTTACATACAACGCAGTTTCTTGCATGATACCGAGGCAAAGCTATTAACCAGGAGAAGAAAATCACACAAAAACCCCTTCGAACGCTACCCTCGTGGAATTTTTTTTATAAAATAGAAAGTCTGAATCAAATCGGTGAACAGTACCATACATATAATATTTACATTTAGGTTTTAATGAAATACGAAACCCAAGGCGACAAATGCCGTGAACACCAGGACATAAACGGAACTTATACAAGGGCACAGTACGTTTTGAGATGTGGCTGCAAGCGATTAGTTGATTATACTAAAATTATCCGAATTATTCAAGTAATTTATATTGTTCTCACTTGAATAATTTCTGTGTTTAAAACAATATTTGTGAATAATTTAGCAATATTCCAAAACCTTAATCGTTTCTGCTTAATATTTAAAGGAAAGTCTCCTATCATAATGTCGCCTTAAAATCAAATAATAAAGCTACTGGGCTTGCTGATCGCATATTCATATTATATTTCGGGTTGACCTTATTTCCGTTATAAAAAAAATACATTTCTCTGTTAAAGTTACTATTGGTTCTGCTATTTGCAATAGTTTACATGCCTTAAGTCTTAAAAGTACGCTGTTACTTTAAACGCGATGAAAGGAAAATATTTTCTTTCTGTTTGTGGTTTATACTTTTGGAAGTACTGAGGAAAAATAATGGCCATTAGTACACATTTATATGAAACCTCATCCACGTGTGTATGAACTTATTTTTGTTATCTCGTGTAATTATACTAGATGCAGCACACTGGACCACAAATTGTATTTAGCAGTACCGTCACAGTACCCGTCTAGGTAATGCAATTTTGAAATTAATGTTTAATCATCGCATAATTTTAAGTGTTTTTTTAGCACTCTCTGAATTAAATGTAAACTACGGTTGGTTTTTGGTTAAATTTTCCTGTAGAATAAAAGTTTTAATTTTTTTTCTACTGTTAAACATAAATTCTTATTTTGTAGTTTAGAGATGCCTATAGAACAAGAAGTTTAACTATCAGAAATGCAACCGCATGCATATTCGTCCTCGTCAAACCCCGTTGTGTAATTAGCAACTCCAGCAAACTCAGAAATGAAACTATATTAACTTCACTGGATTCGTTGACTACAAAGCAGAACACGGGAAACCAATCAAACAAAGGACAACAAATATAACCACGTAACACGGGAAAAATATAATAAAAGTGAAATACTCTATTCAAGAACAAATATGATATAGGCTTAAAAAAGAATAACAATGAAAACAATTTCAGGAAATTGTAAGCTCGTTTCCTGCGCTGAATATTACCATATGCATTTTGTTTTAGGGTTGTGTAACTTCCCTTATTTTTTATTCAAAACTATTTTTTGGTTTTACCTTTAAATTTTTATGTTTTGTGAATAATTTCCTTTGAGATATTACAACAAAAGTCATAATTTTATTTTAAAAAAAACCCTGATTTTATTAAGTACCCAGAAAGTGAATATAACTAAAAATGTAGCTATATTTATATTTCACATTACACAAATTTCAGTGCCTTGACTACGCATTAACCTTTTTGACGGCGACAGCTACCTTAGTTCCTCGGACACTCACCATGATAAATGAAGGCAATATTTCCCTAAATATGTAAAATAATTTAACTTGCAGTGATCTTCGTAACTAACGTAATTCCCATAAATGGCGAGTGACGTGATATCGCGAGACGCGTGGCGAAGACAAACGTTCACAAACGCCACTCTAGTTAGTAACAAGAACATTTACAACAGCAGTCAGTCCCAGATAGCAAGCCAACTGGTCTTCACTTGTCAAGCTTGTAACAAGCTGTAATCAAGCTGATAATGTATCA
>NQII01001468.1:303452-333375 GCA_002778355.1 Clitarchus hookeri
TATTGTTAGAGACCCGGACATTTCGCGAGTTCATCTAAGGGCAAGTTAGACTTCAACGGCATGTTCCATGGAGTTCCTCTTCCATTGTACCACAGTTTGTTAGACACGCCCCGGGCCACTCTAGACCAGTAAGGAACACGTAGGGAATACAAGGACCTACTCCCGTGCTACCTGGGTCGTTGGTTAAACTGGAGCAACAGCCAATGAACAACCAGCGGAGGCTAGAGTGCACATAGGACTGTGGAGTCTATCTTGTTGCCGAATGAATTCGCGACATTTCCTGGTCTCCAACTACTGTATACAAGTGCGTTAGCTAAATGTAGAGAGATACTTGAGAGTGTACTTACTGCGAGGCGTCTGCCTCGTCACGTGACAGGACAAGCAGAGCGACGAGGACGCAGATCTGGAAAACAGAAGAAGGCGACAGTTAGCTCTCGTCACCCTCCGGGCCAGTGTTTCCAACTAGTTTGTAAGTAAAATACCACATATATTTTATGGGTATTAGTAAAAAAAAAATTATACTACGGCGTAACGTTTTACTTTAAACACAATTATATCAACATAAGAACACTATTTAAGTGTGTACTTAAAACCTTTAAATATGAAAAAACCGCAGCAAAAGTTTCTTGCCATTGTTATACATAGTCCATTCATGGTTACTTCCAACATTTCTAAAGCCCTGCTGAAGTTTTAATTCCAATGTATTCCTCCACCTCATTCAATGAAATAATAATAATAATAATAATAATGGCGTGTGCACCCAGGGCAAGGCAACACCCTCCGAGTGACGGTCTTTCCAGCTGGGACCCGTAGATGACCGTCATCCCCGGGCATGACAGAAATTAGACCCTAGAATGGAGCGGCGCTGGAATTCAAAGGCGGGGGAAGCGGGAGTACCCCGAGAAAGCCCGCTGGCAAGCGGCATCGTCCAGCACGATTCCCACAAAGCGAAAATCCGGGAGTGAACCCGCCGGGGATCAAACCCAGATCGCCGTGATGGGAGGCGAGCGCCCTGGGCACTACGCCACCGCTGCCTCTGATTCAATGAATGCTTAACCAAGTTTACAAAATTACATCAGAGGGACAACGCACCGCATTCATGCGCACTCAGGTGATAACATTTTGTGTTAGAATTATTTCTTACTACGTATCACCAACACACCTATTTTCTCCCTGTTTTAATTTTTACTAACTGTAAATGTAAATTTATAGATAAAATATAATTTAAAGTTCAATTTAATTGAAGATAAGATATTTTATGTTAACACTAGTGGCTAATATATAGAATCATGGAGTCTATCCTGCAGGTTTTCAAAACGCGAAATTTTTCTGTCCGTAGCTACAGTTCAAAACAGTGCGAGGTCAATTTCACTGCCGAAGTTGGTACATTAAAAGCAAATGTATTGTAAGTCCTGCCGGAAAGGGTGGTCTCGTGAAATGACGACCCACGCGAGTTGAGTGCGCACTCATTTAATACTCTCACAAAACGATACACGTATCACTAGGTAACTGCTCTGTCTGCGAGCACGACATCTCTCAGTCGGTTATTAAAGACGAGGTACACCAATGTTGCTTACTTCTAAATTTTCAGAAGATAAGCACTTTCATATTAATGCAACACTTTTTTAATAAAGTTGCATTAAAACTGGTTATAGGAAGTGAACCAGTACTTATATTTACAAAACAGTGTCATAACCTTAAATCCTACCCACGTCGTTTACGATGGTCGTATTGGCAGAAACGCAGTCCAGTGTTGGAACACGGAGACTAGTCCTGTGCAGCTGGAATAAGCACTCTACCCCGTATTCATTCTATGGGGGGAACCTGAAGAGAGATTTCGCAAATGTTCCCTGAACCACGCCAGGTGGGAAACAAGGACAATATGCCATCGGATAAGGACCTGGCACACGCGCTGTTCCTCAGACCGACTTCCACGATAACCGACTTCACTCTGCTTGCGTGTTGAGGTTTCCCGATCTCTCCCTACATTGGGTCGTCCTCGGACTGGAAGCAACTACACCGAGTCTTTACACGGATGCGCGTTAAGTACCAAAAAGATTTAAAATACCGAACGGACACGGAACGCGGCTCTGTGCGTCTGTGTCGTAAAACGTACATACGTGTAGGCGGGCTCTTAAATCTGTCGCTGGAAAGTCTGTTCTCCTACATTCACTTTCTCTTCTTCTCTTCCCGCCTGCCTTGTATATTAGCTACTCCAGCGCTACTCGCTTTCATGGCGACTGACCTGTTCCAAGCCGGATTTCCAATAGTCGGATCGCATCATTAATCACCCTGGACACACTTCAAATACCTTCCTGTCTCTCCTACTGGTAAGTGTTTAATCCCCGAGGCGGCGATTAAGACGGCGTCGATAGGCAATCAACCCGCTAGCCATCCTGACTTTCGAATGTAACTTTTAGAAAAAAAATGCCGGTTAACAGTGACGAAGCCGCTTCTTCCACTTAGGAGGGGGAACACCCCTCTTAAGACATTCTTCCTTATCTTAAAAATTCAACTTCGTTCGATCAAAAACTAAATAACATACAGCTTAAAATATAGAGAGAAGTTTATATCTCGGAAGCGAAGATATAGATAAACATTAGAAATGCACCACAACATTTCCCTGGAGGTTGTGTGTAATACAACGCATCATCTCGGTAAACAAAACCAATTTAGGCGCCCATTTACTCTCATTCTGGCGGCCATTACTAGATTCGTTATCCAACTCTCTGTGGGTAAATACCTCAGCCGATGAACCAAATGTAGTTTGTGGTTTCTGGAGTTTAATGGCGTTGGCGTGGTCTAACTGAATTCGAATTTTGACAGTATCTCCATATCCTTCAATGACTACAATAAAATTTAAAAAAATAATTTAAAAAAAAAAGCACAAATGTGATGTTCTTTGTGTTTTTGATTATTTTTGGTAATCATTGTAGGCAATGGGGAGCCTATCAAAATTCGAATTCAATTACAAATGTGGTTTGTGAGGCAACGAAACCAAATTGAATTTTATACCGGGTACAAAACAGAAATAAAATGTTGAGTTGAGAGATTTTGGACGGTGCACAAGAGCGTTGAAGAAGCTAATTTTTGTTGACGTTTTTATTGCGTATTATTATATAATTTCTCCTTGTTATATCAAATAACAGTTCCAAAAATCCTGGCAATGGAGTTAAATTACTTTTCCAAAAATAATAAAAAAAATCCGTATAAATTTAACAATTATATATTTTTTGAACAAATTTTCAAACGGAAATAAATTATGCGTTAGACCTGCATTGAAAAAGAAGAGATAACCAACAGAAATGATTAAGAGTTCGAAGGAGTGAGTTTAAGAGCCATGGGATAAGAGAGTTGCAAAGAAAGAAAAATATACATGCGTAGGGGATGTTAAATTTGGCTAAACTTTTAAACTCTAACGAATATCGTATTTCCAGAAACCACGGACAAACTTAGAAAGCTACTACTGACGTCTAAATTCTAACCATTTTCCGTGGGTATTCCATATGCTCGTATCTCCTACGGCTTACTATTGTCCTTCTCACCAATAAAGAACTCCAATCTAGATCCAGCACTCTTTCCGACAGAAGCCCTTACAAGTCCAGTCCGTCCCTGGTTTAAACAACTTTAGGAGATTTGCACCGATTAAGATTCTAAGTCAATTCTCATATCTATACTGAAACACATGATAAATGTTATTATTTTTGGAATGATTTTATATTGTTATGATGTTAACATAGAAGATATAAAACATCCTGAGAATCTAGAAAAAGTATTTTGACTTTTGAGCAGTGACGTATTAAAAACCGCAGAGAGTAAAGCGAGGTAAAGGCAGAGCAGTGGCAGAATGCAAGGGCGATGCAAACGGGAGTCCCCCGAGAATACCCACTGACCAGCGGCAGCTTACGCCACATTTCCCACATGCGAATATTCTATCCACTACACCACTGCGGCACAGGGTAGGTGTTCTAGGTGGTTATTCAGCCAGAATCCAAGTCAATGCTCTAACATCGTGCCTTTTACTATACTCGTTCAACCACTTGTAAACATGGGTGGTTTGTTGCAATAATCACTTATCTGCTTAAGGCTGTTCAAGTAAGGGAAAAAAAATCAGTGTTAAATTTAGTATGTTAGTTATGCAGAATGGCAGGAGAAAGCCCACACAAATGATAAAAAAAATATATATTACATTCAATTGCGTTTAATCCTTTTGAAATTATGCAATAAAATTGAAAGCAGTAGTTATTATTTACACCAAGATTTTTTATTTTTTTGCATTTACGCTTGTTAGCAATAGGCAAAAATTTACTTCCAGATTCCCGAAAAGTAAAAAAAAAAAAAATGTTTTCAACATTTTTGTGCCGATAATAAACAGTTTATTTAACTAGCTTTTTAAAAAACGTATAAATGTTTACGTATTAATAACACACATATTAGCAAACCACGAGCAAACGGAAAAATATTGCAGAGCTGCCTCGTTTCATATCAAGAAAGCAACTTCCAAAAACGCAGATATTTTGTAAAATTGTCTTTCTTTCTGTAGAAGCGGCGTACAAAGTAAAACCGACTGCTGCGTCATGTCTGTCAGCTGAAATACGTCAATAAAAAATTTGCTTCCGAATGGCATAAAAGTTAGAATGACGATCATATGGACTTAGACAGAAAGGTGTGGGGTGTGGGCAAGGATCCGGGTTGAACCTCCCCCCCCCCCAAATAATGGACACAAAAAAATTAATATACACTCATTTGCGAAAACAAAAGATCACCATGAACGAACCCGAGTACAACGAAGGTTGCCACACAGGATCCTCAAAGCCCGGCATGTGTTACATTTGCGTTTAATGATGTTTGCTTGCGTGGGTGTGCCACTAAGATGCATAGGGGCGTGTCCCTCCATCATTCACAGCTGCAAGATACCGAATAGGGCCATAGTAGCAGTGTGAGCCACAGAGCCAAGTTAAGGGAACACACAGTGTGCCCCTATGGCATATTCGACAAGTCTTCGCCCAGATGAAGGAGTTTGAGAGAGACCACATCGTCAGCCTCCGAGAGGCAGGTTGGGCGTATCGGCGCATTTCTCGCCAGGACGCAGTGGGAACAGGAGGGTACACACACCCGTCAAGAAGGCTCGGGTAGGTCCTAGCGGAACACCAGCAGGGAGGGTAGTTACTACGTGCGACAGGCTGTAAGCACTCTTCAGACGTCGCTGCGCACCATCCAGGGACATGTGACGTCAGCTGGGGATACGCCTGTGTCCTCCAGTACCATACCAGGCGCCTAGCAGTGGGATCTGTCGTCGCGGCGTCCCTTATAACGTCTACCATCACGACCTGAGCATAGCCGAGCACGTGTGACCTTCTGCATAGCAGCTTGCGGATTGGCGACGAGTGGTGTTCAGCAACGAACCACGGTTCTGTCTGGATACAGACGACCGCAGAACTCTATCCTGGAGACGTCCTAGCCAGCGCCGTGACTGTAGAGCGGCACACCGCCCCAACGAGAGGTGTCATGGCGTGAGGTGCCATTTCACACTATTCTCGCATCACACTGGTGGAAAGTGGAGGAAACCTGAGGGCATGGTGATACGTCCTGCGACCATGTGCGCTCCCTTTACTGGTGCAGTTTAACCATTCACGATAGGATAATGCCCGGCCTCACACAGCACGGATATCTCAAGGTCCCCAGNTTTACTGGTGCAGTTTAACCATTCACGATAGGATAATGCCCGGCCTCACACAGCACGGATATCTCAAGGTCCCCATACCTCTCGCCTATCAACTTCAGCCAAATAATAAAACTATCTCACCTACAGAAATGAGATAACTCACATTGCAATAANACCTCTCGCCTATCAACTTCAGCCAAATAATAAAACTATCTCACCTACAGAAATGAGATAACTCACATTGCAATAATATACAATGAGTTACTTCATGAAATATTTTAAATCGCGCTACGAACTGTTTTCGCAATATTTAAAAATTGCTCGAAATAAGGACATTTTTGCATATTTTCATTTGTAGCAGTCTATGAGTTTTTGTAAAGTATATTTTGCTAAGCATGTCTTAAAACGAGTTAAGTGAGGTCTACAAGTTGAGCAACATCTCGTACAAATATAAAATAATGAATTGTTTCGTTACCAGCGCCCTTAAATACATTGTAAGNACAAGTTGAGCAACATCTCGTACAAATATAAAATAATGAATTGTTTCGTTACCAGCGCCCTTAAATACATTGTAACCATTACAGAACGCGTGTAGAGAAAGTAACCAAGACAGGACACCACAAACAAATAACAGCACGGAACGAGACAACAAACAACTGGGAAACAACAGGGATCGTAGCAACCATTGCCAACTGACAATAAGACATTTGATTTAAAAATGCTAATAAAATGTTTTTAACAGAAAACTAAGACAACAGAGAACAAGTACAATGGCAACATCCAGGAAAGTGCAATATTCATATAAAAATGTTCGTTATATAAATCTTAAAACAACCACTAAAAATGGCGATTTTAGTAAAACTGATGAGTGTTAGAATCCTGTTACTCCTTGTTCTTTGTCGTCTTGTTCTGTGGCTGTTTCTTGTTTGTGGTGTCAGATTTCCTTTATTTTTTTGCACCTGTGTTTTGCAATGGGCACAGTCCATTTAAACGATCCGAACAATATGTTAATACAATTACCAGCAAACTTGTAGGACAGTGGCGCGTGACTGTCTGTGTTAGAAAGAGAAGAGGCTATGGATATCATTACTTTCCTTAGCCATTTGCAAGCCGTAGACTCTTAACATTGAGGTCGTGAGAGCCGATGAGGGCGATTGAAATGAGTATGGATCAGCGCCGGAATGAAGGGGTGGTGGGGGAAACGGGAAACCCCGAGAAAACCCGCCGACCAGCGGCATCGTCCGGCACGATTCCCACGTGCGAAAACTCGGGAGCCACCCCGCCGGGAACCGAACCCAGTTCGCTTTGGTGGGAGGCGAGCGCTCTATCCGCTACTCCACCGCGGCCCCCTGCGGTTGGAAACACGCGTGTGTCTACGTCATAGACTACACATGAGTTATGCTGATATTCGTCTTTACCGCGTTTGCTCGATATTCCTTCGCCCACCGCCGCAGAACTGTCTAAATTACGTGATCAGAGAAGTGAACCTTTGTTTACACTTAGTTTTGAATTTGACCCGTGCAATCGTACATAAATTGAATACTTCATTTGAATGTATCCATTTCGATTCCATGAAAATTTGCTTAGAGGAAGCGTGTAGTCTGAACTCGGTTACTTCCATCTTTCCTGAAGCCTTGCTCATGTTATACTTCCGGTCTTCCCCCTCCGTATCCTTCCGCTACATTTAAACAAAATGTGATCAAGTCTGAAAGAAAACGCCACGAATAAACGAACGAACCGTATTTGTGCGTTGAGTCGACAATAAAGATAAATGCTTTTATAAATAACAGTGAAGTGTGTTTTCAAAATTGCATTCTTGTAAACAAAAATATGGCACTAGAAAAATTTTCTATACATAAATACTGCCAAAAAACTTAGTTTAATAATATTACACCTACGAACTATTTCTTTATAGCCACTATCAACGTACCACATTTTTCCTGTGTTTTTAATTCATATTGACTACAAATTTAATGTTATTAATTTATAGCAAAAATATAATTGATGGTTCCATTTAACCGAGGTAAAAAGGTGCATTAATGTTAACGAAAATAAAAAATGTTTGTGATATATGAATTAATTAAGAAACGACTAAATGCGTCCAACGCTGGGTAGTTTTTAAAAGGTTTTAGTAAGAAACTTGAAGATACCATGAATAACATATACTAACATTTCAGAGTAAGGATTTATATAAGCGGATTTATAACCACGAATGTAAACTAAGTTAGTCTATTGAAAAAAAAAATAGTGGCCCAATGTAGGAACACGGAGTTTGGTAACTGAGCAGCTGGCATGTGTACTCTACGGTGTACGTATAGTTGTAATGACTCACCACGGAACCCCAGACGACGTCCATGACGTAGGCTTAACGTACACACTGTCACACGCACTCTCTCACACGCCTGAGAAGACAGCGGGCAGGCAAGGCCCACCACGCCCCTTATATGCCCTCGTGTGTCCACCTGGAGGAGGGGAGATGCTGCGTGGTCCAGGAGATAGCTAGCTTTCCTTCTCCGCCTGGCCGTCCCCGGAGACGGCTCTCAGGGGACACACCACTGCGCCGCCTTTGCAGCTAGCACACAAACCACACTGCTGTGGTCTGTCCGCTCGCGCGGTAGATTCACACTTGTTGAACGAGTCCTTTGAAAACCATCCCCTCAATGTCACATATCACAGGCGTTTTATAGTTACGTCATCATGAACGTATCTTGGTTGAACTGAACTTCAAAAATATTTTATGTGTAAGTTATAATATTCGATTTGTGATTAATGTTAATAAAACTGGGAGAAAATAGGTGTGTTGGTAATACCTAGTGATAAATAGTCCTAATTCAAAATATTATTAACCTGATTGCGCACGAATGCTGTGCGTTGTCCCTTTGGTGTCATTTTCTAGACTTGGTTAAANCCTTTGGTGTAATTTTCTAGACTTGGTTAAATCTTTGTCTGCTCGAGGCGGAGGAAAAATCTGAAAGTGCAACTTTAGCCGGGCGCCAGGAAAGTTTGAAGTGACCACGAATGGACTGTACTTCCTGTTTGGTACATTTGAGAAAGTCGGAGATCGTGTTACTACCTTTATCGGAGTAGTTTTAATTTCCGTCCCAGCTTAGTTCATCCTCGACCGTCGCACGCTCCGAACCTGAGCTGCGAGACAGCAGATTTACGTCCCACTGGCCATTTTGCTGAGGAAGACGAAGTAGGTGGCTCGATGTTACGTGTTAGTGTGTGGCGTAGAGTTTAAGTTTATGTCGCGGCCAGCTTACGTTATATTTCGGTGCTACGTCACCGGATACTTTTTACACGAGCATTATTTCTCAGTGGGCTGCAAGTTGCTCATTTACTGCAGCGATAGGACGGATTGTTNGGGGGGGGGGGGGGGGGGGGGGGGGGGGGGGGGGGGGGGGGGGGGGGGGGGTGATGCACCCCATATGTCATGGGACTGGCGTGATGTCCGTCTCACGTGTTGTTTTGTCGGAAAGTGACCAGATAACCCCGTGTGTGTTGTGAGGATACAGCCACAACAGCTGCTCACTACGACCATAGACGAGGTAGAGCGCTCTCGCAGGCTGCGCACAAGCAGTCTCCGTGTCCCGGCATTCAACTGCTTCTCTGCCGACACTTCTAGCCAAAACGGCGTACATAGGATTCCAGGTCAGAACACTGTTTAGTAAAGAAGTGCTTTTCGTATGTTTGTTTACTTCCTCCGGCCAATTTGTAATGAAGTTTTATTACATTCAAATTGTTGAAAGTATTGTATTCACGTAATGGTGCTTGCCATTAAAAAAATTAAGATACAAACAAACACGTTCAACATTGTTGACCATGCGGTTTTGACAGTCGTGTTGGTTTGAGGGAGGTCAATGTTGGGTACATGCGGACAGGACGAATAAACGGTCTACCTTACTTCATATTTATTCTCTGATTGGAACGATGGCAAAATTGCACGAGGACACAGAACAGGTAAGTATACGGAAGCCAATTACGTGGAGGTTCCTTTGATGCAAGCGAACTCGGTCGCTCAATGGTCTCGCGAAGCTGTGGAGACGGGATTCGGGTCTGATTGGCCATTGCGCGTTATAGAACACTTCCTATTGGTCGAGCTGCCATCTGTCAAGTCAGTCTCCAGGAGCTGATTGGTGAACGACGCTCCGCCATATTGCTGGAGTTGGCAATACACGCCTCCGTTTCACCTCTGTAGTCTTGAGTACTCTGTGATGAGGCCAGGCGCCATACATGGTGGTTTGTGAGAAGAAAATATCACCTTACTAGTTAGTACATGCAAAGAGCTGTATTTTTGCGAACAATTCTTCGTAAACTACTTGCCAAAACTATTTTTGTAACACTACAAGCAAACTATACTCCAGTCACCGTTACTACTAACTTTTCTGAAGCCCTATTAAAGATATACATTCAGGATNGTGTTGTTTTGTCGGAAAGTGACCAGATAACCCCGTGTGTGTTGTGAGGATACAGCCACAACAGCTGCTCACTACGACCATAGACGAGGTAGAGCGCTCTCGCAGGCTGCGCACAAGCAGTCTCCGTGTCCCGGCATTCAACTGCTTCTCTGCCGACACTTCTAGCCAAAACGGCGTACATAGGATTCCAGGTCAGAACACTGTTTAGTAAAGAAGTGCTTTTCGTATGTTTGTTTACTTCCTCCGGCCAATTTGTAATGAAGTTTGNGTCAGAACACTGTTTAGTAAAGAAGTGCTTTTCGTATGTTTGTTTACTTCCTCCGGCCAATTTGTAATGAAGTTTGATTAAATTCAAATTGTTGAAAGCATTGTATTCACATAATGGTGCTTGCCATTTAAAAATTAAGATACAAACAAACACGTTCAACATTGTTGACCATGCGGTTTTGACAGTCGTGTTGGTTTGAGGGAGGTCAATGTTGGGTACATGCGGAGAGGACGAATAAACGGTCTACCTTACCTCATATTTATTCTCTGGTTGGAACGATGGCAAAGCTGCACGAGGACACAGAACAGGTAAGTATACGGAAGCCAATTACGTGGAGGTTCCTTTGATGCAAGCGAACTCGGTCGCTCAATGGTCTCGCGAAGCTGTGGAGACGGGATTCGGGTCTGATTGGCTATTGCGCGTTATAGAATACTTCCTATTGGTCGAACTGCCGTCTGTCAAGTCAGTATCCAGGAGCTGATTTGTGAACGACGCTCCGCCATATTGCTGGAGTTGGCAATACACGCCTCCGTTTCACCTCTGTAGTCTTGAGTACTCTGTGATGAGGCCAGGCGCCATAGATGGTCATATCATAGCCTGGTGGTTTGTGAGAAGAAAATATCACCTTACTAGTACACACAAAGAGCTGTATTTTTGCGAACAATTCTTCGTAAACTCTTGCCAAAACTATTTTTGTAAAACTACAAGCAAACTATACTCCAGTCACCGTTACTACTAACTTTTCTGAAGCCATATTAAAGATATACATTCAGGATATTCCTCCGCCTCATGTACACAACGCTTAACCAAGTCTTACCAAATTACACCAATGGGAAAACGCACCGCATTCGTCTGCACTCAGTGTAAACATATCTTGCATGAGAACTATTTCTTACTAGGCATTACCAACACACCTATTTTCTCACTGTTATTTATATAAATTACAAATTAAATATTACAATTTACATATAAAATTTAAATGTAACCAAAAATAAGGCACTTAAATGTTATTTTATATTAAAAGGACTATAAAACGCTCGTGATACGCAACGTCATTAGGAAACAGCCAGACGTGTCAAACGCCGCATAAAACACAACTGTAAGATGTGTAAAGTAAACGTGGAGCTCTAACAAGCAGGTACTGTACATTGCAAGTATGTTATAAACATGGAGATACATGTTCATTGACTAAAACAACGTGTTGTAAGGAACAATGCTGCGCTTGTAGTGTTACGACAACATTATTGGAAACTAGTTTGCAAACATTAGCTTGTGAAATGTGCTTTTCTTGTCTACTGTGTAAAATGTCAGGCGTCGTATGCACCAAGACTGCTTTACTACCTTCTCGCAATACGGAACTAGCCAGGGATGTGGACGAGCATGAGCCTTGCTAAGGGTTGTCAACCGGTTGTGACATTTTAAACTTTATTATTTGTTTTGTAAACCGGGTAATTATTAAGTTTAGGGGCTTTTCTGTAAAAAAAAAAAATTCACGGAAAATGGTATATTTCCTAGACCCGGCAAAGATGCAATGGTGACTGATTTTTTTTAATTGGCTGTTAAAATGCCCGTAATGACATCCGTGGCCGCTACATAGCGTGGNTGCAATGGTGACTGATTTTTTTTAATTGGCTGTTAAAATGCCCGTAATGACATCCGTGGCCGCTACATAGCGTGGTATCAGCAATGCGGTGCCATTAATAATGTCGGTAGACGTTAACAGACGTAAACCAATCAAGCAAACTGCTCGTACATTTCGCAATTTTTTAAAATATGTTCTACGTATTTTAACATTCGCGACGAGGGTCGTGCCGTAGACAGAGGACCCCAGGAGCGAGAGCATGCGACTGCGGTAGGCGACGAGGGTCGTGCCGTAGACAGAGGACCCCAGGAGCGAGAGCATGCGACTGCGGTAGGCGACGAGGGTCGTGCCGTAGACAGAGGACCCCAGGAGCGAGAGCATGCGACTGCGGTAGGCGACGAGGGTCGTGCCGTAGACAGAGGACCCCAGGAGCGAGAGCATGCGACTGCGGTAGGCGACGAGGGTCGTGCCGTAGACAGAGGACCCCAGGAGCGAGAGCATGCGACTGCGGTAGGCGACGAGGGTCGTGCCGTAGACAGAGGACCCCAGGAGCGAGAGCATGCGACTGCGGTAGGCGACGAGGGTCGTGCCGTAGACAGAGGACCCCAGGAGCGAGAGCATGCGACTGCGGTAGGCGACGAGGGTCGTGCCGTAGACAGAGGACCCCAGGAGCGAGAGCATGCGACTGCGGTAGGCGACGAGGGTCGTGCCGTAGACAGAGGACCCCAGGAGCGAGAGCATGCGACTGCGGTAGGCGACGAGGGTCGTGCCGTAGACAGAGGACCCCAGGAGCGAGAGCATGCGACTGCGGTAGGCGACGAGGGTCGTGCCGTAGACAGAGGACCCCAGGAGCGAGAGCATGCGACTGCGGTAGGCGACGAGGGTCGTGCCGTAGACAGAGGACCCCAGGAGCGAGAGCATGCGACTGCGGTAGGCGACGAGGGTCGTGCCGTAGACAGAGGACCCCAGGAGCGAGAGCATGCGACTGCGGTAGGCGACGAGGGTCGTGCCGTAGACAGAGGACCCCAGGAGCGAGAGCATGCGACTGCGGTAGGCGACGAGGGTCGTGCCGTAGACAGAGGACCCCAGGAGCGAGAGCATGCGACTGCGGTAGGCGACGAGGGTCGTGCCGTAGACAGAGGACCCCAGGAGCGAGAGCATGCGACTGCGGTAGGCGACGAGGGTCGTGCCGTAGACAGAGGACCCCAGGAGCGAGAGCATGCGACTGCGGTAGGCGACGAGGGTCGTGCCGTAGACAGAGGACCCCAGGAGCGAGAGCATGCGACTGCGGTAGGCGACGAGGGTCGTGCCGTAGACAGAGGACCCCAGGAGCGAGAGCATGCGACTGCGGTAGGCGACGAGGGTCGTGCCGTAGACAGAGGACCCCAGGAGCGAGAGCATGCGACTGCGGTAGGCGACGAGGGTCGTGCCGTAGACAGAGGACCCCAGGAGCGAGAGCATGCGACTGCGGTAGGCGACGAGGGTCGTGCCGTAGACAGAGGACCCCAGGAGCGAGAGCATGCGACTGCGGTAGGCGACGAGGGTCGTGCCGTAGACAGAGGACCCCAGGAGCGAGAGCATGCGACTGCGGTAGGCGACGAGGGTCGTGCCGTAGACAGAGGACCCCAGGAGCGAGAGCATGCGACTGCGGTAGGCGACGAGGGTCGTGCCGTAGACAGAGGACCCCAGGAGCGAGAGCATGCGACTGCGGTAGGCGACGAGGGTCGTGCCGTAGACAGAGGACCCCAGGAGCGAGAGCATGCGACTGCGGTAGGCGACGAGGGTCGTGCCGTAGACAGAGGACCCCAGGAGCGAGAGCATGCGACTGCGGTAGGCGACGAGGGTCGTGCCGTAGACAGAGGACCCCAGGAGCGAGAGCATGCGACTGCGGTAGGCGACGAGGGTCGTGCCGTAGACAGAGGACCCCAGGAGCGAGAGCATGCGACTGCGGTAGGCGACGAGGGTCGTGCCGTAGACAGAGGACCCCAGGAGCGAGAGCATGCGACTGCGGTAGGCGACGAGGGTCGTGCCGTAGACAGAGGACCCCAGGAGCGAGAGCATGCGACTGCGGTAGGCGACGAGGGTCGTGCCGTAGACAGAGGACCCCAGGAGCGAGAGCATGCGACTGCGGTAGGCGACGAGGGTCGTGCCGTAGACAGAGGACCCCAGGAGCGAGAGCATGCGACTGCGGTAGGCGACGAGGGTCGTGCCGTAGACAGAGGACCCCAGGAGCGAGAGCATGCGACTGCGGTAGGCGACGAGGGTCGTGCCGTAGACAGAGGACNTGTGTGCATTGCGACTGGGGGGTGTGCACTCGGGCTGCTCCTGCGATATCACAAGTTCCATGGAAAGTCAAGCAGTACCACGGGCGATCTGTTGGCCCGACCTCGCAGGAGGTTCTCTTCTGTGACCGACCACTGGTGACCGTTGTTGGCTCCAGGACATAGCAGACCCGGAAGGTTCGCTGTTGCCCTGAGAAAGGACGATGCAGTGAGCGACAACACTGCTCCGGCACTGGCATGTACGGTCAGTGAGGGTGGGGGCAGAGACCCAAGTATGGTGTACCCCAGCGGGACCCTGGGGGCGTCTGAGTGCGAGGGTCCCACAACGACGTGGAAGGATGTGGAAGACTCACGAGTGTCTCGCTAACGGGCGTGGGTGTAGCAAACTGCGGTGTTAGCCTGGGACTACCCCGCTCTGGGAGGCCATCCTGGTAAACAATGGCTAGAGAACTGTAGTAGTGGCGTTTTTATTGAAGGACGGACTGAACTGCAGGTTACAGTGCGTTTCACTAACTTCAGCCATTAATCAACAATTTGTTTGGTACGCCCCGGAGAACTCTTGAGCCAGTAATACAAGTTCAGCGGCGGAGTGGCCAATCTCTTTTAAGGATATCAAGCAGATTCGGGACGTTGGTTACAGTGCAGCGGCCAATGATTTTTACTAGTTTATACGGCAGTGGAGTCTCTCATGTCACCAAAAGATAACGCGAATTTAATTTAAGACAACACGTCTATAACATTGGCCTAGTCAGCTGATGCTTGGCTGAAGTTGAACATGCATCCTTCTTAGTACAGGCGTGGGACTATCGCCAGTTTGTTTTGTCGAAGAACCAGAAACTCTGCCATTACGGGTTAAGTCGCTGTCTCCTGGAGACGTGTTGACAGCTCTGTCAGAGGAGTCAGGAAAATAAGGAAAAGCGACAATAGCCTGTGTGCAGACAGGATTTCTTTTTTACTTTTTATTAACCATTTTCTGGAAACCAGTTGCCAGAATATATTTTTGTAACATTGCAAGTTAAATAATGTAAGTTTAACATAATGAGTTTATTAAATATTTCGATGGTTTTAATAAACATTAAGTCCGCAGTACTTAATTCGTAGCAACTAGTTCCCAAAAAAAAAAATTCTAAAATTAAAATTTTTTTCACTGTGTAGGGAAGTTACCTTTTCGGTATTCGTTTGCTGTGATGTCGTAGAAGCACGGCGGAAGGCGGCAGAGTTGAAGTCTTACNCAGAGGACCCCGGGAGCGAGAGTATGCGACTGCGGTAGGCGACTAGGGACGTGCTGAAGACAGAGGACCCTGGGAGCAAGAGTACGCATCTGCGGTAGGCGACGAGGGTCATCGCGCTACACCTCACGTGACCAGTGTGCGCATTGCGACTGGAGGGTGTGCACTCGGGGTGGTCCTGCGATATCACAAGTTCCATGGAAAGTCAAGCAGTACCACGGGCGATCTGTTGGCCCTAACCCCCAGGAGGTTCTCTTCTGTGACCGACCACTGGTGACCGTGGTTGGCTCCAAGGCATAGCAGACCCGGGAGGTTCACCATCACCCTGAGAAAGGACGATGCAGTGAGCGACAACACTGCTCCGGCACTGGCATGTACGGTCAGTGAGGGTGGGGGCAGAGACCCAAGTATGGTGTACCCCAGCGGGACCCCGGGGGGGCGTCTGAGTGCGAGGGTCCCACAAGGACGTGGAAGGGTATCGAAGACTCACGAGTGTCTCGCTAACGAGTGTGGGTGCAGCAAACTGCGGTGTTAGCCTGGGGCTGCCCCACCACCGGGAAACTGTCCTGGCAACAATTGCTAGAGATCTGCCAAAATCGCGTTGTTCTTAAGTATGGCCTGAACTGCAGGTTACTGTGCGTTTGACTGACTTCAGCCTTTGGCCAACAATATGTTTGGCACGCCCCGGAGAACTCTTGAGCCAGTAATACAAGTTCAGGGGTGGAGTGGCCAATCTCTTTTAAGGATATCAAATAGATTCGGGACGTTGATTACAGTGCAGCGGCCAATGATTGTCACTAGTTTATAAGGCAGTGGAATCTATAGACGGTTCACGACTGGAAGAGACTTTCTTGAAGCCCTGCTAAATATCTACTTTCAAGCCCATTTCGTATCCTTCCGCCAAAGGTAAACAAACATTGCCATGTGGCAGTCACATGGCAATGCTTACATTCCACTGTGTGTGTAGATGTGTTCGTACATGCACGTACCCATTATAAAAGTCATGTATCTATTATTAATGGATATTCCACAAGTGTAAAGTTTTTAATCTTGAGAATTCCACATAAAAGAATATGCGATGCCAGCTAAAAACATTTCATTCTAAAAACCCAAAATGCGAGATGAATCAATAGTTGTTGTCTATTTACAATCGATTGTTAGCGACGTTCGATAAATTCCCGTACATCGAAGGCAAGATCTTCAGTATTGATCGAATTGCTACAGACGTTAAAATGGCGTGGTGGTTGAGTCGGATGTTTCGCGCAATTGTAAAACGTTATTTAAAATGGTTGCGACTGTTTTCGACAGGACGGCAGAGTTTGCGAGTGAAGGATTCTACGTCTTGGACAATGTGAAAACAATTCTTATGTGCAAATACTGCAACGTTAGAGAATAGAGTGGCAAAGGAAAGACACGTGTACGAAACACATAAAAACAAAAGAAATTAGAACTGAAAGTGAGCACAAATTAAAATCATACGTTATTAAAAACCAAATAATAAAGAGCGGATATTAGTAAAACAAGACAAATAAATGAATTATTATAGGTTAAACGAGATAATCGCACAAATTCTCTGGCACGTGTGTCAACAACACAAGGACTACGAAGGTTAGTAAACAAATGGCCGTGTTACTTTCACCTTGAGCGTGATCATGTGACTATGCAAGAAACGTTGAAATCTAAATACGTTAGCATCACGTCATTAATAATTGGCATAATAAGATACAATTCTTTTCGACACCTATTTGTAAGCGATAAATTAACAATTACGTTAAAACTTTGGAACTATTTCTTCTCTTTATTCTGGCAACCTAACGGCATACTGTATCCGCGCTCGCCGCTGTTTGTAATGTTATATGCATGTCGCTAACAGCTAGGGTGTTTTTTCAAAGGTTGATTTTCAAAAGTTTCTTCCAGTCGTGAACCGACTGTATCATGTCACCAAAAGATAACGCGAATTTTGCACGTCTTTAACATTGGCCTAGTCGGCTGATGCTTGCACGAAGTTGAACATGCATCCTTCTTAGTACAGGCACCAGTTTTTTTTGTCGAAGAACCAGAAACTCTACCATTACGGGTTAAGTCACTGTCTTCTGGAGACAGCTATGTCAGTGGAGTCAGGAAAATAAGAAAAAAAAGCGACAATAGCCTGTGTGCACACAGGATTGTTTTTTTTTTACATTTTATTAACCATTTCCTGGAAACTAGTTGCCAGAATATATTTTTGTAACTTTACAAGTGAAATAATGTATGTTTAATATAATACATTTATTAAATATTTCGGCGGTTTTAATAAACATTAAGTCCGCAGTACTTAATTCGTAGCAACTGGTTCCCAAAAAAAAATTCTAACATTAAAAGAACTTTTTACTGTGTAAGGAAGTTACCTTTTCGGTATTCGTTTGCTGTGATGTCGTAGAAGCACGGCGGAAGGCGGCAGAGTTGAAGTCTTACAGAGTTTGATGAACATGCGACTTGCAAGGACTTTCACAAATCAACACCGAGAACTTAGTCGGGACTCGAGAACGGCACTTCTCGCGCCGAAAGCCGGCATGCGACCAACTGCATCACGGAGGTCGGCAAGCGACTCGGCTTGTTTGGTAAGTCGGTTGTTAGAAACCAGATAGAGCTACGGCGGTTGTGTGGAGAGGCGAACCCGGCTACTCTCGCCAGACCCTCGTAGACAAACGTCTGTTGCAGAGGACTCACAAATACAAATGTGAAACAGCTCGTCATGCCGTGGACCATAGACTGAAGATGAGGTAGAAAGATTATTCAGCTTGTGGCGCATGTACACAACAAAAAAGCTTAACAGAGTAGAAGGAATGTTTTATTTGTTCTTTCTTTCTCTTCCACGAGGTAGACAAATCCTTTGGCAAGCATATAACAATTTTAAAAAAATTCGCATTTGTCCAGAAGCCCCAAAAACTGTCCAAACCCCCCAGCAGAGTGCGCAGGAAAGCTGGCTCTTACGCCCTAAGCGAGGGAGGACGGGCGTAATGTATATTTTTGCGTGTGCGGAAGCGTAAAATGTTTCTGTCCCAGTTGANCAAGTCCGGAAAGCTGGCTCTTCCGCCCTAAGCGAGGGAGGACGGGCGTAATGTATATTTTTGCGTGTGCGGAAGCGTAAAATGTTTCTGTCCCAGTTGACATAATGAGATGGCCGGGCGTCTCATGTTCTTTGGCGGTATTGCGATGATTCTAAAACAAAGAATAAATATGAGGTAGACCGATTCTTTGTCTTCTGCGCAGGAACAAACACTAACCTACCTCAAACAAGCACAACTGTCGAAGTCACGTGGTGAACAGCGATGAACGTGTTTGTTTATATCTTGATTTTCTAAAGACAAGAACTTTTATATTATTGAAATACTTCTACCAATTTGAATGTAATCTAACAACCTTAATAACAGGCTAGAGGAGGATACAAACCTCTCAAAGCACTTCAACAGTCATCTAACCTCAACTCCTATCCACGACGTTTATAACAGTCGTGCTGGCAGGAAAATAGTCCAATACTGAAGTATGGAGACTGGCTCTGGGCAGCCAGCGAGGTCGCTCTACCCCGTATTCCACTTACGTTCTAAAAAAACACTTTTCCTTGTTTATTCACAAACTCGTCATTGGACAATTTTTTAGAACATAGTTATATACTAGCTCAGTACACCGATATGAAAATTGCCTCACCTAAAATAAACACGTTCCATTCCATCCACCTAACCTTTAACTGATTCTCGACAAATTTACAGCTTTACTTCGAAATTAAATTTCGATTTCTCTAAATCATAAAGTCAAGAGCAGCTGACTTTAACTTAGTCGGCTCCATTGTGTCGCGCCAAATACTTAACATCACAATGCCGGGCACTGTTTGTTCAGCATGGTGAAGCTTGGAAACCAATTTCACCAGCGCATTTTGGGGTGAACTGCGTGGAATGATGGGTGAAATTCTTATTCCGTGCTGCTCTGTATTGCAAAGTCACCTGTTACTTCTTGCTTACGTGATACTAATACTACAGAAACTTTTCCATGGTTTTACAAGGAAAGGAAACGGCCATAACAGATGCATTCACACACTCGCGTGGCAGTGTTGCACTCTCATTTTGAATAATAGTCTATAAATATATTCCATTGTAGCCTTAGACATTAACTTTTGAGTCTGGTGAAACATATACACAGTGTCGATTACTTACATGGAAATATTTATTTTTATAAGTGGTGGAAGGATAAACAAAGCTTTGTAGGAAAACAGTAACTGGAGCCTCAAAAGTGGTCACTTTGCCCTGAACAACCTACATGCATTACCAACACACCTATTTTCTCTCTGTTTTTGTTCGTATTAATTTAAAAAGAAATATTATACTGCGGCCCCTAGGAAAGTTGGAAGTACCCACAAATGAACTACTGCATTGTAACATTTGGTGCGACTAACGAACTCACTATTGTCTACCAAACACAGTGAATTTACTGGTGACAGCAAAAGTGTTTTTGTGGTCGACACTAAATAATGAAATGGCAAAAATAGTTGTTGGTGCCGCAAAATATTTTGTGATGTCTCTATTTACAAAATCATATTTTTGCCGCCAACAAAAGTTATTTGCTCACCTCAAAACCCTATTTATTTTATCGCGGTTGTGAAAAAAGGAAAGAAATGAGTGGGCGGGCGAGTGGAAAGCAGTGATGGAGTCCCATCTCTCGGATCTGCAAGTGGGCCAGAGGGTTCTGTGAGGTCTCCAGGCTCGGCATCGTGTTTTCACTTGTCCCTCTGAGAACGTGACTCTTCTAGCGGACACTGATTAGCGCCATGACGAGGCACTACGCCCCGGGCACAGCTGTCCCCCAACACACACACACACACACACACACCAGTGCAGCGTCGCATAATGGCTCTGCCTGCGGGCGATAAGGGCGACACTGCCACGCGCCTCCAGTCCGCGACCGCCTCTACCGCACGGCTTCCAACTGGCGCGCAATGCTCTCGCCGTGCTGCGTGTGTGCGCCTAAGGCAGGGAAGTGAAGTAAAGAGATTTGGGCCGCTCTTAACACCGAGGTCTTGAGAGCCGACGAGGTTAGTATGGAGCAGCGCCGGAATGAAAGGCCGGGGGAAACGGGAGATCCCCGAGAAACTCCGCCGACCAACGGCATCGTTCGGCACGATTCCAACACGCGAAAATGCGAACTGACCTGGCCGGGGATTGCACCCGGATCACCTTCGTGGGAGGAGTTGGCGGGGAAGTGTGCAGCAAATGTTTAATGCAACATCCTGCACTATTTTCGCAACTATTCACCCGGAATATTTTGGCCGACAGCAGTTAAAACTGTTCCGAATAAGCGAATTTGACTGCAGATCTGCTGAAACTTCATTAATTGTGCCAGTAAAATTGCACTGATCATTGGCATTCGCTTATAAAACATTGATTTCTACTGATACCTAGTGAGTTACACTGGCCTGACAGTAAAACCCAAGTGTATTCCACTGACTCGCCAGTAGATACGAGCTCATTAAGGCTCGGTTTAATTTCGCACATGGCGTGATTATTCAAAGGCTTGATTAAAAAAGTATGAAGATACCGTGAACAGACTAAAGTCTCTGTGGTAACAGTGTGACTGGAGTTCGCGGTACATACGACTGTTTCGCCTCTGTGTTGTTAAGTACTCTGTAGCCGCGGTGTGTTTGAAGTCCAAGCCTTCCCACTGATTGGTTTTGATTTGAATGATTGATAATTTTGTTTACTCATGTGATACGTACAGACAATGACATAAAAGTGACAATACAATAGTTCGCAATAACACAACACTCCAGTCACAATTGGAAGGCTCTTCTGTCGTACAGGAAACAGCGAGGCTGGGGAAAATAAGGGACAGCTCGAGCAGTGACTGTGACAAAAAAACGAAGCAAATACAGGAGAAAAATAACCAAAACATAANGAAAAGTGACAATACAATAGTTCGCAATAACACAACACTCCAGTCACAATTGGAAGGCTCGTCTGTCGTACAGGAAACAGCGAGGCTGGAGAAAATAAGGGACAGCTCGAGCAGTGACTGTGACAAAAAAACGAAGCAAATACAGGAGAAAAATAACCAAAACATAAAAAAATGTATTACTTCTATAAGTAGTAAAAGAGAGAAGAAATATTCAGACGAAGAAAGGAAAGGAATGAGGCTGGCAGCAAACAACGACCAGGTGCACACAGGAATAGAAGACAGGGGAGCAAAGTTGAACAGGAACAGCCTCGCGTGGACTGCCCTCGGCTTTCCCGCAGTTCTGGCTCGACAGACGCACCGCGAACGTCGTGTGCGCGGGCACCGCCCACTTTCTCCGCGCACAGCAACTGCGCAGCTAGGGCGCGCACATATCCTCGGTAACCACCGCTGATCCGTCCCGCAGCCAGGGTCAAGGTCACCTTACCTACTTTCCCCGCGCGCGTGCAGCGTAACCCACAATCCAGCGGGAGGCATCTGTTCCGCTGCGAGTGGGTTTAGCAGGCCAAAAACAGCTGCGAGAACAACTAATGGTCTTAACCAGTGAGACCCATGTAGAACTCTTTTCAAGACTGCAATTGCTTAAATCCATTTCAAAAAACAGTAACTTGTTTACAAAAAAATTAATTGTATCGCACGTGTAACACCGGAATCAAACAAGAAATTACCGATATCACTAATGAGCCTACTTTCCTCTACGTGGGTGCAAATTATTTTTAATGAAGTTCTTAAAAGCTTAGATAGTAGGCAGGCCTTGATGTCTCGTTGACATCAATACCGTCTACCAGTAACACATTCAAAAGTAGTGAGACAATTACATAACAATATGTGCCTTACCTTGGACTCCAATCCAGAAAACCTCGAAGCTACAGTGTAATCAACTGCATAAACTTTGGGTGTAATCATAATGTTTTAAGTGACAGGGTTCATCAACTTGAAATATTTACATGGTCATCATTTTGAAAACAAGTGTGAAGCACTTAAAAAACGTAAGTTTACATGGTTTACCATAGCGCAACTTAAGTGTGGGATTGGGTAGAAATCGGTTGATATGGCCCCGAGATAATTTGTACTATCTCACAAAATTGCCTCAAAAAATGTTGTGGAAATTAGTTAAATTTCGTCGGAAATATGCCAAATGTTCTATTTTTTCACCTGACATTATTTTCCAAAATAACGAAAAACCAAGATCTCTGTATGCATAACTGATGCTTCTAATGAATACTGTTAGTATACAAAGTTTGGTTTAATGTTTAATATGTGTAATATACTAACCTACATATTCATATTAATGCCATTGATAAAAACGCTTGCCTGCCTAAAATATCTTCGTTTACATACCCTACCGAAGCACTACTTGCCTGAAACATTTGGTGTGAATAGGTTGATTGGTCCTCGAGATATGGTATAAAACCTACATTTTTCTTTCAAGTATTGATTTTATAAATGGAGGACAAAAATGTAATGTATTAGCACATTCGTCGAGTGTCGTAGATAATGCCAGTATACAAAATTAAGTTAAAATGTGTTCCATATTTTCGTAAATATAACACACTAAGCTTAAATGTTTTTATATCCATCATTATTAAAATAATGGCCTTGCTCATTTAAAACATGTACATTAATATGGTCTGCCACAGTACAATTTCCTTGCCAAATTTGGAAGAAATCGGTTTATTGTTTCCCGAGATATGACACAAAAATTTTATTTTTTCATGCGGGGCTGTGTTACAAAATGGCGAAGAAATGAAGCTCTGTATAAATTAATTTGATTTATATAATAGAGACTGTCAGCATACAAAGTTAAGTCGAGATTTGTTTATTCGTTTCGTAGACATAATATACATAGCTAAGATGATTACATGGCGACCATTTCTAAAATAAAGGCCCGAACCACTTATAATACATCAGGCCGTGGTGCTACTTGTTTGTCACATTTAGTAAATATATGTTGGATTTAAAGTGTCATGTGATGCTATCTTACAAAATGGTGGACAAAAGAGTCTTTGTGTGGGCACATTTGATGGTTGTACTATTTACTCCCAGCATACAAAGTTAAGATAGAGTTGATTACATGTTTTCGATGACATAGTATATTATTCTAAAATATCTATACAGCCTCCATTTTGATAATACGATTCTGCCCTTAAAACATTTCTGTTTAAAACACCTGCTGCTGTAATACAGATTTGCAAAATTTTGTAGGAATCGGTCAATTGTTTCCCGATATATAACATAAACCCTTTATAAATACATGTGACGCTATTTTACAAAATGGCCTACAAAAGTGGTTACTTTCTGGTTACTTATGTTTGTAATAAATAGAATCAATATATAAAATTTGGTCGAAATTGGTTAACCGTTATGATAGTTATACCAAATAAACCTAACATATTTGTATTTCCACCATTTTGAAAATACCCACCTCATCAATTTGGAATTACATAAGTGTTAATAGCCTACCATAGTATTTCTTACGTGTTAAATTTGGTGAGAAATGGTCGAGTAGTTTTCAAAATATAACGTAAATACTTTATTTTTTCATGTGATGCTGTCTTCCAAAATGGCTGACGAACAAAAATATCCGTCTCTAAATTCTATGCTTACATTGCACGCTGTAAATAAGCAAAATCTGGTTTATTTCGATTGAGTAGTACACCATATATAATGTACCACTCTAAATCTTAAAAAATGCCGTTATTTTGAAAGTAAGTGCCCGGAGTGGTTGTAAACTATAAAAGTTAGGTGTCCTTACTAATTACCATATGTGTACCGCGTTTGGTGAAATTCGATTCACGCGTTCAAGAATTGAAATGGAGGCACACACACACCCAGCCACACACACCCACACACACCTACACACACACACACAGACAGGAAAGTGATCTCATAAGCCTTTCTTTCTTTCGGAAAGGAGGCTAAAAACACAGTCACATAACCTCAGTAAATTTTAAATTTTTACAAAAAAAAAAGTTTTCCTACTGTAAAAGTTAGTTTTTCAACAAACTTCCACATCTAAAAGAATTTTTTTTTTTTCGAACCCACAACTCTTCAAAAAACATTTGAGGATAATTTTTACAGGACATGCTTTCTATGCTTTCTATTCTATTTTGTTTTGTACTTTCAAAATAGTTTACACTGATACCTATTGGTTAATTTCCAAACTACATTTATTTAATACAAGTTTTGAATAAAATCAACGTTTGTATTCACATATTTCTTTATAGATATGTAGGTACATGCACCTAACTATACTATACTATTTTATCAATGCGCGTTGATCATCCAAGAAATATGTGATACGAAACATGTCAACCAGCTGACTTGTGGGGAATATCGGCGAAGTAAGCTCTTTCCGCGAGCTGAAATATCGGCGTGAGCTCTGCGCACTGGAGCGGGATACAAGGACAGTTTCCGATTGGCTGTTGTAGTTTCCCGCTCTGTCTGTTTGTCGTGATTGGCTGTTGTAGTTTCCCGCTCTGTCTGTTTGTCGTGATTGGCTGTTGTAGTTTCCCGCTCTGTATGTTTGTCGTGATTGGCTGTTGTAGTTTCCCGCTCTGCCTGTTTGTCGTGATTGGCTGTTGTAGTTTCCCGCTCTGNCCGCCTCTTCTAACTGAGGAAACAACCACTCTGTAAGCATGTCCAAATAAAGGATTCCAGTAACAGTGGGCTCGTTAAAAAAGAAAGGGCCGAAAACAGCGTCTTTGGATACAGCGCAAAACACGTTGAGTTTGAGGGAAGCGCGCTCGTGTTCGGTGGTTTCATGTCGAGGCTCCTGACCCCATATCCGAACATTGTGTCCATTTACCTTACCATTTGTATGGAACGTCGCTTCGTCGCTAAAAACCAGCCTAGACATGAAGGTGTCACCTACCTCGTTCTGGGCAAGCAAACATGAGACGTCTCCTTCACATTGACGTGTCGAATGCGAGCTCGCTTCCTCCTCACCACCTCAAACCGAGAGTTACGAACGCCATCCAAACCGTAACATTGGACATGCTGACAAGAGCGTGGAACGAGTTTGATTATCACGTGGATGTTGTTCGGACCGCTCATGGTAGTCACATTGAATATTTATGAATATATGGTAAACAAACTTCATGGTTCCACGTTTCATTTGATTGGTCAATCAAGATTGCAGGNGTTTTCCTACTGTAAAAGTTAGTTGTTTGGTTTTTATATTATAGACCTTTACATTTGGGGTATTATTTTATACTCAACCTGTATATACACTGAAGAGCCAAAAAAAAAACTGGTATAGGCGTGCGTATGGAAATAACAGAGGTATAGAACCAACCAGAGTAACGCGATGCGGTCAGCAGCTAGATCGGTTACTGCTGCTACAATGGCAGGTTATCAAGATTTAAGTGATTTTGAACGTGGTGTTATAGTCGGCGCACGAGAGATGGGACATAACATCTCCGAGGTAGCGATAACATACGACACCCCACACGCCGAGAGTTGCTACCGAATAACTCCAGGAACACTCTTCTGACTTTAGACACTTCCATTGGCCACCTTAATCACCAGACATGGACAGTATTGAGCATATATGGGATGCCTTGCAACGTGCTGTTCAGAAGAGATCTCCACCGCCTCGCACTCCTATGGATGTGTGGACTGCCCTGCAGGATTCATGGTGTGAATTGCCTCCTGCCTACCTTCAGACATTAGTCGAGTCCATGCCACGTCGACTTGCGGCACTTCTGTGTGCTCGCGGGGGCCCTACACGAAATTGTGCAGGTATACCAGTTTGTTTTGCTCTTCAGTGTATATATATGTATATATATACTCATCCTATATATTATAAATACACATATACTCATCCTGTATGTATATATATACTTATTCTGTATATATATGGTGAGGGGGAGCGAGAGAGAAAGAGAGAGACAAACATACAGACATGCCCGTAATGTCATCCTCAAAAAATTATTATGTTCCATGTGTTTGTAGTGTTTGAATAACTACGTCATCACCTTACTGTTTCATTTGTCTCACAAACAAAAGAACCAAGTCATTTTCGAAAAATTGTTCTTAAATCATTCAAGATTCCACAGCTAAATTTATTTTCAAAATGTTCAGGGACTGCTAAAATAAAAAGATACTATTTTTTCTCATTATTATTGCCCATACATATCATGTAGCTCTTAAAAAATTTTCATTAAACGTGAATTTTCTAATTTCTGAAAGAGAGTTTTTTTAAATAGTAAAATTGTGATTTTGGCAATTACTAGATAATAACCAAATTGGAACTTTTTAATAAGCTTTCTGGGATTAACATTACAGTTACTTCGAAAAAACTGAATAGTGCAAATATAAAATTTCTCAGCCGCCGTAAAAGGCGACAAGTATTATAGGCAACATTGACACGACTTTGAGGGGACGCGCATGTACACTGGTGCAAGGATCCCCCCCCCCTCACCTTGTGTGGTAGCCTTGTCTAACCCAAGTACTCTGAATGTATGTTGTTATAGGACCGTGGTGGTGCAGTGGTCAGGCTACTCGCCTCCCACCAAGGCGAACCGGGTTCCATTCCCGACGGGGTCGCTCCCGGAATTTCGCACCTAGGAGTCGTGCCGGACGATGCGGCTGGTCGGTGAGTTTTCTCGGGGATCTACCGTTCCCCCGCCCTTACATTCCGGTGCTGCTCCATTCCCACATTGTTTCACTCTCGTTGGCTCTCAAGACCTGGATGTAAAGAGCCAACCAAATCTCTCCACTACACTCCATTGTATGTTTTATATTACTCCGACCTTGGCCGTGAAGGCTGTAAAATGGCAAAGGCTTGAGCTGAAAATCTATAAGTGCAAATACAACGCTGGGTGAATTATCAAGTATATAAAAGTAATTGTTTGTTGATTTAAAAAGCTGAACAGCCAATTAATGAACATTTGTCGCCCGAGTATGTAGAGGACCGAGAATCGTAGTCAGTTTCCAAATTAATTCCCGAAATTCACTCGTGTCTAGCGATAACAAACTTCACAATACTGTAGGTATGTTCTACATAGTCCATTCACGGTTACTTATAACTTTTCTGAAGCCTTACTAAAGTTTTGCTTCTAGGATATTCCCCCACCTCGTGCAAACAAAGCTTCACTAAGTCTAGAACATTCCAGAAAGGACAGCGCACCGCACTCGTGAGCGCTCAGTGTAACAATATGTTGCATAAGAACTATTTATTACTAGGCATTACCAACAAGCCTATTTTGTCCCTGTCTTTATTCATATTAATAATTGAAGTAATATTATAATTTATAGATTAAGTATAAGTAGACGATCAATTTAATAAAGAATAAAGTATTTTATATTATCACAACTATGAAATGCTAGTGATGCATGACATATATAGGAAGCAACCAAGCACATCATACATGTAGTAGTTTTTGAAAGATTTGATTGAAAAAGTGTGAAGAAACCGCGAGTACACTATATAATAACTTGTGGTAGCGTGCGATTGTAACTGCACACGTCCACTAAACTGTACCAAATATAGTGTGTTGATATTTTCTGGCGAAACACATGCAAAAAGGTATCGTTGCTGGTTATTTCTTAAGAAGTCACCAAAAGAAGGTTTACGTAATGCTAGTTTGTATTCTGAACCGAAAAAACGTCTTCAATTCAGGATGGAACACGCCTTCAGGCGTCCCTGTTAACACATTTTTGCTTGTCTCATAAATTTAATTTTTGTGTGTGTGATCGAAACTTAAATTACGCTGCATTTACTATAGATAAGTGTCTGTAACCAAGAAGCGAAGATGTATATAAGTATCACAAATACATTATAACTAGGGACACCTGTTTTTTGCGAAAAGATTTTCGTGGAAGCTAGACTTCAATATCTTATGTGCACATTTGCAGTCTTCGTTTGACTATTGGCCGCTTGTCTTTGTGTGAAAACAGTCTGTCACATGAGCGAGCCAATCAAAATTAAGTTTCTCCGATATCGTCGGCAGACAGATACGACACGTAACAATTCAAATGATCCACTCATGAAAGTGGTTCAGAACTGAAGTGCGTTGGGGCAAAACTCGTCCTGAAAATTTTTTTTCTCGAAAAACAGGTGCCTTTAATTATCACCGCTCCTCAGTGATTTCTCGCATCTCGGCTAACAAATTGCAGTTAGGTCGTCCATCAAGTCTCATTCTGGCGCCCTTTACAAAAGTTAGAGAGGGGCACCGTATACCCTGCCCCGCCTAGTTGTTACGCCACTGCTTGTGTTCAGCACACATACCATTAAGGCGGCTTCAAATCAGTGACCTTTCGGTATCAGCTTCCCTGTCAGATCCTTACGCATGTCTGCCAGCACGTAATTTTTACAAAGGACCAGGTCCCCTAACTTAAAATGGACCGGTAACCTGCCCTGGTCCATCCTCGCCGTGACCTGCAGCTTTGCTGCCCCGAGTCTACGGTGGACCTCCCCGAGCAGGCAATCCCGGCCAGCATGACCAAGGGCAGAAGGGAAGGGGAGAATATCCGAGATGTCAAGCAGAGGATGGCTGAGGGGGCGACCAGGAATGGAGCGAGGTCGGTGAGCGAGGCTGGCGGCCGGAGGCGAGGTACTGGTTGGTGTACCTGCTGGTCGACGTGAAGACGTGCCTACTGTCGATCTACAGCCCGCTTCACCGCGAGCAGCTGTGACGTACATGCTGATGCACTCGGACAACCTGAGTCTCTCGCTCGACGTCGTGATGAACGTCACGTTTCCCAACGCGTGGAGAAATGACGCCATTAAATTCTTCTCTCAGTTGGTTCAAGCACACTTTTAAAATCAATGACAGAACTAGTGCCATCCAACGAAGGAGAAAACACCTCCGGAACTGCGTCTACCTGCAATCCCATTCCTGATGTTCGGAACGAACACGAAGGACGAATAACATTCGTCGAGGTTAACCGACGCCCTAGTCTTACCCAAACATTCAAGGCCTGAAATAACGGCATGCGGCAGATGAGAAAATTACCCAACACGGAAACGTCCAAGAAAACCTACCGATCTTAAAGTGCAGGTTCACCACTACGTAACTTTTAACGATATCACCGTTAGCGATACACAATCGTTTCTCTGAGATGCAACTGACACTTCATTTGGAAATGATCTTAGAATTCAGGAGTTTTTTTTTAAACGAATCGCTCATGACACAATGGGTAGCCCCGGTGTCAACCAAGGCGGAATAACGTTGCTCCCCACATGTGCTCATCACCGTACACTTCCTGGCAGTGAGCGGGACTTGACTGGAACGCCCGCGCCCATTTCCAGTCACAATTCGGTTTCCCGTCTCTTGGCAGGAACTACGCAGGTGCCCGGGCTCCCCGCAGCGGAAACACTTCCTCTCCGGCATCGAGCGCCTCCTGAGTAGACAATAGCTAGCTGCGTGACGTAGAGCAGGCAGCACAGTTGCTGCAGCGCACTGGCTCGACACCCTGTATACTGCACATGCGGCCGGAGTTACCGCCGTAGTCGGCTCACCCGGGAGGTGGAAACCAAACTCCATATCCA